>JABSTT010001669.1:0-330388 GCA_013339685.2 Hyalomma asiaticum | reverse complement strand
CCGAGCTTGCCTCTTGAAGCAGAGAATATTTGCCCATTTTATTCACAGTGCCAATAAACACACATTTTGGCAACAAATTCTTTAAAATATTGACACGTACGGTTGTTTTGGTTTGTTTAAGCGGAAAGTCGTTACCACCTTCCTGTGATGCGCAGCGCAGGCCGCATTTATCTTGCATGTCGCTTCATGAACCATGTCGACCGTTCTTGAAGCTTTGCATGCCTGGTGCGCACAATTGAGTGTCTTCTAGAATTTCAGAAATAATTCGAGAACGCATTATGACGTGTATAAAAGCCGGCGCATTTCGCCGCTTGTCAGTCTTTCTGTGTATCGACGACTGTTCACGCCGCTAGTGCTGCGCAGCGTGATTGGCTTTGTTTTGCTGGGCACAGGTTCGCCCAATAAACAGTTTGCCTGACATCGTCTTGCGTTCTGCTGCTTTCAAATCGTCATGACCACGTGACAATATCACAAGCCGATTGTATTCTTGTCCAGACGCTTCATGAATGTTATGTATATTGAAATTGTATATCTGTACACTAAATCATCACCTTTTTTATCCCCTGTGCAATAGGCTCATCAGCCTCGTTATGTTTGTTGCATTCACCATTTACATTACATCGGACAAACTTGCCCTACCAAACCTCTGAAACAGTGCATTAGCAGCTGCTTTGAGTCTTCTGGAGAGACTTTCATGTTACCTGTAAAACAACACACCCGCAATAAAAGAGACACAGGAAGCCCAGACAAGCACGGCCTTCGTAACACATGTATCATTCGCAACCGTTGAGCCCTGATGATGTCAAAATCATACATAGAGAAAAAGAGGCCTTATGAAAGATCTAAACATAATACAACAATACTTTAAACAGGCTACACACTTAGAAACCTGCAATGAACAATACAGAAAAATGAGATAACATAGACACGAATATTTATCGTGTTACAATAATTTAGTGCTGCTGACAGCAAGCATCCCGATAGGTCATCTTGGGAAAATATTGAGAATTCTAGCTTTGTTTTGGAGCCTCTATGGTGAAGCTTTTCTTGTGGCATCATTAATACACCAAAAAGCTGAAAGGGTTAAATTATATCAAGCTGGCTTGCAGTGCATGCCACAGTCACACAGAGAAACAGATGCAAGGGGGGCAGGGGGAGGGGTATGGTGGTGGCAACTGTGGCAGAAATGTGCTTAAATAGTGTGTACCGGTGCTTGCATGCAGCAGTACAACTGAGATGTGGAAGTCCTGAAGTGCTGTGCAGAACACTGTGGAGACCGATATACAATAATAAAACGACTGCAAATTGATTCCCACATAATTGCTTAGAAAAATAAAAAGAAAGAAGGGCCTAGTAATCGAGCAACGGTTTGGGTGCCAGCCCACAGGTCGCAAGGTATGATCCGCCGAGTTGTCATTGGTAACAATTTCTATAACCTATCGTGCAGAACACAGCTTTACAGCCACAGTGACCACCTGCTCACGTGGCCTATGCACATCTCGGCTTAACTGTTGCTAGATGGACTGCTCATCTTTGCTATTGCCATCATCAAGCCAACCCTCTTCACGAGTTTTGATGCCCAGGTTTGCTGGCTTTTGATGAGCATCCTAAGTGTTCTCACTGCAAAAGTGATGATACGGGCTTCTCGTATGACCATTTTCAGTGTCACTAACATATACCTGTCATGTGGTTTGGCCACGTTTACTGACACTTCTGGAAAGCTTCAGAAGTCCATCCCATGAATACCTTGGTGCTTGGTATCACATGCAAAAAATTTTGTCTTGCTGCAGTTTCCACTGCTGCATCAACCATTCAGCGGCTCTAAACTTGCCTACCACAAGGCAATTATTGGTCTTTTCAGCATGCAGAATATAGCAGACCCCTTCAATGCAGAGACCTGTTCAAGGCTGCTGTGAACATACAACAAAAAGTTTTTGGGAACAAAGCACTGAAAGACTGAGCACAACAGCAGCATGCAGCATGAGAGCGCCAATGCAAACTCCTTCAGGAACTACCAGTGGCCCGTGAATAAATCACCGCTGTTGCACTGTTCACCACCAGGCATGCTGCTGACTGAAACAGCAGCTGTTCCATCAACTAGTTAGCACAGCCCCGATTAATTTACTGCTGCCGCTCTGTTGTCAGCAGTGCTGCTGCTGATCGGAAAAGTGGCTTTTCCATCAAAGGTCTCAATGCTATGAGAGCCATGCACGCTAAATCTGAACTCCATGGCACATGTAGGAAATACCACGAAAAAATCTGAACACATGTGCATAATAATCAAGTGCGTGGGCAGATCTGGAAAGAAAATGTAAAGTTGTAATCATGTCGTAGCATCCCCAATTTTGTGTTTGTCTTAGAGGTGTGTGAATATTCGAAATTTTGAATAATTTTTGAATAGCATTTCCCATTCAATTTGATTCACACTTAACTTTTACTTACTATTCCAACGAATATCAATACTATTCAATTCGATTTGTACTCAACTTTTACTACTTAAATTCTATTTAAAAATTATTCGAAATTTCGAATGTTTGCACTCTCGTACTGTGGTGAAGCTAACACCCAAGTACTGTGGTGAAGCAACACTCGCGTATTGTGCCAAAGCTAACACCCGTCTACTGTGGCGAAGTTTCCTCAGCTTTCTGTTGCACAGTTCAGTCATGAACTGTTCTTCAGGATTTTAGAATAACACTGTGGGCATACATGTCACGCAATAATTTTTGGTCCATGTTTAACAGCACATTCCTCTATAATTAGATATAGAATTATTAAAAAAATATCTGAAAGTTATTTGAAAAATATTTGATTCTCACTTGAACATAAATATTTGAATTCGCTTCGCACCCAAAATTTGCTATTCTCACAGCTCTAGTTTGTCTTGCTGTGACTGGCAGTGCACCTTTCTGTTTTGAATTAAGCCAAACCCTCAACTTTGGATTTCAAGGTTCAGCAAATAGGTGAACTCACAATCATGTAAACCTGGTAGTCTGTGCAAACAATTTCTTTAGTTTCGGAGATGGTTCTAGTTCATTATAGCCACCGACGGGTCAATTTTTCTTTGTTGAAACAAGGTTTAAAATGCATGCAGCTCCATGAGATTTTCACACCACTTAAAAGGGACACTCAAGGCAAATATTAAAGGAACACTAAAGTAAAAACAATTTTTCTCGTGCTAGCGTGCAGAATGCAGAGCACCGCGACTGCATGTTGCATCGCATGTGCTAGAGGCCAAACGTAAACAAAGTGCCGAAGTCAGCACAGCAATGGCCATCAGCGAATGGCAAGAAAGCTTGAACACGTCGTGCAATTTTATGCCTTACATCCCCTGAACTGCCACTGCGTTGGCCGCATAGTTTCAGAGCTGTGTAGTCATTATTGGTGATTGCGACGAAAGCGGGTGCATTCCTGTCCTCGGCGGACAGCGATCCGCAGTTCCGTGATTGCGACGAGAGCGGGTGCATTCTTGTTCTTGGCAGAGAGCAATCTGCAGTTCCGTTTTCACTACGTGTGCACTGGCCGCGTACATACGTTCATAAACTGCGTCACTGCTATACATGATTGCATCTAGCACAGTTTCCGCTGCAGTGTCTGCTGAAAGCAGTGCTGCTTCGACACACTATGTGTTGGGTGTGCACATACTTTCAGAGTTTAAGGTAGTGCCTATACTTGATCGCGTAAGTAGCAACTGCTGTTTTTAAAACCAGCAAACATTAAAGCCTCTGTTCGGCACTGTACACACTGGACACGTGTACTTTCAAAGCATATGTCACTGTCATCATAATCATGGCGACTGCGATTGTGTGTCCAGCGGTTTTAATTCACATATATTTTGTAAGTATGGCAGCCACCATCCGTGAACATGTCAACACTACCCAGATTTTCGGCAGAATGCAGCTTCGTTTGGATTTCGAGCGTTGGCTGTGCATATGCTTTCAAAACGGCATATTAGTCATCCTTGACCAGCAGGAATAGTGACAAGAAACAGTAATTTCGTTTTGGCTCAGTGCAGTGAGTACGATGCCAGAAACGTGGTGGCTGTTCTTCAGTAGCATAAAAATTCCAGCTGAAAACGACGCAAGCACAAAGAAGAAGGAATGGACAGGACAGAGTGATAAAGAGATGAAATTTCTGCAAAACGAATAAGGATGCGAGGCAGAGTACGTGTCAGAATCATTTAAAACTAGGCAGTGACACGTTGTTCCCGTGTGTTACGTATCATTTTTTGTAATTTGTAGGGTGTGTTATCTGTTGTCCTACAACATCTGGTGCTTGCGCATGTGCGGTGGAGTTTAACTAGCACAAAATTTTCCAATAAACCTCAGTTGTAAGTCCAGCTCTGTCCTGTCCATTCCTTCTTCTTTGTGCTTGCGTCATTTTCAGCTGGAATTTTTCACGCCATGAACCAACACGCCCAACACGCTACCCTACTTCAGTAGCAATTCCACCGCAGCCCGCACGCGCATCAGACCCACGGGCTCCTTCATGGTTTCGAAGCGTCCTACTTTGTCCTTAACCCTCCAGTGACGTACCACACACACACACACACACATCCGTAAAATGCTGCGTTTTATGACTGCATTCATTTTCCCCAACTGCCCGACTTTTCTACGTCCCTACGCTCCCGAGAGGGTCCAAAAAATCGGTCCCTGACTGCAATTGTGCTAAAATGCCATTTGGGTGCAAACGCTGCAGCACTTCCACCCCCTGAGCTAGAAAACGTGTAAAAAAGAAAGTACGGGTGGCGTCACAGATCTGGGATGATGTCTGCTATGGCCTACATACAGTAGAACCCCGCTGTTACGTTCCCGGCTGCTGCAGTTTCCTGGCTGTTACATGGTTTTGGGCCAGTCCCAGCATAGCTCCCATAGGATTCAATGCATTAGGAACCCCGCTGTTACGTCGCAGTGTGGGAACATTCCCGTGTGTTACGTTGCGAATCGACACTCCAAGCGGCGACTGCCGACGGCAATATTGACTTTTCATGTAGCTTGACTTGGCTTGACTGTATTAGCTGTGCGCAATGGGCGACGCCCATTACGTTTCCGGCTTCCACCAGCAAAATTATGGCACAGATGTGCAAACTGTGACGGAATCGTGTACAGTGGTTACGTTTCCATCGATGGTGCCGTTGTCATCTCCGAGGTTTTCTCTGTCGACGAAATCGTAGCCGAGTGTGCCGATGCGTGCACTGAAAGCGCTAGCACTGAAATAAAATTGTGCGCCGATCACCACTTCTCTCATTTTTCCATTTTCCCCGTGAAAAACGTATCAGCGGGGTTCTACTGTAACTATTTATTGGTAAGAAAGACATTGTGTTTTAAGGAAGCCAGAGACTTAACACAGGGAATTTCAGAACATATGATGGAGCAAATTTGGTGAGAATACAAAAAAAGGGGCCTTTTGACATCATGAGGGTAACCTTCAGATGCAAATTTCAGTACCAAATCTTTGACGTTAATTGTCTATTTTATATTTAACATAAAACTGCAAAATTAAAATTAACAACAATCAAGTTTTAAAAATATAAGTTACCATTCTAAACCACTCCACATTTTCACTTTAGTGGCTCTTCAAGTTGAGCAAGATTGAAACGTTAGGTTTGTGTGATAACCAGTTAATTTCAGGCGGGAACAGAGCAGCTGTAAGTGATAAAGACCAAGTTGACAAAGTAGAGTGGCACCCTCTGTCCCATTCTGTACTGACCTTTTTGAAACTTTTAGTACCGTATTTTCTGGTGTATAAGATGCAGTTCTTTTCCAAAATTTTCACTGGTGCGTGTTATATATGAAAAAAAAAAATGATGTGCCTCAGATATCAGCCACTAATTTTTTAACAGTATGGTGGCTGCGGTAAAAATCGTTATAGTTCCATTAAATCCATGGAAGTCAGGGGAAAAAAATACTATGTCTCAGTGCGCATTGCAGCGCCCAACATCTGCCAGTTACAAAAATGAAAGCCCTACTTTAACTTTATTATCATTTCCTGTATTAGAAGTATCAACAGTCCAGCAGTAACCACAGCTTCTGGCTTCTAGTCGCCATTTATCTCTTGTATGTGTGTATTTTGGTACAGTGCAATCATCGTTCTTGTGTTTGGTTGGAAGTGTTGACGATATGCTTCAAGGTGCTTACAATGTCGCATACAGGTTATTTATTAAGAGGCTGTCTAGGCAACCCAGAGATGCTAACAACCGAAATGGCTGAACTTCTGACAGTGAGCGGAAGAAAGTGGCCTTCCATGTCACCTTCGGACTGCGTTAAGTCCACATCTTGTACTACGAAAAGCTACGGCCCCTAGTAATGCCTACAGAGTTAAATGTCGGTGAGTTTTATATGCCATTTTCCCCCACAAAAGTAGGAAAAACTAGGGAGGTGCATCTTACACACCAGACAATACGGTGATTACTGCTACAGGTTATAAATGAAAAATAAATTAGACAAACCTTCACAATAGATGTGCAGAAGCCACAATTGTAGCTACATATACAGGGTGTCCCTAGTTAACTCGGACCATGATTTTTGAAAAAAAAAACAAAAAAAACTAACAGCTCTATTAAAACCGTAACAGCTGCATATGCCTGGTAGTTGTGTGTACTTGGTGATGAAAAAAATATGGTACTAACCCTTTGAAGGATTTTGCTGTATATGTACGGCGGCAGTTTTCTGTCCCGCAAGGTCTTTGTCGTACGGGTATGATTTCAACCCTCTGTTTAAAATTTCGCGCCATAATGACGACATATGCTTGCTGGGAGGTGCTGCCACCTTTTAGGACTTACAAGAAGTATTTGAAATCTGTCCCTACCTTCTTGCGGAGATAAACAGAACCGATCTCTAGCTTCAGCATGTTGCGCCAGTCTGCAGGAACGCCCCTTTTGAGGTTTCAGCTCCGCCGCGTGATCGCAACAGAGGCGAGCGAAACTTGACTGATCTTTCTTGGCACTCCCTTGCAGGGGCGTCGGAAGTTGATTTCTACCTTTATTGGCGCTGCTGTTAACCTGTTTATCAGCGGCGCTCACGAATTATGCTCGCTCTCTGCAGCAAAGCGCTTTGGAGGTTTCAGTTTCGCCACGTGATGGCAATGGAGGCGCGTGAAACGAAATTTTTATCTTGGTCGGCACTCCCTTACAGGGGCGTCGGAAGTTGAGTTCTATCTTTATTGGCACTGCTGTTAGCTTGTTTATCAACGCCGCTCATGAGGTATTCTCGTTTTCCTTGTTTACAGAGTTTCCGTCGAGATCTTCAGATGCACGGCAAAGCGGAGATATGGCCAAACGCACTGCCCGTTCTCTCGACACCGACAGCGATAACTCTCCCTGACTCTGACTTTTCTACATTCACCGAGTCCGAATTGCAAGACAGTTCATTTTTTCTTCTTCTTCTCTTTTTTTTAGCAGTAGAGGACAGCTCCTTTTCATACTACGAACTGCATTCAGCGAAGCGAAGACATGCAGTGAAGATGTCATGCGTGTGCCAACACAACAGGTCACTCTAAGAGGAGAACAGACACGCACTTTAGGTGTGCATTCAAAATCCGCAATAAAGTAAACTGACCATCTGAGAAAGTTCTTTTCAGAAAAATTCGACCCTCAGAGGGTTAATTATGAAATTGGTTTTAATTGCCCAACTTTGCAATTACTGGTCACATTGCTGACATGTCTATTACAAAGTTGTAGAGTGCCTCAAATAATCGCTGAGTCAAGCCTTTGTTTCATGAAGTGTCTGTTTTTTTTTTCAAGCAGAAACAAAAGCGTGTGAAACATGTGAAATATGAAATAGACACATGCTTGTGCGCCGCTTCCCGAATGCTTCCAAGTGAGCTTTGATGGACCCATGCTGTATTCGTTTATTGTCCTCTCTTTAGCGCGATGATTCAAACTGAGCGGCAATACTAGAGACTTTCTGCAGCAGTTTGTGATGCAAAAGATTCGTTTACTGGCGCACAGAAAGCAGTGGTAGACTTCAACACGGATAAAAAATCAATCTAGCCCAAACTTAACATTTTCCTTTAGTGCCCTTTAACACTTGCTGGGCTAAGAGAGACTAATAGACTGATTTCAGCGCGATGTTTCACCGTGCCACCGCTGCCGCAGTGCATGCTGGAACTTGTAGTACTCGCGGCAGTCGCGGTACGCTTAAATGCATGGCTGGTGAATTGGCGAACGGTGTTAACAAGCTTTATCAGCCTTATTTCGAACAGTTGTGACTGTTGGGTTTGTGCCCTACGTGCCAGGATACTACAAGAACAGCCTGAGACAAAAACTCTTTGGATTTCTCGTGTTCTCGAGTGTTAAGCTCCAGCAGGAACTGGTGCGCCGAACAGACCAGCTCGCATCATGGCACACAGCTTGTTCAGCAGTGTTTGTGAATTTTGTGTTTTTTATGCGTGGCACTTGAGCAGCGTCACAATAGATTAGGAACATCACGGACGAGCCGATCGGCGACCGTAACGATTCATAGCGTGTGCATGATCACCTTGCCGGGCAATAATCGCCAGCGGCGTCAGACTGGATACAGCTCTGGGCAAAATAGCGAGTGCTAGAAGATGCCTCAATATACCTCTTATGAAAAGTGATGACGACTGTCAAGCATCTGTCACGAATAAGCGAACTGACACAAGCCTAGCGTAATTGCAGTGTATATATATAGTTGACACTGTGCACAGCGATTGCTCAGCCACGCAGGCATCTCAACTGCCTGCGACGCCGATATTTCTTGCAAGGTATGATTTCATTACGAGCATGTGTTCAAGCGGAAGTGCCAGTGACAAAATGTATCATTTTACGTGCGCAAGCGGCTTGGATAGGGTCATACTCCTACTGCACTGTCCAACGCAGTTTCGAACAGGTAAGGCCCAGCGACAACATCGGCGCCAAGCCTTCGGATGCGGGCTGCCTGCTTGTCGCCAAAGTTACTGACCCATTCGCATTTTATGCCGCAGGAAATTGCTTGTCATTCACGATATTTCCCCAAGCAGCGGCCCGTAAGTTATCCCCCTCCAGCGCGCAGTCTGATATGGAAACCGAATCAAGGGCTGATCCCACAGATTCATGCCCCCAACCTGCAAAAAAGAAAAGAACGCAGCAGCCCGATTCATGCGACGAGGACCCCACATGCACGATTCAAAAAATCCGGAGAGAACATAGGGAACTTAAGCAAAAAGTTGACCTAGGTTTCAGCCAAATTGTAGAACGCTTCACTAGGGTTGAGAATATACTTGACACGCTAGTTGCTCGGCTCCCATCCTTAGAACCTGTGCCACAGTCCCACCTTACTCAGAAGCCTTCGCAACCATAACCCCTCCCCGCATCCTTCCCTCATTATCCCCTTCACTCTGCATATGGCAATGGAGCTGCCGTGGATTAACAAAAAAGAAAGACAACCTTTCGCTTTATATAAAGGAGTCCTCAGTCACCCGATGTCATCTGTGTACAGGAGTCTCTAAAGCCATGCAAACTTCTCGGTTATCAAGCTGTGTACTCCCATCCTAGTTCCCCGTGGGCCACCACTTATATCCAAAGAAATATCTCATTTATATTTCACGATCTCTCCGACCTATACTCAGATTGCATTCTTCTTGAGCTTCTTCCGTGTCGAACAGGGCAAGCGACATACTTTGTGCTGAATATCTACTCTCATCCTAGGGATGGCCTCCGTTCAGCATTCGACGCTATTGATAGGGCCATGCAAATAGCAAGTTCCGCACCTATAGTGATAACGGGTGATTTTAATGCACCGCATGTCGACTGGGGATATGTGAAAAACACTCGCAAAGGCACCAGCCTCTCTCGCTACATTCAGCAAAATGGATGCACCCTAGTGAATGACTGCACCCTAGCCACACACATTGGCAACAGTGTGAGCAGGAATACCACCCCAGATCTTACTTTCACTAGAAATGTCCGACAAGCTAACTGGATGCACACAGGGGTTAACCTCGGCAGCGATCATTACATCCTAACAATTACGTTGCCTTGTGCCAGTTTACGGCCACAGTTCCACCTCAAGCCTATCGTTGACTGGGACAAGTTCCGAAAAATTCGAGACCAAAATACGGCAATGGAAATTCGGGACTACAAAGAATGGGCTTCTAAGCTCCAACGGGACATAGCTCTTAGTGAAAAAATGGCCCCTGCTGAACACATACGCAATCCAGTAGATAGCAGGCTATTGCACCTGTGGGAAGCCTACCAGAGTTTGGAAAAGCGATGGCTCAGACAAAAGTATAATCGCAAATTAAAACGTAAAATCGCACAAACGCTCCAGCTCATCACTGAACACGCAACTGAGCTCTCGTCGCAGCAATGGGATCAGTTATGCAACCGACTTGACGGTTCTCTACACATAAAGAACACGTGGTCTATCCTTCGCCATATGTTAGACCCGAGCTCCTCCCGTACGGAAAATAATAAGCGAGTCACAAAACTCCTCTTCGAGGCAGAGAGACAGGGACAAGATGTTGAAACTGTTCTTAAAGCAACATACTTCCCTGACCTCAAGGAGCAACCCTTGCCGACATATAATGGAGTGCCGAATTCAGACCTAGACGCTCCGATCACAGAAATCGAGGCATGGGCCGCCCTAAGCAAACTTCGCACTACATCCGCCCCAGGCTTAGATGGTGTTTCTAACAAAGCACTCCGAAATTTAGACACCAAATCACTGGCCGCTCTCACTAGCTACATGAATGAACATTGGGAGCAGGGCACGCTGCCCTAGGAATGGAAGTCAGCTAGCGTTACTTTCATCCCCAAAAGTAATAAGCCTTTAGACCTTAAGAATATGCGGCCTATATCTTTAACCTCATGTACCGGAAAATTGATGGAGCATGTGATCCTTAATCGCCTTAACTGCTACATGGATAAAAAGCGCCTTTTCCCTCCCACCATGCTTGGCTTCCGTTCTGCACTCTCAACTCAGGATGTAATGTTACAGCTGAAAGAGGATGTGCTCAATCCCGCTTTCCCACACATAACCAGAGCTATCCTCGCATTAGACCTCACCAAGGCTTTTGATAATGTGAATCACTCCTCCATTTTACAATGTCTGAGCGATCGAAATGTAGGCTCCCGCACGCACAGGTATGTCGCTGCCTTTCTGAGTAAAAGGTCTGTCTGCCTGCAGCTGGGCACTTTCAAAACTAATCTTTTCACCCTGGGGAGCAGGGGAATGCCCCAAGGAGCAGTTCTGTCTCCGTTTCTCTTTAACATAACTCTTATACCGTTAGCGCGGGAACTTGAAAGAATTCCTTCCGTGAACCACTCTCTTTATGCCGATGACATCACTATCTGGGTCAATACTGGCAATTATGGCGAAATCGAATCAAAACTGCAGGTAGCCGCGGACGCTGTTGTTAACCACGCCAAAGGCATTGGTCTTACATGCTCGGCGGCTAAATCGGAACTGCTTGTCATTGACCGAACGAGACGGGATAGCTCTAGCATTAAAATCACATTAGATGACATTCCCGTCCGCGTGGTGAATAAAATCGAAATTTTAGGTCTTAATATTTCTAACGATGGCTCCAACGCTGAGACGATAAAATTAATCTGCACTACGATTCACAATACAGCCTCACTGATTCGGCGCATCTCCAATCGTCATCGCGGTATGAGGGAAGCCGATACTCGTCGTCTAATTCAGGCCTTTTGCTTATGTCGAATCACCTACTCCATCCCTTACCTCTACCTCACACCCACGGAGACCGAGCAGCTTAACAGAATCATCCGTACTGCCTATAAAACTGCTCTCCACCTGCCTAACTCAACGCCCACGGAGAAACTGCTTCAACTTGGGGTGCACAACACCCTGGAAGAACTCGTAGAAGCGCACCTCTTAAGTCAATACCAAAGGCTATCGCGCACAGAAACTGGTCAAATACTCCTGTGTCGACTTGGAATAAACCTACCAGGCTGTACCAAGGCTACGTTCTCTCCCCCCCCCTGCTGTTAGCAATAACCTCTTTATCCCGCCTCTTCCTAAAAACACCCACCCAGAGCATAATCAGGGAAGACGGGACGCTAGAGATAAGGCTCTCCACAAAAGTTATCCTCCCCACACTCCGGCAGTTTATGTAGACGCAGCCGAATATCTAGACAGACCAGCTTTCGCATTGACCATTGTAGACGGATTCCAAAACCCGATTGTAAGCGCATCGATACCAAATTTGACAGAATCCCTGGAAGAGGCTGGAATTGCTGCAATTGCAGGCTCCTCTGCAGAGTATATTTTTTCAGATACTAAAACCGCAATTAGTAATTATGCGAATCGTAGAATTCACTCTCCGGCTGCTAAAATCCTCGCTTCTTCTCCCCCACCTAATCGCCTAATCACCCTCATTTGGGTGCCTGCACACAGTGGACACCCAGGCAACACGGCTGCTCACACCCAGCACTCGTCAACCGCGCTGAGAGCGCCCTGCCTTCGTCCCGCAGTGCAAGGGATCGACTCCTCGGCTACCACGATCTCACCATGTTTTACAGGAACTCTCGCCTAACGTACCCCCCGCCGCATAAATCTCTTTCCAGGAGTGACCAGATTCTGTGGCGCAAACTTCAAACTGCCACAGTCACGACCCCTTTCCTCCTTTCCGTTATCACGCATGGTGAAACCTCTCCGCACTGCAACTTGTGTCTTAGCACCAGAGCCGACTTCAATCACATTTTTCTAAATTGCCCTAACAAGCCCAAGCCCCCGTGGCAAGGGTCACAACATCAGGAGCGATGGGAGGCTGCTCTGCGCAGCTCGCAACCGGAGCTACAGCTTCGGGCAGTGGGCTGGGCAAGAAGGGTCGCCGATGCACAAAAGTGCCCGGCCATCTAGAGTGGCCAGAGGGCTCACCGCCGTCCTGCTCCCCTTTTCCCGTTCCCCCCCTCGCATGATTCTCTCGGGAATCAATAAAGTTGCTTACCTACCTACCTATCGCTAACGGTGTGTGGCAAGTCATCGTTCCACAAGGTGGGTTAACCTCATCATAGCGATCGTTTTCTATCCATTCACATCTAGCGCATCACTATGATAGAAGTCTTGTATTAACAACACAACACAAAACACCATACATGTAAAGTTTTCGCTTTGACAAAAACAAGCATAAGATTGTTCCTTCGACTGATTCTTCAGTTCTTTGCACCATTCTGCGCTTTTGGCCTTCCAACTCCGCACGATACGTGCTCCGAGACATCCTTACTTGTTTTCCTTTTTTTATTGCAATTAATTCAGCGAATTCAGTGACCATGACCAGGTCGCATGTTTACATTGTCGACCACTTTTCTTTATTTTTTAACAGCGCTACATCGTGCGGTACATTGAATAAAAAACGTCCACAGGAGGTCTGAACATCATTTTCCGATGCGTGCAATCGTTGTTCACGCCAAGGATTTGTGTAAAATACCAGTGAACATATAGCATCCAGCAAGCACAGCCATACCAGCTGTTCTAGAACTACAACTAGGATGGCAGTGGTCCCACTCCCAAAAACTGGTGCATGCACAGATGGCGTGGTGAGATCGGTCTATTTCATTTTGCAA
Organism: Hyalomma asiaticum; assembly: GCA_013339685.2. NCBI lineage: Eukaryota > Metazoa > Arthropoda > Arachnida > Ixodida > Ixodidae > Hyalomma > Hyalomma asiaticum. Next base: position 316,863 of record JABSTT010001669.1, on the reverse strand, counting down.
AACAGCAAGATATAGCAAACAACATGTTTACAATAGGTCACAGAGCCATCACAGCTGTGGATGAACTCACCTGCTCGAAAGCCATATTATACTGGCCCTGACGCACTAGCAGAGTAATCTGCTGTACTATCAGGTGGGGGTCTGCAACAGGTACTGGTGTGTTGATGTTGGAACGACTTCCTATTCCTTCAGGAGTTGCTGCAGCAACAGTCTCTTTCAGTGCGTTATAGACCTCTTCTTTCAGATTGTTCACGAGCATCTCTTGTTGCCTGCAGAGCAATTCAAAATAACAAAAATGCTTTTATGGCTGCCTTATTCGATTTCAGTCAATGACATCTGCTCGTCCCTAGATTTTAAAGTATTGAGAGCTTGGTTAGCAGATGCATGGATAGTGAAACTCACCCAGCCAATGCCTGCAGGAGTCCTGCCTTCAGGTTATGCAAAGCACTTGTCACAACCTCATCGAGAGGAGCTCGAAAATCTGGAGGTACTAGTGCAGCCTTGTGGTCACGTAGAAAGGTCTGTAAGCTGCGGTCTACATTTGACTCTACATTTTTCATGGCTTCAGAAGTGCGAGCTTCCCCATGTTTTTCTATGTGCTGTTGAGATTGATAGAGAACTGCAAAAGAAAATTAACAGCATCAGAGAGAGCTTGGAACTGAAACACCAAACTATGAAAGAGATGACTTACAAAAGGAGATAAGAGATGCAAGTATGTGAGGGCACACGCAGAACATAATAAACAGGAGTACAAAAGCGTTAGATGGGTTTAGCGGCCCCTTGGAGAGTCAAAAGTGCCTTATGCAGCAAGCTCAGAGCAGGCCAAAAGGCTTTTCGAAGAGAGTTTGGAGCAGCCAGAAAGGCCGTTTGGAACAGATGTAACACCACTTCACAGTATTTGTTTTGCATCAATTATACAATGCTGAATTTAGCAAATACTAAGCTAAATTATGCAAGACCCTTATTTAATTGTGTACAGAAGTTTGGAACTAGCCTTTACTGACTCAGCTCTAAACTTTTTGTAACAGGACTGCTTGCAATGGGTCCTTTTTGTTGGTTTAATACAGTTCATCTCCTAATGCTTGTACCTGCCAAGTAGTACAGTGCCCGGAGAAATTTGCTATTTGCACTTTTCCTCTAGATTAAGCATGCCCAGAAAGACAAAATAATTTGGTACTTCGTTATTTTGTAACAATGTAACACTGTAAACAGAATGACTAGATCATAATAAAACATGTAATCAGCTTTAGCATGCAAAGAGAGTTTGGTCCAAACGCTTGTGAAACCTATGCCCTATTCTGGAGTAGAGATGTCCTTCTTTCTCACTTGTGCTGAGATATGACTGCACCGATTTCACTGATATGCTTAAGCACCTCTGGAAGGGTCATGTTTGCTTCTTCAAGGAGCACAATGCCACTCTTAAAAACAGTAGTATTTTCTGGTGTATAAGACGCACCCCCCAGTTTTCGCAAGTCTGCGTGCAAAAATTAATATATAAGACGCACCGGTGTATAAGACACACCTATATTCACTCACTTCCCGCAAAGAAACTTCATAACGTGGGGTTGAGCGAGCCTTGTAAAATGCCGTACTTACGTTTCTGAGCGCTAGTCCGTAAGAAAACTTCTACTACACCAAACTTGCGAGAAAAAAATAATGCACACCCACTGAAACGTTCCGCATGACTGCAGGAAAAACATTTTATTCGTCGAAGCCCTCAATGTCCTCGTCCTCCGACGTGCTTTGGAATACCATATTTACCCGCATAATTTGCGCCCTCGCATAATTTGCGCACCCCTAATATTTAGCCAGCTTTGCAAGAAAAAAAAAACCTCGCATATTTTGCGCTCCCCGTTCCCAGCTCGCCGGCTCGCGCGCACGGACCAACAGCCGCGCGGCCGTGCCCCTCGCTGCGCAGGCGAGCGCAGTCATACGCAAAAGGGGCTGCGAGTGCGATGCCCCTTTTTCCGATTCTTTTCTCCGGAAGCCCCCGAAGCCCAAAGTACGGTCGCTAGAATAAAAGCATGCGAGTGGGGGCGAAGAAAACGGCTAAAGCAGAGATCAAACGAGCCCGGCCTATCTCCGTCGCTCCGAGGGCACGATGTGATAACATCACCCCGATCGGGACACCTGCCGTCGATGCGGGGAGGAAACGCCCCGCCCGTCTTTAACGAGCACGAAAAGATGCGGGGGGGGGGGGGGGAGTGTCGCTCGGCTGTCGGCTGCCTAGATAGCGCTATCTTGGCAGCCATCAGCGGCTCGTAAACACTTCTACGTGCTGCGCCTTCCCTGGAGCAGCCGTACGTTTTGCAGTGTTACGTTAGATCGTATCCAAAAGAGTTACCGCGCTAGTTGCATTATATTACACGTACGTTATTACACGACATACTTCTTTCTTTATTTTTCCGTTTTATGCACTTTGGTTTTGTTGTGGAACAGTATTACCGGAACGTTGAGTCTTCGTTATTATAATTATGACGCATCATTCGCGTCGGACTGCTCTAGTCGTTAAAAAAAAGACTTATCAGCATTAACACGAGTTTCTCCCAAAAGAACTACAAAAAAAAGTACGTATAAGACGCACCGTTGTATAAGACGCACCTCCGAAAATTTTGGGAAAAACCCGCGTCTTATACACCGGAAAATGATTCTTGAGCGTTGCCTAGCAGGGACTGGAGTGAAGGCGCCCTGTTCATTTCACACACCTTGCGGTTTATTTGCATTCAAGGTTGCGCTGGTGTGCTTCTCACATGGACTTGTGGAGAGGCGCAGTTATTTCCACTTTGGTGACGTCACCTCAACCGCACTCAGCATACCCTCTGGGAGTTTGCTTATGAGGCAGACATTGTGAGTAAGACATAATTCTATCCCTTCCCTTCCCTCCCTCTTTATAGGGAGCTATGCCAGCTCCCTACCAACAAAATTTCACTTATCTATCCATATAATGGACAAATCCAGATATGAACAAAGGGGTGGCCCTCAAAACCATTCCAGATTTTGAAGGGCCAGGTCTTTCCATTTTGAGCTGACAAGTGCACTGCGTACACTGCGCGCTCGTGGTGCACTGCATGCCAGGGATGGCACTCAAATTTCAAGTTCCTCTCTTCTCACAAGGATTGTACACCAAGTTGACAGGGTGATGCTCCGCATCATGCATGGCACATTGTGTCACCACAAAATACCTAAATGTCACTACAAAATATGACATGTAACACTTGTCAAGAGTGTGCAGCTGCAGCGTGAACCAATGAGGAGGCGGCGGCGCCCCAGCGGCTGGCTCCTCAGAGAGATGAGCAGCTGCGGTGCGGGCACAATAGCACACGCTTCACCATTTTCTTTTCTTTTTTTTGTTCCTTCACCCAGCAAGCACTGGCCTGTGGCAAGGCTCAACTTCGTGGCGCACAAGAGCTTACAAACATTTTTCATATTTCATACACACAACAAGCATATACAGCATAGACCGCTTATAATGTAAGTCGCCGGAATCGCGAATACCCGCACTATAACCAAAAACAACATTTTTCAAAGTCTACACGTGTGTAAAAATTGTCAAACGGGTAGCGGCGCGTGTTAGACATTCGAAGCGCGTGACCGGCTGCTTTCAGCCGCTTAAAAAAAAATAAAAAAATTAATATTTCAAATATTTAAGTCCGCGGCCGCGCTGTGCAATAGAGGAAAAGAAAAGTGCGGACTTCCCGCGGAACCGGACTGCGCAGAAACGGGAACCGATTACTGCACGCGCTATCCTTCGTTTTCTCTAACGCGTGCGCGATGGCAAAAACGTAGCGATCGCAAACCGCCATTCGAGTGGTGCACCTGCCATCCATGCCTTCACTTCCGTTGTCGAAGTGATTCGTCTGCGATTTAAACGCGGCCGCCATGAACCACAGTTGCCCGCGGCACCATATCTGCAGCCAGCACTGAAAAGGTAGCGCTCGTTAGGCCTAGTTTGTGGGGTCGCGGGCGGCATGCTGCACGGTAAGCTTGCCCGTGACAACACAGGGATCGAGTGCACAAGAAATCGCGCTTGTGGGGTGGTCCAAGGGCAGTGCGCGTGAAATGATTAAAAAAAATGAATTGGATACAAACAGCGGTAACGCGAACATCATGCGATCGCAGGTGCGCGTTTTGTGCGTAGCGCGCGTTAAGAGTTGACAAACGGCCCTCGCTGCATTCTCCGTCGCCTTGGCAATCCTATCCTCACAGGGCATGCCCGCGATGCGCTGCTGCCGCGGCCTTTTTTTTTCTTCTTCCCTCCGCTCCTCGTTCATTCATTCCGCGCTTTTTCCTCCTCCATGGCGATTCGTTGCGCTTTTCTCGGGCAGTGCACTTCCATTGTGAAGCCTGCTCCCTACCTCAATTGTCCACTGATTTCTGGGCAGCCCCATTATAACCGGTCTTTCATCTCATGGAGCTGCACAATAAGTGGTATGCCTATGCATTAAGTTCTATGGGAGGGTTAACGGGGGTCAGAAAAAAACCGCATTATAGCCGGTCCTGTACTATAAGCGGTTACATTATAAATGGTCTCTGCTGTACGAAATAAAGTGCAGATTTGTTCACGTTGTGTTACATGTTATTGCAAAATTGATAAGTTACTGCTTACAATCTCTCAAAACAGCTCAGAGATATGAATATTTTAAGATGAGCTTCAAATAGGCACATCAATTTTGAATTATCGATACAGTCGGCTCCACTGTAATGAACCATGATATGCCAAGTGGTCGTTACATTGGTTCATTGTACTGTAGAATCTCAATATTAACTGCACAAAATATTGGTATGATGCTGCAATAGCCATGATGCTACAAGCATCGTAAATGTTCGTAACAGCTGGGCTTGTTCCTGCACCCCAACTATGGTAGCAGCTACAACTTCGTTCTGCTAAGCTTCTGGAAACGTGCTGCTCACAAAGGACTTGCACAGACATAAATGATAATGCAAACATTACATACAATATATTTGCCATGAGTGACTGTAAGAGCTGGTGGCCTTTCCACTGCACAGCGACACAAGGAAGTGATAAAATAACGACACGTAACGGCTTTTATGATGAAACAGCCTTCTTGCAACACAGAAAGTAGCCATGCTTGGGTCTGTCCACATTATTATCTGTGTGCAACAATATAATTAGGCAATGTGTCAACACAGAAGCACTGCAGCAAAATTCATCAACCATAATTAGCCCAATTTCTATCCACATGACATTCGAGTAAAAAAGAATCACAAAGCATCTTTAGTATTTCCCAAATCAATTTGGTGCAGTGAAGACATGGACAAAACAAACTGCACAGTACTACCATGAAAAAAAGGTAAGTCCTAATAATGACATGTTTGGAAAACTGAGCAGCTTCTGTGTCTCCCTTTGGGAAATGGGCCAAGGCAAATCCAGTACAAAGGGGGGGGGGGGCATGTGTTTGGAAGATCGCGGCACAGTTTCCTTCCATGGACGAGAAAATGCACCGCAAGATGCAAAAATTAGCCAATACCCTAGCAAAAATTCTAATAGAGATTTGTATTAGTCTAATAAGTTTTCTATTAGTCTTATAGGAATCTTTATTTGTCTTATAGGTGCTTGTATTAGTCTAATACAGTGTTCCATTAGCCTTACTAGTTTATATCAGTATGCTCTATAAGACTTTTCGAAATTAGTCTAATGGATCTTTTCTCAAGCAAGGTGGCTAGGGCTTCAGATAACTATTAAAACACAAAATTTGAAACTCAGTAGTCCTTTAAATAGCTTTATTAGATTGTATTAGTTTACACAGTAAAAAAATTACACCCTTAAGGGTGTAAATTAGGAACCTAGAGAGGTATGATTTCTTGACAATTTGGCATTGAACATTTGGTGGGTTTAGAGTAACAGAAATGTGTGATGCACAGCTACCAGTTATCCTACCCTTGATTGGGAGATGTCCTGTGTGTCCTTATTTTGTAATTGCGCATAACAGTAATTTCCCCACTGGCACTGCATAGCAGGTCAGGAATCTGGAATATATATATGCCACTGTCTGTGTACAGATGTGAAATAACGCGAACGTTCTCTGTTCTATATATTGGTTTGAAATGGTCGAGTGTGTATTTGCATGTGTGATGTTCCTACATTATACTAGTGTTTAATCCGTGATCATAAATGCAGCTAAAATCAAATCCTCTGTCACTCACAGTGCGATTGCAAAGCACATGCATCCTCCATTTTTGCTCTACATACAAAAAGGGTGTCGCCCATGAGCTCAATCCATGCCCATGGGATAGGTCATTTAGACCCTTAAGGGAATTAATATTTTATAGTGTATATTAAGCCTTATACATCTAGGTTATTAGAACAATAGTATTACGTTTTTCTATAAGTCTTGTACAAGCTCTAATACTAATAAATTCTATTTGTGACAATAACCTCATAGGCTATTAGTTTTTCTATTAGAATTTTTGCTAGGGTAGCCAATATGTTTGCCGAGATGTTGTGTCGCCTGTCTGCTACCGTAGGCTTCCCAGGCGCTGGGCGCATTAGGGTGCCATCTTGCGTAATTTATGCTATGCATTGCACTTCTGTGCAAGAGACATAAAACAAAAAATCGAAAACAGTGAAAATTTGGCATTGCAAGAATGTTCATATTCTGTAGCCATTCCCTCTCTGTACCGACCAAGTGCAACTACAGTGAGTTTGAGTGTTCGTACACTGAAATAGGGGATATACAAAATGTAGAGCGCCACCTGTCGACATCTCTGCAAGCGTCATCCGCCATGTTCTTCAGGGCACCGGAAAACGAAACTTGTGGTATCTCAGCATGTATCGGCTGCTTCCTGCTGCTTGTTTGCGGTCTCCCCGCAATGTTTTCTCACTGCTATGTGCCGCTGTGCATGCAAAATGTATCTGCGACGGGCTGGGAACAATGCAACACCTTTTTTCATCCAAATACCATCACTGTTTTAACAGAACACACACACACACACACCGTCACCGCCGCGCAGGCAATCTCATCGAGGATATTACAACTGTGCGATCTAAGAACGGGGGTTGACGCGCATAAAATCGCAGTTTAGCCTCTTTTCTATTTCTCCGTGAACGTGAGTTGCTTTCCCAGCGGCAAAAGCAGTGATGGATTTAAGACGCACATGTTTAACAGATTTTTAGCGGACCGGTACATCATGCATGCACGATCGAGAGAGCATGGAGGCACGCTTTTTGCCAATATTCTTTTCACAGACGACAACGAGTGTTCGCGGGAATAATATGCTTAAGTTTATGGCGTGATTTTAGCGTACACAACATTTGTTTTAAAGCAATGTGCGTGTACTGTGCATCTGCGAAGTTGTGCGACATGCAATTATGTTCTAAGAACATCACGTCATTAGCACAGTAAGCATGCTATGCAAGTTTCTTGACGCTGTACCATGAATCATCGTTCATGAAAGCTAGATTCTGTATATGTCATCAAAATTTTCACGTTCTGTTTTTGTTGTTTTTGATGCGGATGTATGTGATTGGTAGCTCTATAATATTTACGGCCAACCAGCTCCAGCCATCGATCGGCGCGCTCATTGCCAGCTGAAGCAGGCATTCGGTGCCATTCGGTGCAACACAGGCGCGGTCATGTTGTTCCTCCCAAGTCCCGTATTTTCCTCTCTATATGTACTGCCCTTCCTCGAAAAAGAAAGCTGCGAAGAAAGGTAGCAGTTAAGGCGAACTTGTCGAGCTTCATTTTTGTTATTTGCCGCGCGCACCTCCACCCTTTACTAAGGAAAATACGGCAAGGTCCTGGCGACACTGGCAATAAATTTCATCCTCTGACACACGTACTTGCCACATACAATAGCCCTCTCAGCAGACTCTGCTCACATCAACAGATGAAGCAGTGGATAAAGTGTACTAGCGTACCCGAAGTGAAATAACACTGGCTGCACATGCACACTCCAAAACGCCACAGTGTAGTTTTTCCGAGACGTTCATGGCTCATGTGTGTATGCACTGCTTATCTAGCAAATATCAAACACACAACTGCGAAGGATAGATGCCTACGACTGGAGAAACGAGAGGTAGAAAGCAGCACAGCGACGCTCAGAAACAACGTGGTTTCGATATCTGACGTGAGTTTCTAATCGCATTGGTATAAGTAACGTGGGGCATTGTATTTCCATACGAGCTTATCTTAGACATTCTACTCGCGGGCCTTCTAGACAACCAAGAATTCCCTCGAACGCTTACCTCTTATTAGAAGTACGCTTCACAAAATGACGAATCTTGGCCTACTATTTCTGTTACGAAGCAGTGTGACTGTAGTAGCTGCCTTCCGAGTGGGTACTCAAGAGCGCAAGACTTTGTTATTGTGCTCTCAGCGACTTTTGGGAGCACAGTGAGCTCCCCTGACCTTTCGCAGCTGGATGACGCCGAAAACTGCTGCCTTTTCCTGGCCTGAAAGCACCATCAGTGACAGCCTCCCAGCCTCTCCCAATGCCAGCGATAGCAGACGATTCCGCGACGGCGCCCCAAAGAACATGGCGGGCACGTCCAGTGTTGCCAGATCACAATGCATTATGAGTATCCCCTATAAGTATCACGTAAGTACACGCAAAATTTTTGCGTTTTTGGCATGTTCCTTGCGTCGGTCAGAGTGTGTGGAGTTCTGTGTGTAATAAAAGAAAAGGATATTGCTATAAATGTTCTTTAATTATTTCCGATCCTTTCTAAAAAATCACACACCCACACAACACAAAGCCAACAAATAATGCTGCAAATAATAATCCGCGACGAAGTGAGCAGCAAGCCCCAGAGTTTCTCACACTTTTGCTTCAACGCGCTTTTTATATTAGCCTCACCGTTGAAAACAGTGCTTCAGCTATGGGAGTGAACTTTTGATGTTACAGCTAAAAATATGCAAGGCAGAAGTGGATTCTGCTTGTTTGATCCCAGCTAGAATGCATGTGAAGGCGTGATGTGACAGTGGTCCCGTGCGCATCGTGCTGACAGTGATGGCAGCGCCACGCCACGACAACTGGAAATGAAAAGGGGCCACTTTTTTGTGAGACACCTCAGGGGGAGCTTGCAAATGAAAATCTAAAAACCATTGGTGGCAACCACCTCAAATCTGGATTTGGATTTGCCAACTCTAGTAAAGTTTGTTCTTTTTCAGTATTGTGCGTGTCAGTATCATGAAATTTACATCTCACCTTAAACGCGGAGGTGAATTAAATGTTCAAAACAAGACAAGCACAACAGTGAGGTTCAAGCCCTGCAGGCCTCTAATCTTTCTTAGGGTGCACTTTCATTTACGGCGTTGTGGAAATGCTATCCATGCTTCTTGCACTGAACAATTGTTTATGGAGCCATTATTGAGAATACAGATGCAAACGGACGAAATTCGTCAATACAGTTAAACCTGGATATAACGAAATTGATGAATTCCCACAAAACTTCGTTGTAAAGAGGATTTCGTTATATGCAGGTTTGGCACGAAAATTCAAAAAATAAACGCTTAAGTAAGCAAAAAGGTAACAGACGGCAGAGCTCACCCAAAACATTTATTTTGGGTGAGAAAACATTTACAGCTGAGAACACTTATAATGTGGCTGCTTATAGTGCAGGACTGGCTATAATGCCCTGCACAATGATTCTTCTTCTTCATGGCTCTCAGGGTGTCGTCTCATTTATGACAGGATCTTTTTTTTTCCCCGCTGATGACATGTAAATTTAATTGCCGAGCTCAGCCGGACAGATGAACTCCAGCGCAACGAAAGCGAGGCAGCGTTACCGCTTTACTCCTGGATGCACAACCAGCTGTGCATCATCGAGGCAGCAGAGTCAGCGTGTGTCTCTCTTTTCTGTTCGCAAGGGCTCTGCCTCCTCTGAAGCTTGGCGACAAGCCGTCCCACATGCCGAGAACTCTCTGGATGCAAAGTATAGGTGCTATATGAGTGTCATTTTGACGAGTATATAGTTCATTGAGCATTTTTTTTTTTTTCATGCACGATGAAAATGTTAAGATCCCACGAGACCGACCGGTACTGAAATCTGACGCGTTTCCAACGGTATTTCTCAATGTTCCTGCATATCTTTCAAAGAAAGCGCCGAAGAAAGTCAAAAACATCCACCTGCAGCTTGCATTCGAAGTTTTGGCGCCAGGAGCCAAATAGTCTTTTTGTGATGAAAGAGCTCACTCGCAGAGTGCAGAAAGTAATGGTGCAGTGCTTACTGGGCTAGGCATCTCATTGCTGGAGCCGACAACGTCACAGTTTACTGTGTGTGCTGTCGAAGGTGACAGTATATGTTTTGAGACTCAAAGTATGTGCTGATGACGACAAACGAAGAAACAGTTCAAGGGAAATGTTCAGGATTATACTCTCGTTGGCTGCCCTGATCATAGTATGTCCCTCACAAACAAATGTCTGATGTGCCTATTAGGCTCTACTTTCATGTCAAAACCCTAAACAGCAAGCAGAACGCTAAGCAGCACAGGATGAAAATGCTGAAACTTAGACGGGTACTCTAAGTAGCATATCAAAGCTTTAAGCTTGATTGCTTTTTTTAAAAAAAATTTAGTGGCATTCCATAGCTTTACCTTCCTATTTCTTAGTGCGAAGTGATGTGCAATGTTTTAATGTTTCTTTTTCTATCCTGACACGAGCATCTGTAAATTTGACGTATTTTTAAAATTTTACCCTGATTTTAGTTAATGTGCAATAAAGATTTACTGCTTTGTTTTGCTTCTTCAGAACCCCAGTCATTTTCTTCTGAGGAGTAAGCTGATGCCTTGCACTCCAAAACACTGGAAGGATCCACAAATGAGCCTTTAGTTACAGTGTACTAGAAGAGGCAGTGAAGCGGGCGAAGGCAGCGACACATAGGGGCAGCTGACGCCGCCACTGGCGAACGAAGCGGCGGCGCTTCAATCGCCCAATCTTGGTCGCCTCATGTTGCTGGTTGTTTGGCTCGAATGCGTGCTTGTTTGGAAGTGATTCTCCCGCTTTTCTCACAAGTTATGATGCTGTAATGTGCGAATGGCTCCTAAAAAGCAACGCTTAAACCATTGCTTCGCTCCCGGATGCAGCACAGGGTACTCTCGAAGCAAACAAACGGCGAAGCTTTCGTTGTTTAAAGCGCCCGAAGATCCGGAGCGAAGAAGCGTTTGGGAACGACATTTGCACAGAGGCTAACACCTGATTCCGCGGTGTGTGAGCTACATTTTGAGCAGCGCTTCATCGTTCGGGACTATGTGCACTTCATCAACGGCACGGAGGTACGGATTCCTCGTGGGACACCGACGCAGTTCCCACCATCCTGCCCAACGTTGCCCCGTATTTGAGCAAGCGCTTGCCTCCCGAGAGAAACGCGAGGAAGAGACCCGAAGAGGTTGCTGTGCCACCAAAAAGGCGACGGCTGTCAACTGCGGACGAGCCAGATGTGCGGGAATGGTCTCCTTCGAGCGGGTCTGGTGTCCTCAACGAGCGCCAGACGAACGACGACCCCCTTGCAGCGATTGCAACTTTGAGAGATGTGAAACTCCCCAACAGGTACTGGACGTTTCACGAACTGCAGAATGTTGACGGTGCGTGCTTCACGTCTTGTTCACTGAATGCTTCCACGGGTGAGGTGAAAGTAGAAAAGGCAGTGTTTTTTACTGTGAACTCCGACGGTGGTATCCATTCGAGAACTTTCGTTCAAGGGAAATCCGTAGCAGAGGCTGCTGTTGTTACGATGCTGGACGCAGAAGCGGTATTGAACCAAGCATCTCTACTGCACTTGTGCAAGGGTGTGGGAACTCAAGCTGAATTGTTGACAGACAACATTACTGTGAATTTGCAACGCCAGCTTGAGTTGAAGTCTGGATCAGTTTTTAGTGTCAAGTGTCTTGGAAGCACGAAAAAAGAGGGAACGCCCTGCTTCAGCTGTAAGTATTTGAGAAAGGCCCTCATCACAAGGCAGTCGCGGATCAGGAAAAGACACAAGGCATCAAGGGCCTGCAGCAGCGCTGTGAAAAAGCTGAAGGTGTGCGCCCGAAAGAACAAGAGGCTCATGGTGAGGCTGGGGAATCTAGCAAAAGATGTTCGTAGGTTGAAGGAAGAATCTGCTGCGACTGCTGAAGAAGTATTGGCAGCAAAGATAAACTTACTCTCACCAAAACAACAACTCGCCATCAGGCAGTGCTTCGAAGCAGCGAAAAGGAAGAGCACTTGCGGGATGCTGTACGATAAAGAATGGATGCTGGAGTGCATTCTGCTTAAGATAAGAAGCCCCAAGTTGTACCAGTATATGAGAAAGCAAAACATCCTGGCTCTTCCAAGTGAGACAACCATACGAAAATACACTGCCCATTACAGAACTGGATATGGTTTCAATGAAAAGATGTTGAGTGCGCTGAAAAAGAAAGTGGCTCAATTTGACAGCTTCCATCGACACGGAGGTATTGTTGTTGATGAGATGAAGTTGTCTGAAAATCTGTCAGTAAGTGCAGATGGCAAAATTGAAGGCTTTGTCGATTTAGCTCAGTACACACCTAAAGAGCAACACGCACTCATGTGCAATCACGGGCTTGTTGTGATGTTTGTGCCCCTTGTGGGTAGCTGGACACAGGTGCTTGGGACATTTGCAAGCCATGAGAACGTAAAGGGCGACCTTTTAGCTAAGATTGTGCTTGAGGCGACAGTGCTAGCGGAGAAAGCAGGTTTATTTGTAGATTTCCTGACCTGTGATGCGGCAGCATGGAATAGAGCGATGTGGAGAAAGTTTAACATTCATGCTTCATCAAAGGAAGTCATCTGCAAGGCAGTGCACCCTGTTGACAGCAACCGCTTTCTTCACTTTTTCTATGATTTTCCGCATCTTGTAAAGAATGTGCGCAATCGACTGTTGAACACCTCATTTAACACGCCTGAGGGTGAAGTTTCGCTGCAGTTTTTGAAAGAAGCGTTCAAACTTGACAGCGATGCCAATTACCGCTGTTCACTTAATGCCCAATAATTTTGAGAAAATGAGGGCCAGTTACGCATTTCAGATATTTGGAGACGGTCCACTCGGAGCCTTTTTCATTTACCGTGCACAGCTGCAGAGACGTTTTGGGAACATTGATGCCACGGAAAAGTTTTTTAAAAGGATGAAAGCACTGATTACTGTTATGACTGGCAGATATACTGCAGAAGCCGTCCAGCCTAACTCTCCTAGTGTAGAAGTTATAAAGGAAATGCTTGAATTCCTTAACAAGTGGGAGGACCACACAGACAAAAAGCAGTTCCTCAGCCAATCCACAGCAGAAGGGCTAAGAGTAACCCTTACAAGCACGCTTGAGCTCCTGGACTACCTACATAAGGAAGTGGGATACACTTATTTAATGACATCTAGGCTCAGCCAAGACAAAGTTGAGAATTTTTTTGGTATTGTAAGGATGTCTTCAGGCTGCAATACATACCCTACCCCACAGCAGTTTCTCCTCACAGTTTCGCCTGTCATTCTATAACCTTGCCCGTAGCGTAACAGGTGGGAATTCAACTGCAGATACAATCAGCTCATTCCTCAGCATTGAAGAGAACGAATTAAAAGGCAAGAAGAAACTGATGGACACAGTCAACGCGTACTTGAACAAGCAGGCGCCTGCCACCGAGTCGACGTTAGGAAATGCTGCAGAGCATCCATACCATGTGAGAAGAAGCGACTCGAGGCTGACATGCCACCTTGCTGGCTATGTTGCCAAGAAGTGTATTTTACCAGGCAATTGCCCTGATTGCATTGACTACCTCCTTCTTCCAGCACAAGATGGGTGCCGCATGCCTGCAGCAGAATTCATCAAGCACAATGACCTGGGTGGTTTGCATTACCCCTCACTTGAACTGCTTAAATTCATTTCACGTCTTGAAGATGTGTTTACTGACTGTTTCAGTGGACGCAAGCTTCATAGTGAGAGTGTTATGGATGTATTACACATGATTCATCATGCTTCTCCATTGCAGGTTGGCTGCGAAATTCATGCTAAGAGCCTAACAGCACACATTGTTGGGTTTTGCGTTACTAGGCGACTGCACTTTTTTGTGAAAGGCGAGAATAAGTCCAATCTACTGAGAAAACGTAATTCAGCCAAGCACCTTAAACTAAGCAGGCTAAACTAGGTCCATGGCATCTCTCTCAATGTGTATTATACTTTTACCTTCTCCACCTGCTGTGTTATTTACTTTCTGCCCTTTACCTTGCTAGCTGTGTGAATTTACTGAATCCAAGCAAGTGTCTTCCCTTTTGTAAAATAGTTCAGTTCTGTCCATTATAGGTTAATGCTATCAATGCATTTATGTGAAAACTATTTCATATATCAGTGTTCTGTGCTCTACTGTCGCATGTGTGTTCTCATATTGTGATACACTGTCACCATCATGTCACAGATTACAGACATGACCCTGTCTCCATATTGTGAAATGTTGTAGCTAGTTTAAATGCTTGCAAAAGCAGAGTCACTATAAGTACAATCAGTATCTTTGCCAGTTCAAGGAGGTTCCCACTTGACTTTCTACATAATTGCTGTGCTAGGCCTCCTGTTCAGCTAATTTGTGCCTGCCTTGCGTTTGGGACATGATTTGTACAGGTGAATTTCAATGAATGTTTCAAAATAAACTGTTACTGTGGGCATATGTGACTGTTCAGATTCGTGCACGAACGTTTTAATTATTGCTGTTTCAGCAACGAGTCCACCTGATTGTGGGCGACATAGTCAATTCGCGCCATCATATTTTACCTTATTTTTTCAGGCATTTCCTACTATGCTGTTGACAAGTGTCGCGAAGAGAACGAACGCGCTATGTAAATGTTTAGTTTGAAGTTACTTTCATAGTCGCGGGGACTAGCTACGTTTAATTATCCTCTCACATGGCATACCCATTGCAATAACATAAAATCCGAATCTACGCACTCGCGATCAGAGACTCGTCTAAGCTTTCAAGCTCCGCAAGCTAAACAAACTCGTTCATAATTGCTGAAAGGGTTGAAAATGTTCGAATGGAACAGAAAGGCAATGGAAAGCAGTGAGTACATTCCCAAAATACGTTCGAATCTGTGGGAAAACCAGTCTGTCTTGTAGTTTCTGGTTCTTAGCAGAGTATACAGACTAAATAAACAAAGTCCTTACGCGCAAACCTCTGAACCATATGTACAGCGTGCGCCAAGCACATGCGAGTGTCGCAGTCGAGGCTACGTTTCGCCTGCTCCTGTTCAAGAGTGGTCGACCGCAGCGACGCCGCTACTGACCACGCCGCTGGAGTCACGCGGAGGCTGCTGCCCGCTTCACTGCCCTCTTCTAGTACACTGTACTTTAGTCGTGCAATGATTCCATGCCGCAGAAGCTTCCCCATGGAAAAAAAAAAAAAAAAAAAGGAGCTTTTTCATGAATGAAATTTCATTCTGTCAGCTGTCACCCCGCTCAATTAGCTTTTTTTAGGCTAAAGCATTAGTTGCAACGGCATCACTGAAAGGCCCAGGCAATAAACGCACGGCAGGTCTGTGGCAAGCTGCGCATACCGTAGATTGCCTTGCGGCCAACAGCACCACCTATGCTATGCTAGAAACGGAGGAGCGGCTTCCAGCTCCCATTGGCGTGACCTCCCCATTCTAGCCACCGTACCTGTGTTGCAAAGGGCAAGCTTCCCGTGAGGCGTGCCACCTGCAACCCTGTGAGCTAGGCCTAAGAAGCGCTGTCACCTAGTGTCAGCTTAGTGAAGTGAAGCGCAGAGACTCTCGCAACAACCAAAGAGTGGCGCTGCCAGTACGTTGGGGAAAAAAAAAACACCTTGTTTTTTTTCTTTTTCTCTCTTAAGCTGACGCAGCTGGGCAACACCAACTGGCAAAGGAGGGTGGCGGCTTGGCGGGCTAGGCCAGCTGCAGCAGGTGGCGGGATCAGGTTTGAAGTGAGGGGGAAAGGACACGCCCATGGCGGCATGATTGCCGGGTCGAGGGATGCAGGCCTGCCTCGCGCACGAACGCACGTCTGCTCGCTCTTGCCTCGCAGTCGCCGTGCCTTCGAGCGCGCCGGTGCCGCTTCGCATTCTGTTGCGGTGGAAAAGGTGCTTCCGGTTGTTGCTCGCGCAAAGGGTCAAAATTTGGGGCAAAATCTCTAGGTTGTTGGTGGAAAAACTTCACTATTTCGAGGGGGTCTCCCGCTGCCACTTCGTTAAGCAGAGGTCTCAAATACATGTGTTTCTATGGAGTAACGGTGGGGAATAGAAAAACTTTGTTATATCCAGGAATTCGTTACACGGAGGTTCGTTATAAACAGGTTTAACTGTAGTACAATTCCACGGCAAGGCTAGAAGTGGAGTTGTACTACAGACAGGTGCACACACACACGTCCGTGTTACGCACACGTCCGTGCGCACCTGTGTGCGCGTGAATGCATGCGCTTCTGATCACTATGTCAGCCAGTGCCGCATCATTGCAGACAGTTTTAGTGCTGCATATGTAGCATCCATGACTGCGTTGCATACATTCACTGAGAGGAATGGCTGATGGCTGCATAATTTCAGGTAAAACAAAATATAATTATGAAGCCGCTTGTACAGTGAATCCAATATAACTGAAAGGCAGGCATTTGTCTCGATAATCCTTGAGCTGTCCATGGCCATGTCTGCAGCTTTCAAGAAGTTGAATTTGATCTGAATTTTCCACGGTTTCTGCGTTCCGAGTTGGGCAGAAACAGAAGGAATGTTTGATCCTTCTGTGTTGTGAAAAAGTGCGGAGCAGCCTGGCAAAGTGTAGTTTTCTGGCTCGAAAATTGAGACACGATTTCCTGCACATACGGAATCATAAAAATCACCTTAGTATAGATGGTCATGGCCTTGCGGAAACTGACAAAACGGGCAACGCACGTGTGCTTAGTGCAATGGGTGTCACCACCGCGCTCCTAGAGGAGGCGGTGCTGACATCGAGGCACCTTAAGGCGCATCGGCTAACAGCGCCCTCTCGGGGCAGACGTGACGTGCGTGCTAGATGAATTACACTTTTTTTGCCGGGTAGAGCGATAAATGGCACAGCCAAGGCAAGACCTGCCAGCATCTAGGATCATGGAGGACATGATTGACTTCTCATATCCTTGCAATAACTGTCTGCTTATGTACGCTTGTCAGTGTGAACGTTGCTTTATGCTGGTGCAGCATATGCATAACTAACTTCATGAGACAGGTCACTGATTTCATTGTGATTTTCTTGTATGCAGAATGAAACTTTCGAGATTTTTGATGATCCTAAGATGAATGCTCCTTAATGGCGGGAAAGGTAAGATAGCCTGCAAACTAGTGCGACGATTGCAAATTCGAACTGAAGCAGTTCACAGCTTTGGCTGCCACCAAGTTGCAAAATCACTCAGCGACAAGAATAACAAGCAATGTTTTCTAGCAGTCCAGATAACGGTGAGACATCCAAGTTGTGGCGACAGATCACTCTCTGCAACAGCAAAAGCAGTCGTTCAAAAGTCACGTGCACATGGTTGGGCTTTAATTAAAATGCAGCAGTGCCGTCACCATTGCAGAAAGGGCAACAGATCATCTTTGGGTGCACTTTCATTTACTGCATCGTCGAAATGCTATCCGTGCTTCTTGCACTGAACAACCACTTGCGGGGTCATTACTGAGAATACAGACACAGGACTATGAAGGTACTGCCGAGGCCAACATTCCGCTGCTGCTTGAATGGTCCATCTGCACAGCTCAAGGCCTGGTTTGGCTCCAGAATAAATGCTCCCATGTTTTGCTGACAAACTTCAAAAATGAGTTTCAGTATGCTCCTCGAGGCACAGCCGTCACTTTCCTCAACAACACTGCTAACACCTTAAAGGGCAACTCCAGTGGTTTTTTTCACCATGTTCTGGTATCACTGCATTCCAATGGTACTGATAGTCCTGTAACAGCTGGGGTGGTACAGTTTTCTCGGAAACGCACCAGCTTTTTTAAATAAGCAACTGAAAGTTGTCTTCAAAACGAAACCGAAATGGATAGATACTTCATGCAGTGTGTGCGGTGACATCAGAACCTTCCCGTCAGCAGAAATATGGAACTGGCGCCAAAGAAATGCCAGTGGCGAGGTCATCCGACGATATGTTGAGTTATGTCAGCTTTTCTGATCTGGACAGCGATAATTTGAGCGCTAAAGTACGGCCGTTTTGCTTTTGAAGGCCTGCTGGTTTGTATAGGCAGCGTGGAGGTGATGAGGTCAAAAACACAGGGCGGCCCGCGTGAGAATCTGCTAAAAATTTTTAAAATTCATTTACAGGAAAACTAAATGACCACGGCCTGACTTGGCATATATTATTACAGTACCGAGAAGAATATATATATTGAAAATTTTATTGAGGTCAGTGGACACTGTAAAATCACCGGAGTTGCCCTTTAAGACGTCAACGTGTTGCGAGTATCTCTGAGATACCAGAACTGGTCCAAGCATGAGTAGTCATGTTCACGGGAATGCCAACTTAACAGATTTGCAAAAGCAATGGGTGCTCAACCACGTAACAGAATTCTCTGGCTGTTTCTCCATGCAAGCCAAAGTTCAGTGTATGTCCATTATGAAACACTGCATTGTTACAAAGGAGCATGCACACCCTCTTCCTCAGCACTTATGCTGTGTGTCACTAACGGAAAGGGAGGCACTCAAACATCAGGTTCTAGCAATGCTAAATGATGACACTGTTCAGCAGTCAATAAGTCCATGAGCTTCACCTGTCATACACTCTTAGTCAGGTACTGGATAACAAACTGCCTGGAGGCGGTACGCCTCAACGTCACAGCTAGCGTGCTGGCTATAGAAAGCCACGAAAAAAAAAAAAACGTGACTCTCCCTCTGCGCCGCGGAATGCATGTGCGCATGTGCATGCTTGCAGTCAGCAAAAAAAAAAAAGATGAAGAAAATGGGCAAGGAGACGCAGGCACTGCGCATGCTCGAAGGTCCGAAGCGCAGTCGCCGTGGGCTTTGCCATTTGATCTCCTTGTTTGTGAACGTAGCCTGCGAGCTGTGCAACCGAGTCGGCCGCGTATGCGGTTTCTGTGCTGCGAGATTCGTTGTGTGGGCTCCTCAGTGAACATGAAAGGTGTGTTACGCCGACAGTACAACACAGCGCTCTACGAGAAGGTTTCGCCATGAAGGCTGAAGTGAGCAAGCCGCCGCGCACACCCAGGCAGGCACGGCCCTGTACAGAACACAAATGTTAAGTGATGCAGCTGTATTTCTCTGTTGAGGCCCATGCAGGTGTCGTGCGACACTGCGTGTCGTCTGTAATGTGCAATAACAAGTAAGAAGATGCAGTATTAGCATTTAGAAATGATCGATGTGAAAGAAATGTGTGTTTGGAAACAGATGAGGCAATGCAGTCATTTCACGGGCAGTCGATCAACGGACGCGAGCGTGCCTTGATAGGCATATTGTGCGATATCATTTGCTTGCAATAAAGCTTGAGTGTGGCTGCATGCTTTTGCTGAATATAAAACGAAGCGAAACGGCGCCTCGGTGCTTAAGGTGCTCGGCTGCTGACACCACAGAAGGGGTCTTAAACCCGGTTGCGGCGGTGGCATTTTGGTAGAGGCAACAAGCTAGTGGCCCGCGTAGATTTAAATGCACGTTAATGAGAACGATAATGGTCTAAATGTCCACAGCGCTATGGTATGCCTCATATTCACATCGTGACTTCGGCATGTAAATCCCCGCAAGTTATTACTCAAGCGAAAGGCTGCGCTTATCACACTGTCAGATGATCATATGTGCATTTGTGTCATATTCGCACAGTTATGGTACCTCATTTTATTAAATACTCAGTAGGACAACGACGTGCGAGTCATTACTGTGCACAGCAGCAGTGCTTGACGAAAAAGCATTTGTCCAACATGGTTAAAAGAAAAACGCGTTTTGCTAATATTCACAAATGTACAACTACTGTATTTACTCGCGTAATTTGCGCACTTTTGTTTTGCGATTTTAGAGCTCCGGAAAGGGGGTGCGCAAATTACGCGGAGATTTCGTGAACACATTCAAAACAACGTGTAATATAATGCAATGCACGCGGTATATGGTAACTCTTTTGGATACGATCTCGCGTAACACTACAAAACGCTGGTGTAAGAGAATACGGCTGCTCCAGGGACACTTTTCGCAGTCTCTTCGAGTTGAGAGCATAGCACGTAGAAGGGTTTACGAGCCGCCCGCTGATGGCTGCCGAGATAGCGCATGCGCCAGCGCTACCTCGGCAGCCGAGCGACACTCCCCCTCCCCTCTCTTTTGATGCTCGTTAAAGACGAATGGGGCGTTTCCTCTCGGCTTCGACAGCAGGCGTCCTGATCGGGGTGATGTTATCGCCCTCCGAGAGACGGAGATGGGCCAGGCTCGTTTGATCTCTGCTTCAGCCGTTTTCGTCGCCCCCCACTCGCATGCTTTTGTTCTAGCGACTGTACTTTGGGCTCAGGGGGCTTCCAAAGAATCGGAAAAAGAGACATCACACACGCAGCCCCTTTTGCGTATGACTGCGCTCGCCTGCGCAGTGAGGGGCATGGCCGCGCGGCTGTCCAAAGTCTGTAAATGTGTGCGTGCCAGCGAGCTGGCTCAGGCGGGACGAGGAGCACAGAATATGCGAGGGCGCAAATTATGCGGGTAAATATGGTATTTTAAGTGAACATTTTGCGTTAACATCATTTTTTCACATTTATTTGCCTTCCATCATATCGCACGTATGTTTGTGCAACATAAAACTGCCCTAAGAACACTCTGTAGAATGCCTAGTATGCCTTGTAAACAAAATTCTGCAATAAAAGAAGTAGAGTAGGAATATTGGGTGAAACATTACACTCTTGTTTCCAGAATACACCTAATGAGCCTCTTTTTCGTTTTCCTTTTCAGGAAGCCCGTCCCGGTAAAGCAGCAAGAATTGCTGACCCACTTGTTTGTCTACAAGGCTTTGCATTGTGGGAAGACTCTGGATTCTCTTGTGCCTCATAGTACACCATACCAAAGATTTAGCATATTGCTGGGAACTATAGAGCGATATTCAGCGTGTTGTGCACACTATAATGCCTGCAAACATTTCTAAACAGTATGCCGTTGAAGCAGGGAATTTATTCCATTTCAACAAGCTTAAGGCCTGACTGCTTCCATACTATATGTTCTCAACTTTCATTTAGGCTCATGAAGTAATATATGCTTGGCTTTGGTGTGCCAAGCAACGAACCAGTATGGGTAGCCAATTTCTAACTTAAAGGATGTCATAGCTTAATTCGAAGGGGACTCTGCAGCCATGTTGTTGTTGTTTTGTGGGGTTTAACGTCCCAAAACCAGTTCTGATTATGAGAGACGCCGTAGTGGAGGTCTCCGGAAATTTCGACCACCTGGGGCTCTTTAACGTGCACTGACATCGCACAGCACACGGGCCTCAACATTTCGCCTCCATCGAAATTCAGCCGCCGCGGCCGGGATTCGATCCCGCGACCCTCGTATTAGCAGCCGAGTACCATAGCCACTAGACCACCGTGGCGGGGCACCTCTGCAGCCATGGTGTTCGGTGTTCATTTTAAAACAGGTTACTTATGCACTAGTCATCAATTGTGTATTTAACGATGATGAGAAAGAATGATTAATCTGGTCACGATTGATAGCACAATGCTGAATGTGTAGTGCATATGTTAATAGACAACACTGAGGCTGTGCTGTGTATGTTATTGTTCCATGTGTTCAACGTGTGACTGCGGTTCTGTGCATGCTTATAAATTTGTCCATGTTACTACGTTGACGTGACAGCTGTTTTGATTTAAATAAAACATAGCAACAAATGTTTGTTGCGTCAGTTGTGGGACCAATTGCCATGCATGCGAACTGAAGAATGGAACTCGTGGTTGAAAATAAATAGCTAAAATGCGTACCTCTCACCGTTACTGCAGATGTTGTACGAAACAGACTAAAAAATTTGTTGTGACATATTGTACGAATGAAATAGGAAACATGAAGCCAGAGAGAAAGGGGTTAACGGTGGTGATCGAACAAGGATTGCTTGGTCATGTAATAATCAGGTGAATTGAAAGTGTCTGTTATGAAATAAATTTAAGCATCAAGAGCACGGCACATGTGTTGAAGGAACCAGTGTGTGTATCCCTCTGTCTCGTGTGTGTGTGTGTGTGATGTGCTTAACCGCCCCTTACCAACAAGCCTACCTTTTTGCACCCGTGACAAGAGAAATATTATACAAGCTGTTGATGTTCTTTGTTGGGTTCTTTCATTGAGGACTACAGTCACAGATAATTTTAGAGTCATACCACAGTATCTGTGCAAGAGATCTCACGTCGACGTTCACAACAGGAAAGTATCAAAAGTTTTTATCTTTAAAAGGAAACCTGCCATTGCAGAACTTGTGGAAGTTGTGCTTCAGCCCGATGCGCATCTTTCACATTTGCTGTGTGACAAGACAAGCACCTGTCGCAGCGTAAACATGGTATGTCGCCGAGTGCTGTGCAGAGAACTGTATGCCTCAGCAAAGCACCCACAGCGCAAGCACTGATTGCGGAAACATCTGATCGTCGAATCGCTCGATAGGCCGCTGCCCGTAGCTTGCGAGAGAACGCGTACATCAAATGTGTATATGCTGCTATAGGCTTTTTCAAATATTTGTGTTGCCTCGGCACTGCCATATCTCACTTTGTATGCGAATAGCATATAATCTTCGAACCGCCAACAGCACGCTGCGACCTCATTACACGTGCAGCTCGCGGCTGCAATAATCACAATACTGCTTACTGCTGAACAGCATATGCACATGGAATGCATGAACTTAATTGTGGCACATTCAGACGTTATCGTTATGCTGATTGCTGCATACTCCTTGTGGCAGCGACGCTTGTGATGCATGAATCAGAAGTCGAGATTTATGACGTTACCGGCATGAAACGGCCAACCGAAGCAACGTTCAGGTAAGAGCGGTTTGCAGTGGCTTTCATAGCTCCCGAAAAGTCCTGCATTTAGCGAACTCAGTGACAAACATGCGGATAAACTTCGAAGTTGCGAGCACCGCTGGCGGTAGAGGGAAAAAAAATACAGTAGATATATACCCCCGTGAAAACGTACGCCAGTGTGCGGTGGCGCTGTGGCCTAATCTGTAAGTTTCGGGTTTCGGTGCGTGAGTACCCGAGTTCGATTCCAGTGTGGGTGTTGCTTGTGTACGAATGTTGTGTTGATTGCATACTTTGATTTCTGTCTGTAAGTAACTTGACATGTTACGTGGTAGTGAAAATTGCAGGTGAAATGCTCAAATAAGCGCGCTGCAATTCTTATTTTATTCTGCAGCAGCCTTGGGGCCACCTAAACGTGGGGCCGCCTGTATGGCTTCACGCATAAAGCGCAGGCCGCGTCTAGCCAGTAAAAATTCGATCTGAAATCCTGCGTAAATTCTGCCACGCCTATGTTGAGGGGCCGCTTAGAATTGGGCCGCTGCCTCTGGATGCCTCCTACGGAGCCGTCTAACGAACTGCATAGCGACGGCCCAAATTTGACTTGATTTTCTGACTGCAGGCGTGGATTCTACGCAGGATTTGACTAAGAGTGTACTAATAAAAAAGGACAACACACTCTACTTCTGTTGACTACAGACTGCTTAAAGGAGTACGGACATGCAAATTTTCTGTCTGTGTTTCTTTTTGCATTAAATGAAAGGCCAAGCTCTCCAGAGCCCAGAAAACATTATTAAACACCATTAAAATTTATTTTACAATGTGTCTTTAAAAGCTGGTTTCAGTTCCTACTGTAGCCCGACATCACGGCAGTGTGTGCATAGCAATGAGCTCCTCGTCACATGCTCGCACAGGAAATCGTGACGTTTTCACCCAGTGGTCTGTTACGCACAGCGCCTGTAGTAACGACTACGGGGTCAACGATGTGTGAAATATTGTATAGCGACTCCGACGACAGCAGGTGCTACGGCACAGTGCAAGATGCAATGTGGGCACGCACGATGTGTGTTGGCGTGGCCCTGAAGCTCGTGACAAGCTCAGGTGGCCCCCAAGACCTCCCCCAAATCTCGGAGACACTTGTGTTGCTTCTGCTTCCCCCGCTAGATGATCCGCCATGACTTAACCGCGAGCTGCTCATTTGCTTGAAGCTACTCGGCAGTGAGCATGTGAAGGCTGTGGCTGTTGTCAGCGAGAGACTGTGTGGTGCCGATGAGCCCTATGCGGCAGCCAGCCCTCTGAAGAGTGGAACTCACATGTGGCGACACGTGGAAGTAAGCAGGCAACGAGAGAGTTCGTATATGCATAGAAATATGGTAGAGTTGTCTGAGGAGGTGCGTGTGAACAGCACTGCTGAGCATACCGTGGTCATGCAGGCGAGCGCACAAGTGCAATTGTAGGCATGCGGGGAGCATTGCTGAGGGTAGGCAGCATGTGTGGGGGAAATACGCCGTCGATCAGATGTAGCAGCATGGATTACGAGTAGGCAAGCACACACAGCAGTGTTGCACCATACTAGGGTCAATGCGCAACTTGCAGGAATCCATGAAACTTGTGAACAGCCCCACTCCTACTTGCGCAGGATTTCAGGGGCCCAATGCCAGCACTATGTGATAAAACCTTGCCTTCTGGTTATACATGGGCACTGTGATGGAGTGAAGTGGGTGTGCGGGGCAAAGTGCAATGTGTGAAGTGCATGCCACCGACTACATCAACGAAGACGAAGCAGTGCGTCATTGCGCGTGGTGGTGTGAAGCCGTCCAACGAATGAGGAGGCGCCACGGCAGGGAAGGTACTACCGAGGCTTCTGGAGCAGAGCCAGGCAGACGTGGCTTGGTCATCGAGGAACCAGGGCGCGGGAGTGAGATCCGTCGGGTTGTGGACTCGAGATCTCAGCAGGCTCCCACCTGGGGTCGTACCACCTCTCACTTCAGGCCTGGTGCGGGTGGAACGTCGCCAGGACGTTCCCGCCAGGCAATGCCGGCTGCCACTTCAGCGAGCGCAAGCCACCGGCTGAGTTAGCAGCGCAGATGCCGAACGCGCTCCGGGTCCACGGCCTCAACAGGGAGCAGCGTTCCTGACCACGGCGTCGGACATCGCGTCCTCAGCGCTGCCTCTACTTCGACAGTCCCCTTTGCAGTCACCTGCCGCAACAACTGATCACCGACTTGCCCGCCGGTGAACTTTTTCCGTCTTTTGACTCTGATCATGTGACATTTATTGTACTTCTAACATATCGCATTCCTTTTGCATGTTTTGTTTTTTCTACTTGGTCATTTTATTTCTAAATACATTGTTTGTTTAAAAAAGCATAAACGGCTTCGTTGTCACTGCGCCAATGACTGTTTTGTCATCGGTATAATTCGAACAGGAAAACGAGCGTCTCGTTTCTAAGTGAGTTTCCCTCACTCTCCCCTTGCTCGTTACAGGCACACACGACGAGACAATTCAACTTCGCTCGCTTTTAAAGACGATAGTCTTTCTTGGGATACTTCAATGCAGAAATTTTGGTCTATCTGTGTGTGTGTGGGTGTGTGTGTGTGTCCTGCTGCGAAAGGTGAACCCCTTCATCAACGACCACCCAGCTTGAACTGGTGACTACCTTCATACTTCTGAACACAGTCGACCAAAAAGCAAATATTGCATATCTGAGGCGCAACATCAATACGTAAGTATTAGACGGTGTGATCCTTTAGTAGAAAATACATATGTGCATAATTCTAAAGACCCTAGTGCTTGTTAGGATGCGCAAAAGCGGACGTTTCCTACGCAGTCTGCGTACTACGCAAGCTTCTTGCGTTTCCTGATATCATGGCCAGATGGCGCCCATATCTCATGCTCGTGCCGAACGGGTAGCACAAGGCAGCGGAACGGCCGCGCGCCACTCCTGCCGGTCCCTTTCTCTCCTCGCGTCTCTTCATTTTCCCTCTCACTTGCGTGACTCGTCGGGGGAAATAGAAACACGCGAACCGGGACTCATGTAGTACGGCCGGTAGAAGACTATCGTCTTTCGACGACATTTGCAGCGAAGCACGTAGATACGCTGCCAATTTTTTTTCACAGGCACTCTCAACTACAGCGACTGAATGGCAAGTGCAGACGACCAAGAGAGTGAGGCGAGAGCGGCCATTTTGCGTGTTATTGTACCTTTCGTCACTACAACTTGCCATATTGTGGCATGAAGTCACCAAAGCTTGCACAGTAGCCCAACGTCACACTAGTGTCGATTTCAGTAGGCATGCCATGCGAAAATTGATTATGATGTCAAATTAAAATATCTTGGCATTTACTAAGCTTAACATTTGCTCAGAGCTGTCTATGCATGCAGGAGACTGGTATGAAGTAGCAAACTCAGCTTCAGAAATTGGAGTCAGTACTCTTTTAAGAGTGATGAATTGTGATGTTTACCCCCTGCCACGGTTCGATGACGTATTGGACCGTTGACGTCATGCTCAGTATTTTACATTGTTAGACTTCAACTCAGGATACTGGGAGATATAAGTTGGTGAGCATGACCACGAAAAAACCATGTTCGTGACTTCTGATGCACTCTCTAAGTCCTTCCCTTTGGTCCGTGTTGTACTCCTGCCACATTCCAATGAATGATGGACACTGTGCTCGCTGGACTAAAGTGGCACATGTGCATGGTTTACTTGGGCGATATCACGTTTTCAAGCACATTCGATGAAAATCTCTCGTGGCTAAGAAGCATCCTCACTTGAAAATGCAATGCAAACCTCACTGCCAAGACCAAAAAAATTTTATTTGGTTTCCAGGAACTGAAGTTTATAGGCCACATGGTCAGCCCTCAGGGTGTTCGACTAGACCCAGACAAGGTGGCTGCCATTGCACAGTTCTCTCGCGAGGCTAACACGCCACGATGTTTCCTTCGTATGAGTGGAAGAACAAGAACAGGCCTTTGCGGAATTGCACAAACAACTTCGAACAGCTCCAGTGCTGGCACATTTTGAGCGCCTGTAGTAACGAGTACGGGGTCAACGATGTGTGAAATATTGTATAGCGACTCCGACGAAAGCAGGTGCTACGGCACAGTGCAAGATGCAATGTGGGCACGCAGCACGATGTGTGTTGGCGTGGCCCTGGAGCTCGCGACAAGCTCAGGTGGCCCCCAAGACCTCCCCCAAACCTCGGAGACACTTGTGTTGCTTCATTCTGGTTCAATGAGAAGACTGCCCAGAATGTGACATGCAATCACCTAAGCTAGCCATAATCTCACAAAAGCAGATGCTTACTAGACCACTGAAAAGCCTAGCAGTTGTTTGGGCCATCAATAATTTCGACTCCGTTGCATACATCAGGTGCAACGCAGTTAAAGCTAGTGCTTGTGTTTGCGCTGTGTACCTCCACGAACAAAAGGTAGTATGTTGCTTGTGGTAAGCGAGGAAGAATAACTGGCTCGCTGGCAGCCTTTAAGGGGGGACGCGGCTTTCAAAAATCGAAAAAAAAAAAGTCGAGTTTTGAAAAACTATATATTTGGGTAGTATGCGTCATGAACAACCTCTGGGTGTAAATATCAGCGCCTAATTCGCCCTAAAAGTGCTTCAAAAAAAAAAAATTCACGTGCTGCGGCAGCTCCCGAGCTGTGAGCAATTGCTGAAAATGCTCCAACTTCGCGTGCGTGCCGCTTCTCTGACTGTTACCCAAGTGCTGCCACCTTGGTCTTGTTCGTCAATTCTTGATCCCCTCCCTTCCCCCCATTGCCGGTAAGCCTGACGGTGTGGTCAAGGCATAACTCGCTTTTGATTGGAGAGCTCATGGGGTGTTTGAAAGCCGCGCTTATCAAATGCAGAGCTACGATTGGATGAAGCGCACGCTCCTCGAGGATGAGGGGCAGCAAGAGGCTGCTACTGGCTGCTGTGCGCACGCACGTGTTCGGCTCCGGACCATGCCGCCTGCTACCGCACGTCTCCTTCTTCGACTCCTCCGTTGTAAACGTTCTTTGCGTTCTTCGTCTCTCGTGATTTCTTTTTTTTGCAATCGGTATCGGCACTGTTCAATCAGCCTTTACAAGACAATAGTTTGACACGGCCTGCCGATCGTTGCGCGATTGACGAGTTCTGCGCATTCTGCCAAACACGCGCCTGACGTGGTTCTCCGTGAGCAGGCTTTTCAGAGGACTTGTGTGCGTTCTGTTGAGATTAATCGCTCCTTCACGAAGAAACGCAAGATTGAGCTCTCTTACAGAAAGTGAGTGCGCCGAACACCTAATCCTCGACGATCGCGCAGAACACCTAATCCTCGGCCGAAAGTGATGCCACTTTGGACCCTCAGTTGTCAAGGGATGCAGTGAACAATGCAGGCGAGGTGCAACGCCGGTGCATGTCAAGCTCAGAAGACGATGGCGTTGATGCTACCGTACATCAACGTGAGGCCGCACACTCTCCTAATGAGGAGGATCGTGCTGTTCAACGTGACGATGAAACTGGCAATGGTGAAATGACTGACGCGCCGGCAGATGCCATCAATCAGGGGGTAATGCCGCTATTGTGCCCGGCGAGCGTTGTACCATTCAGGGACACATTCAACTCAGTTTTGTGTCTGCGGAAACCGCAGAAGCGCAGTCAACCACCATTCGCGAGTCACTCGGCGTGATGTCCGCTAATGCGCGGAAGCTTGCAGTGACGATGACGCAGGAATGTGCAACTACGCCGAAGCCAGGGGAAGAAGAATACATGATGATGGAGATGGGCGCCCTAAATGCGATTATTGGGAATGAAAAAAGCTTGGTTGTGGATCGTGACACAAGGTATGGACTTGCCGTGAAAATGGTGGAGACATGTCGCTCTTGCGGCTCAGCAGACACTCATTGGAGCTTGCCAAGAAAAGCAGGTGCTCGAGTTTTCAACGTGAATGTTCGGAATATGCGCAGGCAATAAGGAGCATTAGTAAAGGGCCTACTGCTCTAAATGACTTCTGGGCAGTGATGAATGTCTCACACAGAGGGCTCCACCAGAAGACTTATCAATGACATTTGAAGAAGGTGCTGAAGCCAGCTGCTCAAGAAGCTGCAGAAACAGTTTTTGCAGATGCTGTGGAGGCTGTAAAGACGACTTACCAGCAAGTGGAAGTGAACTTCATTAAAAACATCACGTGGTCTACGACGGTACATGGCTGACACGCGGACACAACTCACGCATTGGTGTAGGCTGTGTGATAAGAGTTTTACACTAGTCCTGTGCTTGAATGTACAGTCCTGTCTAACTTCTGCCTCGGGTGCTCGCTAGGTCCAGCTGAAAGCAACCCTGCACATCAAGAGTGGAGGAAGACATGTTTGAAAAAGAGAGAGAGAGAAAAAACAGATGTGGCTGCGGGATGCATGAAGGTGGAAGCTGCACTGCAGCTTTTTGGACGCTCCCTCAGTAGAAATGACCTCCGTTACACGAATATAATTTGTGACGGTGACAGCCATACCTACCTGGCCCTGTGCAGTGAGGAGATGTATGGGTTTGTACCACTCACAAAGAAGGACTGCGCGAACCATCTTCAGAAAAGGATGGGCACAGCACTTCGTTCTCTTGTAAGCAAGGCAAAGAAGGGAGAGATGCTCGGTGGAAGAGGTGGCCTGACAAGACCTGATGAAAAGGCTCACCAGTTATGGCCTAGCACTGCGAAGCAACACTGATGTTAAAGACATGAAGAAAGCAGTGATGGCCACTTTTCATTACATTTTATCAACAGATTTAGAGCCTCATCACGAGCTGTGTCCTCCCGGTGCCCGCAGCTGGTGTAGGCATTGTGCAGAGGAGGCAGAGGGAAAGACACAACCTCCACAAGTATAACCTGCCCAGCAAAGTTGTCGAAGCGTTGTGGCCAGTATACCAATGCCTGTCTGACCCTCGACAGCTGGCTCACTGCAGTGAAAACAAGATTGATTAATTGATTTGTGGGGTTTAACATCCCAAAACCAGCTCTGATTATGAGAGACACCGTAGTGGAGGTCTCCGGAAATTTCGACCTCCCGGGGTTCTTTAACATGCACTGACATCGCACAGCACACGGGCTTCAACATTTCGCCTCCATCGAAGTGCAGCTGCCGCGACCGGGATTCGATCCCGCGACCGGGATTCGATCCGGCAGCCGAATGCCATAACCACTAGACCACCGTGGCGGGGCACAGTGAAAACAAGACTCAAAATTTGGCCGAAAGCCTTCACTCGGTGATTTGGTCGTTAATTTCCAAGCAGCAGCTAGCCTCCCACTTCACTGTAGAAGCAGCAGTGCATTGAGGCAGTTGCAAGGTACAATTCAGGAAATTTGCAAGCATACACCAAGATTTGTGCTGCAATGGGTGTGCAACCTGGAGCCCTTACCCTCCACAGAGCCGCTGAAAAAGACGCTCAGCGAGAAAAGGAGTCATCAAGCATGCATGAAATGAAAATGCAGGCTTTTTCTCACAAGTGTGTTTTGGACATTGTGCATTGCTCGTGGAAAGAGTCTCATGGGAATGACTGGACCGATTTTGATGCTGTTTTTTTTCCTGAATCCCTGAACACTGCTTGAGGGTATGACATTCTTCGATTTCTTGTTTATGGCCCAGTTTTCTTGTTCTAGATGATTTGTACATAAAACTTTTTCTGACAATGTGTGTAGGCAACCATGATGGTCTCTATAAAAAAAGTAAAAAAATCCTGAGAGTGTCGGATCCTGTAGTCTTCTGAGTAAAGATCAACACCATTTGCAGCTTCCTGGCACGTTTTGTTGATTGACTTGTGGTGCTTAACGTCACAAAGCCAGCTCTGTTTACGAGAGATGCCGTAGTGGAAGGTTCCGGATATTTAAACGACCTGTGGTTCTTTAACGTGCACTGACATCGCACAGCACACGGGCCTCAACATTTTGCCTCCATCAAAATGCAGCCGCTGCAGACAGGATTTGATCCCGCGACCTTCGGATCAGCAGCCAAGTACCATAGTCACTAGACCACTGTGGCGGGGCGGCACGTTTTGTTACAGAGCTAGCCTTTCCACAAGCAGACCATATAGGTAATTGGACTGTGTAGTATGGTGTAACTTGAGAACTACTCAAGGTATCATGATGAAACTGCATATTTCCCTATTCAAGACACTTATGAGTATGCATGCCAAATGTCATTGCTCTAGGTCAACAAACAAAAGTTTTTTTTGAACGCCACCTCGCCCCTTAATCATAAGTTTCTTATCAGCTTGACAAAATACGCTTGTATTGCTGGGGAAACAATCAAAGTAGACGAGTTCGTATCTTATGGCCATTTGTTTATCGATGTGACACACATCTCCTATTCTTCTTTAAGAGCTACTTGCGTGGTCTTCACAGTGTAGAGGTCGCTACTATTGTGCTAATGGGTGGCGCCCCCCTCCGAGATGTACGTGATGTACGGAGTAGAATAAAGTTAGTTGTTGTTTGGGTTCAGACGGGACCGGTTGTCTGACTGCGGGCTTCACAGGCGCTCATGCCATGTCTGCGTCGTATTCTCGAGTGAACCAATAACACTACATGGTGTCAGAAGTGGTCGAGCACCGACGTCGCGCTTACCCATCGTCCGTATCATGTCTACCGAGCAGTCCAGCTCGAAGTGGATGGGCGTCAACCTTCAGACGCCGGAGCCGTTCGACTTCGGCAACGCTGGGACCTGGCCGACATGGAAAAGTCGCTTCGAGGACTACGCAGCCATCTCGGGTCTCAAAAATGCACCGGAGGAAACACAGGTGCGCTCGCTCTTATATTGCATGGGCCCCGAAGCGCGTCCGCTCCTCGACACATTTTCGCTCGATGCGGCGTCCCTCACTTCCTACGAGACTGTGGTAGACCGTTTCACAGAGCATTTCGTGCATCCAAGCAACGAACTATACGAGTCGTCGCGTTTTCACAGACGCGTACAGCAGCCAGGCGAGAGCGTTGACGGATACTATGCCGAGTTATGCAGGATGGTGAAACGCTGTGCCTATCCTTCAGTGCAAGTTGAAGAAAGGCTAGTACGTGACAGATTCGTCGTCGGCTTGCGCGACTCGCGTCTTTCAGACCAGCTCTGCCGAAACGCTAAACTCACTCTCAAAGAGGCTTGGACGCAAGCACGCCAGGCGGAAGACGCGGAAAAAGAAAAGCGGCAGTCGCAAGCTGGAGCAAGTTATAATAGTCCCAACGCTTTGCAAATGGACGCTACAAAGATGCAGAAGTCCGCTCGACATCACCGGAACGCGAAGCCTTCTTTCGAGCATCAGAACGCAGACACGCCCACCTGCGGATTCTGTGGCCGCGCGGCTCATCCTCGAACGCAATGCCCGGCACGCAGCTCGCTCTGCAACTTTTGCAAAAAGAAGGGGCACTTCGCGGAAGTTTGTCGCTCGCGGAAATCGAAACAAAAAGTCGGCTCTATTCACCTGAGCACCGTCGGGGCGGGGGCCAAGTCTTTATTAGTGGACGTGACCGTGGACGATTACACGATGCAATTTAAAGTTGACTCTGGTGCCGAAGTCTCTGCTATACCCGAAGACTTCCCCAAGCTTCCAGCCAAGCTGGACAAGGTTGACACTGTACTTACCGGTCCTGGAGGTCAACCATTGCGGGTACTCGGTTCATATACAGCCCAACTTCGTTGGCGCGGGAAGACGTCCTTGCAGCGACTCTTTGTCATTGAATCGCTCTCTGTCCCTCTTCTGGGACTTCCGGCTATACAAGCCCTCGATGTTGTGAAATTCCTTGGCGGCGTGCAGGCCCCTGAGGCATCACTTGAAGCTGACCTGTTCTGCGGGCTTGGCACTCTCAAGGAGGAATATCGAATCCGCTTGAAGCCTGGTGCTACACCATTCTCTCTTAGCGTGCCTCGTCGCATTCCCATTCCGTTACACGAAATCGTGAGGCGCGAGCTCAACAAGCTCGAAAGTGACGGAGTGATTCGCCGCGTCGACAATCCAACGCCGTGGTGTTCTGGACTGGTAGTGGTTCCTAAAGCGTCAGGAGATTACCGTCTTTGTGTTGACTTAACCCGGCTGAATGAAGTCGTACTTCGAGAACGCCACATCCTCCCTACGGTTGAACAAGTCCTAGGGCTTATCGGAGACGCAACGGTGTTCTCCAAGCTGGACGCCACAGCGAGTTTCCACCAAGTGAAACTGACTACGGACTCGCAAGAGCTCACGACCTTTATAACCCCTTTTGGCCGGTACTGCTTCTGCCGCCTTCCATTTGGTATAACCTCAGCGCCCGAGTATTTTCAGAAGCAGATGGCCAGAATTCTTGAAGGACAGGAAGGGGTAGCCAATATGATCGATGATATACTCGTTTTCGGACGCACTAGAGAGGAACATGAGGTCCGACTGAACCAGGTTCTGTCCCGTCTTGCTGAGGCTGGGGTCACGCTGAACAAGAACAAATGCTTATTCGGTGTGTCGGAGGTGCCGTTCCTTGGAGTAATCGTGTCCGCTCAAGGCATCAAGCCGGACCCAGCCAAGGTAGCAGCCATCAAGACCATGGAAGCTCCAAAAGACGTTGCAGGCGTCAGGCGTCTTCTCGGGATGATCAATCATCTAGCTAGGTTCTTGCCACACATCTCTGAAATAACCGCTCCAATCAGAGCCCTCCTCAACAAGTCTTCAAGTTGGACTTGGGAGCACGAACAAGAGGCCGCGTTTGTCAGGGTGAAGGAGATACTGTCATCCGATAGGTGTATGGCCAAGTACAATCCGTCGTATGCCACCACTGTCTCAGCTGATGCTAGTTCGTTTGGACTTGGGGCAGTCCTGCTGCAGACGCAGCCATCAGGCGAGCGCCGTCCTGTCGCTTTTGCTTCCAGAGCAATGACGAAGACGGAGCAGAGATATAGCCAAACTGAAAAGGAGGCGTTGGCTATAACCTGGGCTCTCTGGAGGTTCGACGAATTTGTGCGTGGCATCCCACTGGATGTTGAGACAGATCACCTACCCCTCGTCTCTCTTTTTGGTAAGATGGAGCTCGACATGTTGCCTCCTAGAATACAAAGGCTGCGAATTAAAGCAATGCCTTATCAATTTAAGGTACTTCATGTGCCTGGTAAGCTTTTGGCTACAGCGGATAATCTCTCTCGCATCAACAATCCGAATGAATCCTCTGCGGATGCTGTGCAAATCCTTACCACAGAAACTGTGGCTCGCACTTACCTTGATGTGATGGAGCTCTATGTGGCAGAAACAGTGGCTGCTACGTTTGAAGTTTTGCCCCTAAATGTGCAGGAAGTTCGTCGAGCACAAACTTCGGATGGTAAATGCACTACATTAATCTCCTTCTGTCAGCGGGGGTGGCCTCGGAAAAACAAGCTGCCATTACACATCTTAAAGTATTCATCGGTGGTTGATCAACTTTCTGTTTGCGACGGCGTACTGCTCAAAGGTACCTGTTTGGTGATCCCATCGTCACTTCGATCTACAGTCTTGGCACTACTACACGAGGGACACCAAGGTTGTAACAGAAGCAAAGCCTTGGCGCGAGATTCGGTATGGTGGCCTGGCATCTCCAAGGACATTACCTCTCTGGTCGCCAACTGTGAGACATGCGCTCTCACACGAGTTAACTTCGCTGAGCCACTTGTACCGACACCTCTCCCAGATCGCCCGTGGCAACTTCTCGGCATGGACCTATTTCACTTCTGTGGGCAAACTTTCCTCCTGGTAGTTGATTACTACTCCAAGTACCCAGAGGTGATAACCTTGAGGAGCACAACTGCGCAAGTTGTCGTGGATGTGCTAAAGAGCATGTTCGCCCGCCATGGGATACCGGAGGAAATTCAGTCTGACAATGGCCCGCCATTCTCGTCACGAGACTTCGCAACCTTCGCTTCCTCGTATGGCTTTGTCCATACGACAAGCAGTCCCCACTACGCCCAATCAAATGGGGAAGTGGAGAGAATGGTCAGGACGGTCAAAAAACTCTTCACCAAGGCAAAAGACCCTCACATGGCTCTCCTATGTTACAGGGATACCCCAGGCGTCAACGGTTTTAGCCCAGCTCAGCTCTTGATGGGTCGTCGGCTAAGGACCAAAGTCCCTAAGAAGGAAGAATTGCTATATCCAAGCGTGCCATCAAAAGACGCAGTAGCGTCGAGGAACGCATCCTACCAAAGAAAGCAGGAAAGGAACTACAATCGGCGTCATCGGGCCAGGCATCAAAGGCAGCTTCCTGTAGGACAACAAGTCTGGGTGCGGCCAGAAAATGTAAAGGGAACTGTGTTAAGCCCAGCACAGAGACCTAGGAGCTACATAATAGAAACAGGACAAGGCGGTATCTTGCAGCGTAACAGGTGTCACCTTGTCCCCTTTCTTCCAGCATCATCGTTGCCACCACAAGCTTCATCAGAAGCAACCGAGCCACAGCCGCAAGTAGCTCAACCATCTCAAGGTCCTCCAAGTACCACGGTAACGACGAGCGACTCGGGACGGGCTGGTGATCGTGATGGTGGTGACGGTGGTGATAGTGATGGTGGTGTTGGTGGTCCCACCGGACCGTCTGAACTTATGACTGCCGAACGTGCGGAAAGGGGGGAGATGTAGAGGTCGCTACTATTGTGCTAATGGGTGGCGCCCCCCTCCGAGATGTACGTGATGTACGGAGTAGAATAAAGTTAGTTGTTGTTTGGGTTCAGACGGGACCGGTTGTCTGACTGCGGGCTTCACAGGCGCTCATGCCATGTCTGCGTCGTATTCTCGAGTGAACCGATAACACTACACACAGCATTGCACCTGATGTATGAAACGGAGCATGGGGATGGTGCACAAGGACAGGCTGCTCCACTGTCACCCCTACGTTAAGTGCCAATGCGGGCGCTCTTGCCTCAGTGGGGTCATAACAATCCCTCCTGCACCGTGTGCGTACCTGCTGCTTGTGTGGAGGTGGCATTGTTTGTGTCTGTTCTGCTGCAACTTCTAGCTGACTGAGACCACTGAAAGACTGAATGATTGTCACAAGCAATGTCGTGACAGGTCGTAGAGCTCCCAAACACGGTGCAGTGTCCCGTCGAAGACCGTCATGTTGACAGTTTTAAGCATTTTGATTGCACGAACGCTTTTTCGCCTAATTCCATCTTGTTTTGAAGCTCTCCCTAAACATGCGTTGTTTATTGACACAAAATTTGATTACAGCGAGAGCATAGCCGTTAGGTGCAAGTGCTGCGCGGTAGTTGCCTTGTGCCTGCATTGATGCGAAAAAAAAAAAAAATCAGTAAGCTACGAGTGAGATATGCCAAGCGCACGAAAAGGCTACCTGAAGAGCTATACGCACCAAGAGGAAAGTGAACAAAGTGCTTCCTATTAACTAGTAATAACCTATTATTAATATAGGATTATTATATTATTATTATTAGGACATTACACCCATAGTCATTCCCTCACAATACTGCAATGAGAGTGAAACACTAGCTTATTTGATCGGCATGCTGGATGTTGGAATGTCAACTGCAGAGTCATGCGAGTGCAAGAAAAGGTAGCAGACGCTTGGAAACTGCGAGAAAGGTATTTATTTATTCAATAAAGCAAAGGCTGAGCTGGGCATGGTATTGCCTCGTGTCGAAAATTCTTCCGCAAACACGACCTGAAAGAACTCACCATGATGTCTTTCAGTGTCCTAATTTTGTTATCCATTGCGTCGAGGCATTTGTTGAGAGTGTGCGAAGAGACTGTTGTTATTTCTTTTTAATTCCTGTAGAAAGGCGGCAGCCCTTCTTTTTCGTCTTAGTGAAGATGGTAAACGAAACCATTCGAATATACCAACTGGGAGCAAGAAGCAAAAAAGAAAAGAAAAATGCACGCACGCATGTGCGTGCACACACACACACACACACACATTAACGTGCGCTGCGAGCGCGACAGAAGGACCCGACAGTGTTGCGAACGCTGTAAGGTCGTCATGTCCGGAACTAATACAGGTGTCACTGCACAACCTAAGCCTCCCCCCCCCCCCCCCCCCTCACCCCTTTTGAAAACAGGATAAGTGTCGGATAAGTGTCGCCAAAAGGAGCGGGACAGCTCTTGTGATTCTCCTTCCCTCATGCACTTTCTGGAAGCACTACAACTTTTCCTCCAGTAATTTTCTGTAAGTATTGTTGCATATCCTGGAACACAACAAATGTTCTTACTGAATGCCGAGCTACAGCACGACCACCAAACAATGCACATTTGTAAAAAGCTGCAGAGAAACCTGAATAAACAGGCACGAAAGTTGGCGCTAGCCAGGGCGACCGAACTTCAATCACCCGATGCACGGACGCGTCGCTGCGAGACGCACTTCCGGCAGCGGAAAGTTACAAGTGCACTATCCCCATATATGGCAGGCAATTTTGAGCACTCAGCGACCATCACTCCAAGAACCGTAAGGCCAGCTCACTCAATGGAGCCTTTGCCTTCAAGAGCACGACATAAAAGATGTCTACCAATCCGCACAGAAGCATAGACACACTGACTGTGCTCCTATACCCATAATGTCATCGAACATGGAGCAAGCTTCACCATTTCTTGGCACAGTTGATGTGGAATAGATGGTTGACCATCAGTGTGCAGACAATGAGCTGCTTGCCATCAACCAGCATCTTGAGGGAGCCGTCATCGTCCCACGTACACTGTCGTGAGAATGGACATCATACTGCTTGTGGAACGTCCCGCACAAGCAGAATTTTGAGAACAGTGAAGAAATATTTCACCTCGTCATACCAATGGGAATTTGCGAAGAACTTTTGCAGTCACGACAACCCTTGTGCCGGTCATTTAGGCTTCGTGAAGACATTAGCGTGAATACGCCAGAAATACTACCGGCTGCCTGTTTTTGTATGTTCAGTGCTATGTGAGGACGTCCCATGATTGTCAGAGGTGGAAACCACCACCTATCAAGCCTGCCAGTATCCCACAGCCTTTCGACCCACCTGCGATGCTGTTTTGGCAAGTAGGCATGAATCGTCTTGGTTTGTTTCCGACGTCATCCTTCAAAAACAAGTGAAATGTCACAACTGATAAACTTGCTATGCGAAGACAAGAGCTGTGCCATGAGGAACCACTGCTTAAGTCGCCAGCTTCTTCGTTCACGATATCATGCTGCGTCAAGGTGAGCCCGCTGTACTCACTCACGATTGATCATGGTGCTGCGCCTAGTGTGTTGTTGTTGCAAGAAATCATGCTGACAAATGCCACCCACTGAAAGACCACAGCATATCATCCCCAGACAAACAGCCTGACTGAGAGTTTAAACAAGTACACTGGCCGACATGCTGTCTATGCAGGTTCACCTGGAGCACAAAACATGGGGTGTAATTTTACCATACAAGAAATTTGCATATAACACTGCTGTGCAAGACACCACTAAGGATGCATAATTTGAGCAGGTTTATGGACGTCATGTCACAACACCTTTAGACTCCATGCTCCCAGCAGGACCAGAACACTGACGCTAGTTGCCACAACCCGGGTCAACAGAATGTCCAATCGCAACCAGTTGTGGGAGGTCAGATGCTCATCCGACAACGTGGGCTCCCAGAGAAATTGTTGCGGTGCTACATAGGACCTTATGAGGTTATGTGCAACCTCAGCGATGCGACTTAAGGGGGGGACACTGGTCTTGGAGGCAGAATATCATGAAAAAAATCAGTTTTTGAAAAATGGTACTTCCATGGCCTATGGGCAGTGCCAAAAGTGCTGAACAAGTTCTCGCATCTAGAATTGATATTTCAGCCACAGTAACAGTTTCTATCCAAGACAAGCTATATATTTTGACTATAAAAATGTACCAAAAAAAGGCTGTTTTCATGCTGAACTACAAGTAGTGGAGCAGTAAGCATCCAGATTATATCTCTGGGGGCCACAAATCACCTAACAAAGATACAGTAATTCTCTGTTTCACTTTACTCAAATTGGACTACTTCTGTTTTTCTCTCATTTCTCATAATGAAAATCTTGCTGCAGTGGCAAACTTGCAGAGCAATATCCCTGCCTTCAGAGCAGCTAGCACAGCCATTTTTGTTGTGGCATGCAGATTTATCTGTAGAGTACACAATGGTAGGAGTGAATTTTCAGATAACATCACTGAAAATTTTTAATTTCTCATTCAGTTAGAGCATAAGGAAGGTGTGTCTGCAACACTGATATTCAGACTGCTGCAGCCTTGCCAAAAATCATAAAATAAAGGAAAATACTCCTACCATTGTGTAGCTTATATGTTTTAGCATCTAAACATGTGTCAATGGTAGCTCTCTAATAAGGTTATTTTGTGCCATTGTAATAGCAAACAAAAGGTAATTAATTTTAATTATCTCCAAAACTAATTGACATAGGAGAAACAATCATATTTTTAAAATCACCATCGGAAACTCAATCAATTGTGAATTTCTCTTAAAAATATGCAAAAGAGAAATGCCTTTCATTTTCAAGAACAGTATCCCCCCTTAAGGTGGATTCACACGACGGACCAAATCGCGATCAGAGTCTGCTTATACCGTGACATGTCACCCATTCCTGTAGTGCTCCCTCAGACTGCCGGCAGTCAGCGCAGACCGATTTGTGAAACGGAGGGAACCCCTATCACAGTTTGGTCCATAGGGGATCTTTGGCAAAAAATGCAAAAATCATAGCAGCAAAATGCATTTGTCTGGCAACTACATGTTCTTTTCTATGTCTTTTCCATTTCTTGGATTCAGGCGCAACGTCAATCTGCCTGAAGGCTGCAAAATCAACGCTGGAACAGCTGGGATGGCGAGCATAAATGTAAAAAAGCACTGCTGCGACGGCAGAGGGTGCAACGTTGCACCATGTGAGACAGTAGTGCACCCAGGATTTCTGCCAGGGGGGGGTTCAATTTTTCACGAAGGGCCGGGCAAAGCGATTACACAGTTGTTGCGTGTGTAAAAAAAAGTAAATAAAATGCCAAATAATAGTGACATCAATGTTGATGATTATTTTTATGATTTCTTTTGGCGTTTTGCAGACATTAGCTCCACATTCTTCTAGAACATAGGAGCAGTTACGGAGTGGGAGGGGGGTTAGGTCGGCTTCAGGGGGGGGTTATAACCCCCGAAATCCCCCCGTCGGTGCGCCACTGATGTGAGAGCATATTGTTGACCCTTTCTGCATTGCCTATTTGCAGCTAAAACACCCCAAATTATTATTATTACATCTGTTGAAGAGATGAAGCGGTACTCTCAGGCAATGCCCCCCCCCCGTTTGCAATATCTCTCACAACTCGGTGCAGAATGCGGCAAACTCCCTTCGCACAGCACAACAGAGCACCGGCTTGTTTGGCCTGTCGTCCACAGGATGAGTTGACCCGTCTGCAGGTCTGCACAGTCCCATTGTGTGAGTGCTAACTGCGGAGCATTTTGCGCATCGTCACGTGACTGATTTGGTCTGCGGGCATATTAGTCTTGTAAATCCACCTTTACAAGGTGCTACCTTACAGCTCTGACCCCAGTTTGAGCAGATAACGCCCATGCACCGAGCTTGTCCATGTAGAATGAGCTTTACCACGCCCGCAAATGATGGGCAACCTTTTATAGCTCCTTCAGCATCTTGTACGTTCATGCAGTTCCTTTGTACCTTTTCCATCTAACCACCTGTACATAGTACTCTCCCACTGCAGTCGAACCAAATGGGCCGGTTGCTTTTGAGATGGGATGAATCATGTGAACCTAGTTTGAAGGTGCTTTTGCCCGACAATGTTTGTAATTGTGTCTGTGTGTGTGTATGTGTGCGTGTGTGGAGGGTCAACTTTGGGGTAATCTCACAGGGACGTGTGTTTAGCAATAATGAAATTTCTAACAGAAACCAAAAAAAATTTTACCTTAATTTTCATCATTTGTGCTTTGCCAAACCACAGATATAAAAGTACTCCTTAAATCAAAACAGTCTTGGCCAATCCCCTGCATTAGGTATGTGCCTGTGATGAGTGAAGTTTGTGAACAAATATTGCGACTGTGCGAGGGTCAAAAGTGTAGCGCTTTGAGTGCATATGAAGACGTGACGGACAGTCAACGACCGCAGCACCGCCTGAGAGACCCAAGCTCCGAAAAAGAAAGAAGACGGTGGGCGGTGGCATGGCCACGTGAGCGGATGAGGCCATGTGAGCCATAGTGAACCGGGGACGTGGGGCTAGTCAAGCTGTTTTTAATGCAGCTTTTTTTCCCTCGTCCCAACCACTTATGTGAAATTCCATGTATGTGGTAGATAAAGGAACTTGAACTTGATCCAATCACAAGGTGACACGAAGCACACGGGAAAAGAAGAAAAAGAAGAACGGACCGGATCAAGAGGAGAATGGGGCTTGAAAATCTGGTGGAAGGTTGCTGGTGCCGTGGGCCATGTCGTCAAGTTCCGGGCTCAAGCACGGGACTTCCGACCAAGCCAGGACGGCCCCAGACGTTCTGGCTGTTCGGGCAATATGAAGTCCATTCATGAATTGCTCCGCAGACGGCGGAGTTCGACTGCGGTATTCCTGAGGGCCTTCCAGTGCTGACTGAGAGCCACGGAACCAAGAGAGGTGACGTCCGGGTGCTACCAGGGCGCCGGGAGGAATGGCTGAGGTCGTCCCGATCTCGCTGTGAGGTCGTCCGCCAGCTCTAGATTTTCTCGGGACTCCAATGTCAGGGTCACAGTTGCCCTTGTCATCCTCATCCACACCACCGGCCTGCCGCCGCCGCCAACACGCCTGCAGCACTCGTCGACGCGGGCCTTCGAACATTGATGCGTTACCTCGGGGGTTCAGTATACAGCAGAGTCTTGCTACAACGAACATCGCTTCAACAAAATTTCCAGTACAATGAAAAATTCTCGGTTCCCCGTCAGCAGTCCATAAGAGTCAACGCATAAATATGTCCGCCACAACGAACACATGTTTTGTGCCGTTTCGCTTCGATGAAATTTGACGATGCAATTCCAGTCTCGAAAATTCGGTTTGCTGGGCAGTAAACACAATCCCAAACATACTGGTGCATTTCAGAAGATAAAAATATGTCTACAATGTCGAAATCGCGTGTTGGCACCACCAGAAACGGCTGCTGTTGACTGTGGTTGATTACCGATGTATACCGATGACGTCTACCGATGTCTGTCGAGATAGTGCGTGCGACTGCCCCTCTTCCACCGGCGCCCCTTTTGGTGCTTCGCCCGACGAAAGAAGGCCTGGGCGTTTGCTCTCTGCTTGAGAAGTAAGCAACGACGGCCATTGCACGCGGTGCGATGTTATCGCATTGTTCAATTCGCTCGGCAGAGACGGCCGGGTCATTTCATCTCTGCTTCAGCCGCGTTTTTCACCAGCTTAGCGGGCTTTTGCTCGTGCGTAAAACATACAATGCCTGGGCGGTGTTATCGAGTTGGACTTCGTACAGAAAAACAGCGACTTCAAAAACCGCTAACAGTGTCCATATCATTGCTATCGCAACAACTCCCCCACTTCCCGGTCGACCACTTTTATTTTTTTTAATGGTCCAAGCACCCCCCCCATGAGTACAGTATTTACTCGAATCTAATGTGCACCTTTTTTCCCAATAAAACGGGTCCAAGTGCGAATGAACAACGACGTTAACCAAAGTTGCTACGTCGCCGATGCAATCTCGAAGACGCCCGGCCGCACCAGCTTTCGGCTGTGCTTGCGGGTGGCCATAATAGGAGAATCGATGTTTCCCAATGCTGCATACAAAACGGCTCATCATCGCATTTCTCCCTTGTATCTGCGCTGAGCCTCTCACTCGCCCACGCTGCATGAAGTACGTCCGAGATTGCGTCGCGG
The DNA here is from genome assembly GCA_013339685.2 of Hyalomma asiaticum. Taxonomy (NCBI): domain Eukaryota; kingdom Metazoa; phylum Arthropoda; class Arachnida; order Ixodida; family Ixodidae; genus Hyalomma; species Hyalomma asiaticum. The sequence goes on along the minus strand of JABSTT010001669.1, from coordinate 274,206 downwards.
CAATCTGAGACCATGCCCCATTCATGCTTAGGCTTAGCTGCGCTTAGCCTGCGCAGCACGCATGGCAACACGCGGCAGCGAGTGTGAGGGAACTGCGACGGCACGGAGGAATGCAGCATTGTAAGTAAATGATGCTCCCGCCGCTTGCATGCGGCTACGCCCGGCAACGTGCGGCAGTTTTGTCGGGACATGGAAGTTATGAATCGGTGCGCCAAATGCCTTCGAGACACCACGGATCAAGCAAAGCGGAAAAGCCACAGCGCGGCCATTCGAGGGACCACAAGGGTCCAAAGTTGGCAGTCTATGTATTACGCGGGTGCGTTCATTGTGCGAGTACGCCATTTGGTTTTACGAGTGCGAGAAGGTTGATTACTAAGGACTTATTTTTCGTGGATGCGCGTTACAATCAATGTTTCACTTTTTTTTTATTTAGTTGTGGGAAACTGGTGCGCATTACTATCAAGGGCGCGGTAGAATCGAGTAAATACATAAATCTCCCGGATTCTGTTTCTCCAAACTTGGCAGGTATGGTTTCAGTACTCGCAGTTTCGGAACCCTTCTATCTACCACCGTGATGCCGCTTCCCGCGTGGGAGATTGAGGCATAAAGGTTTCATTTTTCTACCAGCTCAGGTCAGTTATATTTTTTCGATTTCATGACAACGAAATTTTTTCTGCGCAGCGTCAATTTCGTTGTAGTGAGAGCCGATTGTATCGCACTGTCAGTTGAAGTGCATACTGCGATTTAGTTTGCCCAGTTTTTCTTTAAACTTTTCTTTGTGGTTGTTTTTCATGTGGCTTTTCTTTTAAAAGTTCTTCAGTTCTTTGAAAAAGAAAGACTTCCTCTCCGTCTGATTAGGATATGTTTCTATGAAACATACTTAACTACACGAACCACATATATATCGTGACAGTGCCAACTTACAGAGGAGGATAAGAATGGACATTGGAAAAGGCAACATTCTTTTCTCAAGCTCTCACTTGTGTACTGAGCTCGTGCCTGTTAGCTCGGTGACAATATCTGGATGGAGTGCGGAAAATCTTAAGTGTACTAATATACGGTCATTACAGTCAAACCCGTTTAACGAATTCTGAGGTGCCGGAAAAATTGATCATTATATAAGTAGTTCTTTACATAATGACTTGCCGTCCAGAACTTGTGATAACAGCTACCAAGTCATTTTCTCTTCATCCAGTTTTATCACAGAGCGTTATCACAAACTTTTCACCCTCCAGTGAAAAGTTAAGCATTTTCACTTCTTGAAGCAACGCCCAGTGTGTGCTTACGAGTGGACTAAACTCTCTTGAGCAAGAGAAAAGGCAACCGCTCTGCTACGTATCAGCCGCTCGAGGCTAACCGTGCCAGTAGCTGTGTCGATTCAACCAAACAGAATGGTGTTCTAAAGATTGAATGTGCTGCAAAAACCCGCATATAGCCCAGGTTTTTTTCCCCACATTTCAGGGTGCAAAATTTTGGCCTCGTACTATATGCGGGTCCCAGGAATCTTCGACCAGAATTCACAGTTTCGGTTTTGGCATAGCACGGTGCTATCACCATCATCAGGTGTCTGCGCACTACTGCGTTAGGTAGCGTGAGCGGCGTTAGTCCTATAGACCTAGAGGCGTGCAACAGCGGCTATTGCTACGACTTGGCGCACATTACGACAGCCACGATTTTTGCCCCTGTGATTTTTATGCCACGTCAGGACCACGCAGGCAGTGCTCGGCTGCCTTTAAAAGAAAAGTTATTGCTGCTGCCAAAACCACCGACAACTGTGCTGCGGAGCGGCAGTTCGGAGTCAATAAAATGGCACATTCACGGTTGGAGGAAGCAGAAGGAAGCCCTCTTTGCATGCAGTGGCCAGAGAAAAAGTTTCTGCGGACCAAAAAAATGGAGTGTTTCCTGATGTAGAACGAGAACTGATGGACTTCATTCGGGAGCAACGAGCTGCACATCTCACTGTCAACACTGAGCTGCTACAAGTGAAGGGAGATCGCTCGCGACAAAGCCATTCAGCCGGAGAACTTCAAGGTGAGCAAGGATTGGGTGTCTCGCTTTATGCAGTGCGCTGGGTTCTCCCTACGTTGATGTACGTCGATCTCGCAGAATCTACCAGACAACTACGAAGAGCAGCTTGTGGCCTTTCAAAAGTACGTGACTGCATTGCAACAGACAGTCCCCTTTAAGCTGGGCTAGATCGGCAATGTGGATCAAACGCCAGTGCAACTCGATATGCCCTCGGTGCTAACTGTGCATCAAAAAGGCTCCAGGCAAGTTACCGTGCGATTGACGGAGAATGAGAAAATGTGGGTAACTGTAATGTTGTCCTGTACGGCAGATGGCCACAAGCTGCCACCTTACGTGGTGTTTAAACGAAAGACGCTGCCGAAGTTCCCAAAAAATGTTGTCCACTGCCAGGACAAGGGGTGGATGGACAAATCGCTAGTGCTAGACTGGATTAAGTCCATGTGGTGTCGACGGCCCAGAGCACTACTGGGGCTCGCTTCGATGCTTGTGCTTGACGCGTTTCGGTGTCACCTGGCCGACTCCATAAAGCGACTGCTGCGCGACTTTCGCACCAAGCTGGTTGTCATCCCTCCCGGGATGACATCCTAGCTGCAGCCGCTTGATGCATGCCTTAATAAGCCATTTAAGGACAACATCAAGTGCTGGTACATGGTGTGGATGAGGTCCGGATAAAGCCCCTCCAAGGAAAGTAGCGCCATTCATTGTCATTTTCTCCACCGCGCTCTCCCCGGCGTTTGCTCCCGGCCACCTGCTGCGTCCCGACCTTTTCCGCTCCCCGAATGGCCGGTTCGTGTCACCTGGAAAAAGACGAGCGCTCCTTCGTATTTTTTTCTCTATTTTTTCTTTCCACCGTGCTCCGGTGCCCATTTTCGGACCTGCGCGACGACGGTGCTGTGCTCGCGAGCGGATTGAGTATGTGTGTTATTGGGTTACAATGTTAGGAGGAACGTGTTAAGGAGGACAGCTGTATTCTATGGCCGTGCCGCTGCGCATTCGCTTGTCGCAAGAGACGAGACACGGCCGCTCGATAAAAACGCACATTGCTAATCGAGCGGCTGTGGACAAGGTTACGGGAAAAGCTTTTAAGTTTTTTTTTGTTGTTGTTTGCATTCCGACAAATGCGACGTACAAAGAAATGTGCAAATCGACAGGATCGGGCGTACTGACTTCAAGGAGGTTGTAAAAAGCGCAAGGTTTCGTAAAGTAAGCCCCACATTTCATGACTCTAACCTACGTTTCATGACCCTGTGCTGTGCGTGGTCTTTTAGTACGCTTCAGCTGATGCACCTTCTCTCTACTTCATAGGTAGTGCTGCGCCGAAGGTGCGTGAGGCTGGCCTGGCGATGCTGTGCATGGTTTTAACACGCTGAAGTTCACTTTTCTTAGAATGGGCTCACATTGTTTTATGGCGTTGTTTTGTGTCGAGAGTGCTCGCATCTTGCGCTGGCCTGTGACTTCAAAGCAACTTTATTAGGGCCATGTGTTCACGTCGACCAGAAGTTAACGCCGAATGCAGTCGTTTAGCGTCAATGTACTCCCGCATGTGTTGATTTAGTGTGTTGTGGTTAAACTTTTTTAAGGTCTTGAAATGATCTGGCTATTAGGGAGGTCGTAATAGATGTTTGTGGGTAACAGAGGTCACCTGGGAGCGTCTAATGTGCACTTTGAACGCTCCAGCACTCGTGCATCATCTAAACAGCGCGAAGAAGCGACCTATTTCATAAACATTGTTCAGCCAAGACTGCTGGAATATTTCACACTCCAGCCGAGCGAGGGTATTCTGCATGTATCCTACGAATCAGCACATTCACATAAATTCACGCACTGGAAACCTAGAACCTTCGTAATCACGCGCTAAGTTGCGCTTGTTTACACCGCGTGCATGCGCCGTGCTTTACCAACAAGCCCTATACGAGCGGACCTTTTAGGTCTTAAATAATTGTACTTTTGTATTATTTTTTGCGCGATTTAAACAAGGCATTATAAACGCCATTTACTGACTGACTAAGCAAATTCTGGACCCGAGAACTGCTCCGCAGGGCTCCAACGAACTTTTCCGCGTATTTCCGCCGATAGCGCGTCAGCCGTCGTCTGCTGTGGCAGGTCCCACACAGGCGGCGACACCATCGAGAACGCGCCGGGCGGGAGAGGGAGGCAGAGAATTTAGGAGGAGGAGAGAAGTGGTTGGCGCTACTTTTCTTGGAGGGGCTTTAGGTCCGGAGAGCCAGAAGTGACCCCTGCCGGACGGTTGAAATGGGCCTCACCACCGATGCTCCACTCATGGATAGTCGGCGCTTGGGCCTGCTTTCCCGAGGCGCTCGTTCGTCGGGCCTTCAAAAAGTGCTCCATCTCAAATGCGCTTGATGACACTGAGGATGGTGCGCTGTGGAAGGACATTTCTGAGAAGGGAGCTTCGGAAGAGAGCGCATCTGATGACGAAGTAAGGTTATCCAAGCCTATTGTGCCACTCTGGGTTGTTATAAAAAAATTCAGATGTTTCCTAGATTGAGAGGGAAACGTCGAGTTATCATATTCACTGAACTACTAGCTATCAACCTAGTATGATAAACACGTGTACCGAAAGCTGCAGCACGCCATAAAAACAAAGAAATCTTAAGTGAAGAGCTGCAAGAACGCAAGGTGACAACTATGAGATTGCCGCTCCCGATTTCAAGGTAGCTGCATTTTCTGTTTTGTAACAACACGTGCATTAGTACGAATAATTGAGCAAGACCCAGTGTCACAAAATAGTGCCTGTTTCGACGAGAAACCCGGCGACGAACTAGAGGGAAGGTACAAAACAACAAGAAAAGCAGCGCTCATGGAGGGGGCACTCAAGGTCACGCCGCGTCTCCAAAAGGCGATACTATTGTGGAATCTTTCTTATCTCAGCGAGCGTGCGCATGGCATGGCACGAACGTAAGGAGAGAGAGGAGGCGGAGAGTACACACCGACGCTCCTCGCGCAGTGAGAGAGAAAGAAGCGCCGCCCTAACGGAGAAGGACTTAGAATGGGCGAGAAGATTCCCAACTGTGTGTGTGCTTTGAGTCACGTGGGCCCCGCGGAACTTTCTAGCACGCCTTCCCAGGGCTATATAAACAGTCGGACACGGGCCGCGAAGGGGGAGTAGAAGCATAAAAAAAGAAGCAAAAAGTCGTGCGTGACTCAGATGCTGTTCCACGAGCCAGCTGACAAGCCACCTGCAAGCTTCGAACTGAGAAGACGCCGACTCTTTTGTGTTTCGTTCTTTGTTGCCGTGCATGAGCTTGTTCGTGTTGGTTGGCCTTCTGTAACATTGTAACCCATCTGTGTTTGAGTTTGTAAAAGCAGTGTTTTTGTACGTTTTGTGTAACTGCCTATTTGATGAGAATATACAGTGGAACCCCGCTGTTACGTTCCTCACTGCTGCGTTTTCCCGGCTGTTACGTTGGTTTTCATCGGTCCCGGCATAGCTCCCATAGGATCCCATGTATTGCGAACCCCGCTGTTTCGTCACAACTGTGGGCCTGTTCCCGCAGGATGCGTTGCAACCTGGCAAGCCGTATCCGCCCGGGCACCACTATTTTTTGTTTGACTTTAAGCAGTCTTGGTCACGCTTGCAGGAATCACCGCCCTGTGATGGCTGCCGGGATAGCGCGAGCGCCAGCGCTATCTCGGCAGCCACGCGATCGCTCGGCAGAAGAGCGACCCTCACCGCTCCCGCCTTTGCATCTTTTCATGCTCGTTAAAGACGGGCGGGGCGTTTCCTGCCCGCTTCGATGACAGGCGTCCCGATAGGGGTGATGTTATCGCCTCCGAGCGACGGGGATGGGCCGCGCCCATTTGAGCTCTGCTTCAGCCGTTTTCATCGACCCCACTCGCGTGCTTTTATTTTAGCGACCATACTTTGGGCTCCAGGGGCTTCCGGAGAAAAGAATCGGAAAAGGGGACATCACACTCGCAGCCCCTTTTGCGTATGACTGCGCTCGCCTGCGCAGCGAGGGGCGCGGCCACGCGGCTGTCCAAAATCTGTCCGTGAAGGTAAACATTCGGCAGAAGTCTGTCTGGTTGGGTAATTAAACTGAGAAAACTTAGTTTTCTCAAAATCTGTCCGTGCGTGCGCCGGCAAGCTGGTTCGGGCTGGACGGTGAGCGCAAAATATGCGAGGAATTTTTTTAGGGGCGAAGCTCCTCTTAGTCTAACCTTGTCACGCGTCAGTTGTCAGGCGTAACCCACGTGCTGGGAAGCACGCGCTCGCCCTCGGCGCGTGCCTCTCACTCCCGGCGTGTGCCTCTGCTGCCTTGTGTGAGAGAGAGAGAGAGAGAGAGCGAAAGGCGCGCATAGGCTATGGAAACGTTTCTTAGAGGAACGCTCTACCGGCTCGCAAAGAAGGAGAACGCGCCCTCGCCCGCGAGAGACAACGTTGGCGCAGGCAGCGTCTCCTAGTGAGTTTCTTGATTGAGAAATACCGACTGCTCACGTTGGAGAAGCGTTCACCGGCAACCCATATATATATATACTGTATTTCCCGGTGTATAAGATGCGGTTTTTTTCCAAAATTTTCGGAGGTGCGTCTTATACAACGGTGCGTCTTATACGTATTTTTTTTTGAAGTTCTTTTGGGAGAAACTCGTGTTGATGCTGATGTGTCTTTTTTTAACGACTAGAGCGGTACGACGCATCATAATTATAATATGCGTCACAATTATAATAACGAAGACTCAACGTGCCGGTACTACTGTTCCACAACAAAACCAAAGTACATAAAACGGAAAAATAAAAAAAGAAGTATGTCGCGTAACAACGTGTAATATAATGCAACTAGCGCGGTAACTCTTTAGGATACGATCTAACGTAACACTGCAAAACGTACGGCTGCTCCAGGGAAGGCGCGGCACGTAGAAGTGTTTACGAGCCGCTGATGGCTGCCAAGATAGCGCTATTTCGGCAGCCGACAGCCGAGCGACACTACCCCCCCCCCGCGTCTTTTCGTGCTCGTTAAAGACGGGCGGGGCCTTTCCTCCCTGCATCGAGACGGCAGGTGTCCCGATCGGGGTGATGTTATCACATCGGGCCCTCGGAGCGACGGAGATAGGCCGGGCTCGTTTGATCTCTGCTTTAGCCGTTTTCTTCGCCCCCACTCGCATGCTTTTATTCTAGCGACCGTACTTTGGGCTTCGGGGGCTTCCGGAGAAAAGAATCGGAAAAAGGGGCATCGCACTCGCAGCCCCTTTTGCGTATGACTGCGCTCGCCTGCGCAGCGAGGGGCGCGGCCGGGCTGTTGGTCCGTGCGTGCGCGCCGGCGAGCTGGGAACGGGGAGCGCAAAATATGCGTTTTTTTTTTTTTTGCAAAGCTGGCTAGATATTAGGGGTGCACAAATTATGCGAGGACGCAAATTATGCAGGTAAATACGGTATTCCAAAGCGCGTCGGAGGACGAGGACATTGAGGGCTTCGACGAATAAAATGTTTTTCCTGCAGTCATGCGTAACGTTTCAGTGGGTGTGCATTATTTTTTCTCGCAAGTTTGGTGTAGTAGAAGTTTTCTTACGGACTGGCGCTCAGAAACGTAAGTACGGCATTTTACAAGGCTCGCTCAACCCCACGTTATGGAGTTTCTTTGCGGGAAGTGAGTGAATATAGGTGCGTCTTATACACCGGCGCGTCTTATATATTAATTTTTGCATGCGCACTTGCGGAAACTGGGGGCTGCGTCTTATACACCGGAAAATACGGTACAGTGGAACCCCGCTGATACGTTTTTCAGGGGACCGTAAAAAATAAACGTAAGAGCCGGGAAACGTAAGAGCCAAGAAATGGGAAAAGTGGAAAAATGAGAGAAGTGGTGATCAGCCCACAATTTTATTTCACTGCTAGTGCTAGCGCTTTCAGTGCACGCATCGGCACACTCGGCTGCGATTTCGTCGACAAATAAATCCTCGGAGGCGACAACGGCGTTATCGATGGAAACGCAATCATTGTACGCGATTACGTCACCAACAGTTTGCATCACTGTGCCATCATTTTTCTGGCGGAAGCCGGAAACGTAATGGGCGTCACACATTGTGCAGCTAATCCTACAGTCAAGGCAAGTCAAGCTACGTGAAAAGTCAATATTTCCGTCTGAAGTGGCCTCTTGGAGTGTCTGTTCGCGACGTAACATGCGGGAACGTTCCCACACTGCGACGTAACAGCGGGTTCCTAATGCATTGAATCCTATGGGAGCAATGTCAGGACCGGCCAAAAACGACGTAACAGCCGGGAAAACGCAGCAGCCGGGAACGTAACAGCGGGGTTCTACTGTATATATATAGGCACTGGACCTTGACTTGCAATGAAGTGCCGGTGGGAGATTTCACTTGTGCATAGTTCAACCATGAGGATTCTTAGCGTGTGCGTTAACTAAATTAATCTGGAACTCGGCACGATCTACGATGAACATCCCGAGTTTCGCCCACTCATCATCATTCACTCCGTGCATATGCTGTAATTGTTTTTTCTTTGTCAAGCTGGCTAAATATCAGGGGTGCGCAAATTATGCGGGTAAATACGGTAAAGACGCACTGAAGACGGAACGTTAAAGCGCTATCGAGCAATCGCGGACCCGAGGCAACCAGACGACCAGCGCCCTACTGCAATCACAAACCACGCGCGGGGTGCAAACCACGCGCGGGGTGCCGAAACAGGATGCAGTGATCGCAGTGACGGAGCAACTTGCTTCCAAAATTGGTGCGTGACACTTTAACTAAGCCTTAATGACCGCAGTTTTGATTGCCATCTCTGAGGCCATACTTTCTTTCATTGGGGCTCGACAGCCACGAACGGAGTCCGAATTATCGAATTTAGAGCTAGAAACCGTCCGAAATATCGGTCGTCTTAACACATTAAGTCTATGGGGGCACCTGCGGTACCGCGCGGCTGTCCGAATTATCGGTCGGCGACCTATATGGCTCACCTTGACGGCTCACCTTGCTGATATAAACTGTTTGAAGTCAAAGCGGCCCTGTTCTCATTCATTTTCGAAGCTTTCCTCACTCTTGCGTTTTTCCGGCTGTTACGTTTTTTGCCCCGGTCCGCTGAAAAACGTATGAACGGGGTTCCACTGTATTTGTTTTGTTTGATCACCCTTGGCTCTGACTCGGTCTTTGAACCACTGCTGGCGTTTTGCTAGTGTGCTGAAGGGGACCAAAAACCTTATTGTCCAAGCTTTCGTGGGATTATTTCCGGGGGATTAATAAGTTAGTCCTTGGGATCTTTTCTGGCGATTGCGTCCCGTACTTGACAGCACGGGTTTGGTGACACCCAGTATGGCATCACGAATTCCAGTTGCTGTTATGCGTTTGCTCAAGAAGTACTGTAAGTGCAGTGCGTAACCGCTAGCAGCTAAGAACAACCTGCGGTAAAAGCACTCATTCTGATTGCTTCAGCTAATTACTTTATTTCCTCGTGTAATGAACGCACTCACTTAATAAACACACCCCCCAACTTAAGTGGTCAAGGAGAGAGAGAGAGAAAACTTTACTCAACAAGTAGGTCCGGATTTTTTTTCTTCCGCGCAATAAATGCACCCCCAACTTCGGATCCCTGTAGTCGAGTGAACGGCTGCACTGTGGCTTCCCACATCACTTGATTTGCAAGTTGTCCGGCATGGCAATTCATAACTCCTGGGTCATTTCACGCCAAACGACCCAAACACTGCGCTCGACCCTCTCCATTGTTATTGTAAAAAATTGTGGACGTTCATATCAGTGCACTATTTGCCCTTGGAAAGTATTTTTCAGAAAAAAAAAATTTTTTTTGTCTATTAGTGATTTGAATTTTGCCGTAGTGGGTGAAACCTAGGTTGCAAAAAAATACTCTAAAAAATACAATACTTGATGGAACGCCTTAAATATCAGCTATTTGCTTGAAAAGGAATGACCCTATCTTATTATCACGCATCGACGACCACTACTATGTCTCACAATGTGCTTTGTGGTGAAGCAATATTGCAATTCTACGTCCATTTTGATTATTTTTTAAAAATTCTACAAATATTACAGACACAATAGGACTACATCACATGCTTGGAAAGTTCCCGAGTGGACACCTTCACCGAGTGGACACCTTTGTTCGTATATGTGATGGGCCAGCATAGATAGGCAGTGGGGCACCGGCCCGAAAAATTTCGGGGGGGGCTTCAGCCCGGTCAGCCTATGCCTGCCTACGCCACTGCAATCATGCTTTTTTTTTCGTATGCTCTTTTGTATTGATTTGCAAAGGCCGAGTTAACATTGCCATTGATTTTGTTTTTACTGATGGCATGCTCTTTTGTCTGTTGTTTTCATGTGGCGACAAGGTTAGCTTTCCTGTATACTTTCCCCTGTAGAAAAAAAAACTTTTAGAAATAAACATGTGGTGTGTGCACTTTTTGTTAGTGATGGCAAAATTAGTGTCCATATTTCTTGCAAATGCGGGTGTTGATCAGTTTGCCTATATGTGGTGGCTTTCTGTGATTCATGGCAGATAGTAGCCTACACTCTGTCCTTATCTCTCTTGTATTTTTGTGCGCCATGTTGACATTTTTTCTGCAGATACAGTGACTCTCACATATTGTGCCCCATGATTTAAAGAGCCTAACAACAGGCAATCTGTGCGTCATTCTCAGACTGCTTCAGAGCAAACTTCAGCGCACTAGGCCAGAGGCAGAAGAGTAGCCACAGGGACTGGCACGTCTGCAGCATCACTGAAGATACGTTTACAGGGTAGCTGTGGGAACTTACCAGTGCAGTGACTATTACTGTAAAAAACATGCAGTATTGTAGAATAAATATTTCTGTGGAGAGATTCCATTTATTGAAGGAATATTCCTTGCAGCTGCAGTGAGTGGCACTCTTCTCTTGCATGAACTGTCCTCTGTATTGCAGTATTATGCATAACTGATTTGTGAAAAATGTAGTGTTTATTGGCTATATCAACAACCATCAGCTTGCTTGACGAGCTGAGCCTACCCTGGAAACAATACTGCTATACAAGGTGGTGCCCACTAGAGAAAGAAACGGAGTGTGTGAGCCTGGTCGTTGATCGGACTGGAGTGGTTTTTCTCTTTGGTTTATACCTGCTTGTGCTAAGACGTTGCATGTAAAGGTATACTTTTATAACAATATTAATTGTGCAGCTATCCATATTAGGTTTGAAAAATGTCATAATACTAGCTGATGTGTGCTATTTGTATTGTCTTACCAGGTCATTCAGTACTGCAGCAGAATTGAAGTGGTCTTACATGGGAAATGGCAACAACCATGTTATTCACCAGTCATCAGATGGCTGGTGAAGAAGGCAGACATCGAGCACCTAAGACGTAGTAAGCATGTTGTGCTGAGTTCTTTTCTTGATTATTTTATAAAGAAATTCTCACCTATGTGATTAACAAGGTATTTAAGTTATTGCACCTAACTTAATTATGCAGTTGTGTACACAGCCTTGGTACAACCACTGACAAATGGTTTTTTTGGTACATTATGCTCATAGCCAAGTGTCATTGATAGCAATTAGCCTGTCTAGTGTTCTTTTGTCACATGAGCCTGCATGCTATTCTTTTTACTGGTGTATAGCAGCATTCGGAAGCCACTGGGACTGTCAGCAGCTGACGTATTCATCATCCACATTCAGTTGCCGAGTCAGCCTTTCTGTATATATACATTCAAACAATAATCTTGACAAAGCAAGGATTTAGCCATGTGGACATTCCTAATCACTGTAGTTTGAAAAATAAATTTTGTATTTTGCTAATTTTGCTGTGCTTTGGTCTTTTCTTACTAATATCCCTATGTAAGAGGCACCTCACTACAGTGCTCTAAAAAAATTGGCTGTATATATTTGTGCATATTTCCTAAATAGCCTGCAGCACATCAAGGTCCATGAAAAGCGCACTTCTTCCAGCAGCCTGCATTTGTGGACAGTATGCACATTATGTGAAATTGTTTTGTTAAATTAGCTGCATAATGCTGGGAAAGCAAAAAAAAAAAAGCCTCGATTTGCAAGTATACACAAAGTCAAATGAAGGGCTTGCCAAGACTTCTTCTAGACGAATACTGAGGGAGCATTAGCTTGCCTTCAGGAGGGCTTGTAGAGTTCTACGGCTACAACTTGGCTTGTTTAAGTTGGATTGTAGACATCCACTTGGCTTAAACAAGCCCTGACACAGACGTCTTATAGTCGGGTTTGTGCTACCTGGGAAGCGAGGGAATATAGGAGACATCTACATTGCGTTCATGCCTGGTTACCCTGCCTTCCAAGTGGCGACTCCTTCTGCTGCCACTTGGCACCCCTTTAGGCAGTCACTTCAGAGAAGAGTCCACATGTTTGTGTGTTCCTTTTCATTACGAACCAGACTAAACAGCAGAAGCCAAAGGGCAACGCAGGCAAACTTTCTGGTCAAATGCCACAACGTGGCACAGATTAGTCACTTGAAGGTGACGTACCTTCAAGCCTGTGGAAGTGTGATTTAGTCCCCCACCTCCCCAACTTCAATACTGTACAACTCCAAGCGTGCTTTCAAAGACAAAAAAGAGAAAGAGTTCCAGGTGTACAATAACTAAGTTTAACTCTACCTAAACTTGAGCAATTAAGAGAATTTTGTGGCAGGAAAATGATGAGGCAATATGTGTGTCATAATTACTTGGAACAGGGCATCAACATATAAAATGATCCCAGAGAACCATCTCATTAAACATTGAAAAAAAAAAAAAAGAGCCAGCAAAAATGCCCAGCTCCTTATCCAGTAAAATATTTTCACATAGACTAGCTGCTCTATATTCAGTAATAATCTGACATTCAGTAACTGACATCCAGTAAGAGCCGATATTCAGTAAAGAGCTTTAAGAGCTGACACCACACAAAAGAGGAATTGTGAAAGGAGAGGAATGGATCAAAGGTTTGCTCCTTTTTTTAGACACAATCTAATGAGACCAACACACAAGGGCAAGGAAGGCATAGGGGACATTAAATGGAAAGGTATTTCATTACATGAGTAAATATGGTATTTTGTATCCAGTATTGTCAGTGACTTTATGTATCCGCTTCTGCTTGGGTGCAAATAGGACATCCAGTAATTGCAAATAAATAAATAAATTGGTCATAGGGTGCAACTTATAAGCAGTAAAATATTATGTTTTAAAATTTGCCACACTTAGCTCACATAACATGCTGTAACAGTTTAAAAAATTGCTGATGGAGGTGAAGGTAACGATTATATATCACTCTAAAATGTCGCTTCACAACAGAGCGAATTTCCCCAGAAAAGGCGGCTCCACAGCACAGTGATCACATGCTGCAATGATACCACCTGTCCGAGTGGGTTAAATGCAGAAAAATACCATGTCATTCACTTCTGATATATCAAAATTTTAGATGTTTAAAATTTTTGCTGAAGTGAACTTGTACACTGCTATATTCATTCGAATATGCAGAGAAGCCTGCTGATGATTTTTCCTGTAATGGCTGCAGAGAGTGGTCTGTCATTTTACGTGACCCAGCAAGGTTTTTTTCAAAAATTCCCAGAGAATCTTCAGAATTTTCCAGATTTCTAGAACATGACTACGATAGTAGACATGCTTTGGAAAGACGTTTTGGGGCCCCTTTAACTCTTTCGCTACCACATGAAAATGGCCATTTTTTATAGGTCTGAGGAAAAAAATTTTTGCTAGTACAAATAATGCTCTAGGTTACATTGCAGCACACCAAATTGTGCGTAATGAAATGCTCTTTATAAGTAACATAAGTTTCAGAACAAAAGAAAATATTGCACAACTTATAAATATATTAACTCTACCATCTTTGTAGGAATTTGAGAAAAACAATACAAAGAAAACACAATATCGACAGAAATATTACAAAGAAAATTCAAAATATACATTTCGAAGGTAAATGACCCAGGAATATTCTAAAAGAAAAATAAACAATCTGGATAAATCCACTTTTCACAGAGATCTAAAATACTGCAGGCCGGAAACTGCTTGTTCCATGCAGTGAAGCAGTTTCTGGTTTTCGTAAAGCACAGGCGCACACCACAGCTTTCACAAAGGACATTTTTTTTTTCAACTTTGCGTTCCTTGTAGGGTGATTCCACGTAAGATCGAACAAAGCATGGCTGGTCACCCTCTTCAATTTCTTTCAAAATTTTACATATTGCCGCCCGATGACTGGAAAGAAGAGATCCGCAGTTGGTTTTGCTAGAAAAAATTTTGTCGAAGCGCCGGGAGTCAGTAATGACGAAGAGGTGGAGTGCCGTGCTTACCTGCTCTTCTGTTTTGGCCAACTTTGGTTATTAATTACACAAACTATACCAAGGATAGGTGGCTGAAATTTATTTAAGTAATTATATGCATGCTTCTGCTTGTGTTAAATTATTTTTGCTCTGTATGGGCAGCGTACATATTTTCATAAAAATCCTCAAAATCAGCCCAGGAAGGATTTTTCTGTCCACATTACGGGCTTATATCTTAAAAAAGGCTTGTGGAAGAGCGGCGAAAATTCCGCATTGCGTTCTAAGCATACTCTTTTGTCAAACTGCAAAAGCTTATATTTATACGACTTTTCAATAAAGAGATACGGGCGGGCTAACTTCAAAAAAACACCGAACAGTCGAAACTTCAGACGACAATTAAAAAAAAAAACATTTTTGATATTTTTTAAACTTTGTACACTTATTCTCCTTCACATTGGCTTTCACAATCACCAAAAACATATTGCATAATTTTGTTCCACTAGGAGTTACAGGCCGTGGAATTAGACCCTTATGGAAGGCTCAGTGAGCAATGCACGTCTGATTATTCTGACATTAGTGATCGCGTACGGCTTTTCAATCTTGGCATGATATTGTGCCTGGTCATTTGTGTCTGAACGCTGCATATTAGCTGTGAGGGACACAATAATGAATTATTAGGGGTCAGTTTTGTACGCGTGGGGTTCTTTGATGTGCTGCGGTATCGCAGCGCAGATATTTTTCCGCCTTTACCTCAGTAAAAAGGCAGTAAGAACTGAATGCGTAGCTTAGGTCCCCCCTCCCTCCAAAAAAAAAAAAAAAAAAAAAAAAAAAGAGATAGGATAAAATGCAATGAGCAAAGATCGCTTTCCAAATAATCTTTAGCAAAATGGAAAATTTGTGAAGGTCAAGACGAACCACTTCATTAAATCATGGTTCTGGGCTGAAATCGTGTATATTCGATTGATTACACAGTTCAGATTTCTTCTTTCGTGTACACATAACTCCATCCAAGCGGGCCCGGCTATTTGTGCCACGTACAAGCCAGGAGATGCTTCCGCTGACCTGAATAGCTGCCAGGCATGCCAAGACCGTGGAACGCGGGTACTCTCATCCACTCTTCTTTCTTTAACTCGCGGAAGGCAACTTTTTTTTTCTTTAAGGTGTATTAGACGCACACCTTTCAGTTTCTCTGATAAAACGGTTACAAAGTCTCTGGCTGTGCGAATTGCACTTTTAGGGTTTGTCCTCAAGTTGTTGAGCATTGCCTGATGCTTGCCGAGACCTCCGACTCCATCGCACGCGTTTTTCCCGTGTCCAGTT
The DNA here is from genome assembly GCA_013339685.2 of Hyalomma asiaticum. Classification (NCBI taxonomy): domain Eukaryota; kingdom Metazoa; phylum Arthropoda; class Arachnida; order Ixodida; family Ixodidae; genus Hyalomma; species Hyalomma asiaticum. The sequence continues at coordinate 258,632 of JABSTT010001669.1, read as the reverse complement.
GCTGAGAATACCTATTGGGTACTGGGACACAACAGCTCTTTCCGAACTCTAAAAGCTGATATCTATTTTTCAAATGACGGGCGGCTCCATCACTCACATATGTCACCTTGGAGTAAACCGGCAGGTTGTCCTTGCACCCATTCTTTCACTTTCGCTAGAGCCAAGCAGGCGTGAGCGGAGTTGTGGCTCAAGTCGTCACTAACAACAACGAAACTCTGCGTAGATTTTCTCGTTGTTACCACGCATGTAAAGATGAATACTTGCTGCAGTGGTTATGCCTGAACTACATCAGGGAGCACGACAGTCTAGTCTTCGGCAAAACCAAAGTGGAATATAATGCTTCCACGCTGCATGCATTGCTTTTCCTCGTATATATAGCTCTACATTGTGTCTTCCTGATGTAGTTGTGCATGATCCACCTTGCCACCAATACTCGAAGATGATTCAAAAAAGTGTCAGCACCCAAAAAAAAAATTTTAGAGGGTCGGCTGCCTCCCACATTTCTAGCAATATTTCTTCGTCTTCTGTCAGTGTCAGGGACCTGCCTTTTGGACACTGATTGCATTCACCTAAAAGGCACTCTGATGGTGACGGAATGCAAATGAACGTTGAGCGAAGCTCTTCAGCATCGATTATGTGACCAGTAATGTTCTCACCAGCAGCAAGGTAAAGTTTATAGTTGGCGCAAATGGCACAAGCACACACATCATGGGGATAACATTTTACCCGACGCGGTATAAATATAAGCTTTTGCAGTTTGACAAAAGAGTATGCTTAGAACGCAATGCGGAATTTTCGCCGCTCTGCCACAAGCCTTTTTTGAGATATAAGCCCGCAAAGTGGACAGAAAAATCCTTCCTGGGCTGATTTTGAGGATTTTTATGAAAATATGTACGCTGCCCATACAGAGCAAAAATAATTTAACACAAGCAGAAGCATGCATATAATTACTTAAATAAATTTCAGCCACCTATCCTTGGTATAGTTTGTGTAATTAATAACCAAAGTTGGCCAAAACAGAAGAGCAGGTAAGCACGGCACTCCACCTCTTCGTCATTATTGACTCCCGGCGCTTTGAAAAAATTTTTGCTAGCAAAACCAACTGCGGATTTCTTCTTTCCAGTCATCGGGCAGAAATATATAAAATTTTGAAAGGAATTGAAAAGGGTGACCAGCCATGCTTTGTTCGATCTTACGTGGAATCACCCTGTAGCACTTGCGGCAGTTTATTTTCTTTTCGGCATCGTTTTGGTGAATGCGCGGGACGTGCACAATGCCCATATGAATGAGCAGTCCAATGAATTTCACTAGTTCCTCCGGAGTCAGCTGTTTCCACGAGCCGTCTCTTTCAACATAGGTCGGAAGCTCCAAGATATGCATCCAAGCATATTTTTTCGTATGTTCACAGACGGTTCTGATCACCTCCGTTGTGAAGAAGAGGAAAAAAAATCGTGTGCCACCGTGAAACGCGTTGCGCTACTCCGGTGTGCCGGGCCGAGATGTGCGCCGGGCGGCTTTCTGGATGAGAATTGAAGCTTTTTGGCTGCTGGCGCCAGCACATCCTGTCCAAGTGCTGTGCATACCCTGCAGATAACCACGATATCTCAAAGGTCGCGCACGCAGATCGGCAGATAAGCGCTCCTGACGGACGAGACCGCCCAAGGCCGAAAACGAAACTTGCCCGTGAACAGCTGAGGATGACCCGGGCTGGCTCAAAGCATTGTCGCTGTCAGAGCTTGAAGATGAGCTGGTGTCGTCTTCAGACTCGTAGCTCGACTCATCTTCACTAAATACGTGTGCGGGTTCAGCAAACTTTCGAGCGGAACATTTTTCCCGCGACGCAGTCACGCGGGGCGACGACGCCATCGGAGCGGTGGCGAGATTGCCGAGCGCGCCGACACTAACGCCGGATGCGCCCCTCTCGCGTAGATAAAGAGAAGCGAAACCGAAACTGCGCGCGTAGGCTTGGACCCCGCGATTGCTCAGATCACTCACTTCACGGACAAATGGAGTGCGGTCAGCGAGCACTGGTAGTGTAGTTTAAGTGCATCTTATGCCTTGCTTAGTATCACTGAAAGTTCTTGCGAATGTTCTGACACATTCTATATTGTATGCCTCGCAGAGTAGCCAAGGGAAGGGGTGCGGGGGAGGGCAGTAGCGGGAAACTGTAGCTACTCAACCTCATGCCTGAACTTCTTGCCTCATGAAATAAACTACTCAGAAATCAATCCCAGTAACAACTATGTCTTTGCCTTGACTGTCTCTTAATTCGGGAAGGAAGTATAGCTGTCATATTGAGAGCCATGTGTTGCGATCATAATTCTGTGATTATTCATTATTCTGCAATCATATGCAAGACCACTAATTACATTTAGCATGAATGCCAGAAAGCTGGTAAATTACTACAGATAGTGGATGCAATTGTATAACAAAAATTATATTCTGCAGTGTCTGTCACACCACCCCTTCATGCAGGTAACTTGCATTGAAACTTATGCATACAACATGGTCATTGTAAATCATAAAAGGAGGCTATAAAAAAATAAAGATGGGCAACAAAGGCACACCAGATGAGAGGCCACATGTCCAACAAGTCTAATGTCACAAAACAAACCAAAGATTACAGTACTGGCGTGCTTTAGAGAAGTTAGGAGGTGCTGAAACTTTAAGAGCACTTTTCTCAAAACAGTTTTTTTTGGCATGTCGCTTAGCTCATGGAGCAGATATCTTGGCAACTACTTCACAGATTTTGATTCCGTTTGTTTTGTAAGGCTCCTTGAACTGTGCTTCAGGGGGTGACATTCTTCTTTTTTCATATTAATACTTTAAAATTTTTTTGGTAGGCTTTCTAGTTTGCCGTGCAAGTGTTGCTGGCAAAAACGTAAAGTACATATTTTTTCGTTGCAAAAAAAAAAAGAAAAAAATATTTTGGGTGTTACCCCATTCTGCATGCATTTGGCTGTGCATCCAGTGTTTATCAACCCGTTGCTTCATTTTGTAAGTACTCCAGATCCTCCACAAGCTTCGCTAAAGGAATACTTGGTCATGCAAAATGTTTTTGTTGTATAGCTTTGAAATTTTTAATGAAGCATCACAGAGCAGTTCTTAGTGTCTGTGCCAATTTTCATCAACATAACCAAAAAAAACAATAAAGTTTGTACCAACACGTCCCCCCTTAAGTACTTACACTCTTCGGTTCCCTTCTGAAAGGTATCGTTGAGCTGAAGAAACAGGTTTTGACAGATGCGGTCCAGTGATGGAATAAGGGTGTTTTGCAAAATCTCACGACATGCCCCTTGAACGTGTGACTGTACTGAGGCACCGATGGCTTGAGCAACTGTATCAGCCATCATCTATAAGGAGAACAATATATGTTTAGTTGAGGTTTACGTAGAGGCAATGAAAAAAAGCATGCGAAGCGTTAAGATGACTAAATGAGGGCAGATAAGTATACTATAAATTGCAATGCCAACTGAGTCAAGGCAAGTCCTTGCAAGATGTCCTAGATAACACACTCAAGAAACTAGAGATTTTCAGTTTAATGTATTTCAATGAACTTTTCTACACTTTTCACCCCATACATTTCAGTCATTAAAAAAAATCTTCAGATTATAATAAAAATTGGGTTTGATGTGCCAAAACTGTGATATAAATATGAGGCATCCTATGCCAACGCCCAAATCTTCTTAAATTCTACTACAATGCAATTAACATGCATTGTTTTGTTCACTGATCCACTTTGGTCTCTTGTCCCTTAAGCAAGAAGAAAAGTAGTTGTGGAAAGGAATTTGTTATGCTGCAGTACTGTGTGGTGGCCCAATAAAGTAATGGTTGGGCAAGGAGCAAATACAGTTTATGTCGCGGCACGACAAATGATACCTCTGCCTGCTGCCATTGTTTAGACATCCTTAAATTTAGATGTCAGTGATGCACAAATAGCCATAGCGTTTCATACCAGATCATAGGCCAGATTTCCAGCCGTAACGACAACCAGGAGTGATGGAACATGTTAGCTGCTGTTACAAATGGATACAGGCCCAATTATATGGCTTACAAAACTTGTAGTGAGCTAGCTGTGATTCCAGAGCATACAATGTCTGCCACGTTGATGTCTGCCGCACATGGAAGTTACAAGCGTCATCAGCAACACACATACAGTCATCATCTTTTGCAATATATGCAAGATCGCTGCCTTTACTAGCACATCTACAGCTATATGTGCTTGGCTTGTTGCTTGACACTCCTTTATAAGAAAACCCCAAAGTGGCCGCTGACACATGACACTAAAACGGAACGACTCCCAACAATGTCGCTTGTGGAGTGCACAAGGCTGGCAGTGTGATGCACGAGGCTGTTTGCAGTACGCATGCATGCTGTTACAAAGCTGCTGCAGGTGTGCTTGCGACAGTCTGGCGCCGCCAGGGGACATGAGTTCCTGTGCCGCACGTGCGCGTGCGCTTCGTGTGTGCGAACGTTTTCAGTTAGCACAAAAGGAAGGCCAGCCGGGAAGACCGTCCGGTCCCGAGCCGACGAGTCGACCCCGTCCGGCACATCTGGAAGTGGTTCATCCGGCGAGTGTCCACCTTATCAGCATCAGACCACACAAACTGTTAACCGGTGTGTGTATCCGCACATGCACGTGTGATAACGGTGGTGCTGGCCGCGTGACGTGATCGTCTCCGGACTTTCGGTAATTACGGCCATGGGCGGGTCAAGTACGGACACCTCCCATCCTCCCTCGCCCAGGAGCCAATGGGGGAGAAGCCCGGGCAACAAAAGGCGCGGGACCCAGAGAAGAGGACGCCTCAGAAAAACAAATCTCTGAAGAGAACGCTCTTGTAAATATGTAAATAAATCCTCTTTTAGGTTTTTTTACGTCCTGCCTCGGCTCTCTGCTCCCGAATCCCAAGTGCCTGCGAGTCGTCTCCGCCGCTCCGCAACACGCTACCCAACACGCTACCCGCTGGTCGGCTAATTCAGCAGGCCAGTCACAACAATGCTCAGTCTCCACCTGCTCTGATGGCAAACAGGCAAGCATTTTCGCTCCCCCTTAACCAGCTGCTGGCACTCGCAAAATTTTAAAATTATCAGCTCAGTCTTCCTGTTGGGCAGCAGTAAAACTTCCGTTATATTGAAATAATGGATAAGCACACTTCATTATACAGTGTTGCGAAGTAGTTTAGTTTGTGTTACTTGGCACCCATAGAACACTATGTATAGACCTATTCCACCGGCCTCCGTCACGAAGATGCGGTGGCACTGTCGTCGTGAGCTTTGGTTTCGCACGCTAGGCATCCGCCAGCGTGCCTACTGTAGCAGCTGCTGTGTTTTCCCTGGTGTGGGTGCTGTTTACCGCTGTGGACTGAAGAAAAAATTGTGTGCCGATGAGCTGCACCATGGGTTGGTTGCGCAGCAACGAACAAGAAATGTGTGATAGGTTTTTATCGATTTCCTGCTTATGTCTATCTTAAGGAACACGGGCGAACCTGTAATGCCGGCTCATCGGTCATGCGCCAAACATCTTCGTCACGGCTAAGCTTATGTGTAATTATTTAGCGGTTCGTGTAGCTTGTTTCATTTGAGAGAAATATCCTTGTCGTAAGTTTGTCAAGTGCAGTGCTCGACACCAAGTTTCTTGGCATAAACAAAGTGTGGACAAAGAGCGATCACGCTTACCACAAAGCGCGCACCACATTAGCATTCCACGATGTGCAGAATTAATCGCGGTTGCCGTGTATTACTGAGGTGAGGAAGTTATAGATACATTGTACGAATTTCAGTCAAGTGAAATAAATATATCAGAGCTTAACTCACGTAGCCGTGAACGAAAGGCTGATTACAGCAATGATTTTGCAAATCAATATTGCGGCTGCGATAGCATTTGCATAAGGGAAGTGTATTGGGCAATGCTGTAGTGGTTGTGACGCGCTTTACATTTTTCTGATTGTCAGACTGCTCGAACAAACTACACGTTTGGAAATTCGCCACGTCGTTTCAGGACTTTACGCTTTCACGATCACAACTGAGCGTATATGGGAAAGCTGCGAGCTGCGGTTACGCGCGCCTTGCTAGCGTTTATTCGAGAGTCTTGTCATTGGCACGTAACTGTGTGTGCGTGTGAGTTATCACAGTGGTATTTAATAGCATCACCAATATGGCTCTTACGCTTGAGTAACTAATCCGATATGTTTGTTTGTGTGCAAGGATGTCGCGTTGCTGGTCGTTTTAACCAGTTTTTTACATCTTGTCATAGCTGAGCGTCAATGTATTCTTTTGTACATTCATTGAATACTTCCTGCAGAGCTACTGCAACTTCATCTCTTACGGCTGCCCCTTGCAAACTGCTGTAAACATGCCATCGGCGCTCCGACGCCCCGTGTTCGGAGGCAGCTTTCGCACACGCTGTGCTGGCGGGACCGTGCAGGGCCGCGGAGAGTGGTGGGCGGGGCCTCTGCGCCGCAACGTCGATACAAGACCTGGTTATATCGCCGGTGCCTACCACTGTATACAAACATGGAATAGGTCTATATTTAACCTCCATATAAAAAAGTAAATTCTGTAATTATCAGCACCTAATTTAGCGTAAAATTACCTGAAATCACGTATATAGCGAGCCGCAGCAGCCTCTGCACTGCCCGAACACGCACCAAAACATTCCAACTCGAGCGAGCGCCGTTTTCGTGCCATTCAACCTACGGGCGCCATTTTGGTTTTGTTTTGTTCGTAAATTCCTGTGCTTTTTTCTTCCACTGTCGGTGGCAGCAGTGATGGCGTGGTCAAAGCCCGATTCACTTATGATTGAGAGCTCGCGGGGACTTAAGGAGTTTCCCGCGTCTCCGATGCGAAGCCGCGACTGGGTTAAGCGCGCGCTCCTCAAGGAAGCGGGAGAATGCGCGACTGCCATTGGCTGCTGCGCGCGATGATGCGTCGTCCTCTTCCGGCAGTCACTCTGTGCATCGTCTGCTGCAGCTAGGCCTAGCGCTGCTTCGTTCTTGTTGCCATACAGCTGGCCTTTGTTTTCTGCTTCGTTTTTGTTATCGCACACGGCACTTTCTGAAGTCTCTTCCCGTTACAACATAGGTTGGCAGTGGGGGAGAACACTCACTCACCCTAATTTTTCCAGGACACACACTCACTCGCACTCACCTCCACTCACACTCACTGGCACTCACCTCCACTCACACTCACTGGCACTCACTCGCACTCACTTCCACTCACACTCACTGGCACTCACTCACACTCGCACTCATCTCCACTCAAACTCACTGGCACTCGCTTCCACTCACACTCACTTCCACTCACACTCACTGGCACTCACTCGCACTCACTTTCACTCACACTCACTGGCACTCACCTCCACTCACACTCACTGGCAGTCACTTCCACTGGCACTCTCCCATGAGTGCGCCGACCTGCCAAAGCACCACCCGAATACACGGGGGAGCGTGAAGCTTTTCTGGGGAACTGCCGCACCGCGGCGTTGCTGTGCCGGACCCGAGGGCTTTCTCCGCTGTAGAAGCTGCGCCAAAGCGGCAGGCGTCCGCTACGCGCCTGATATTTTGGCTGCTATTAGCCAACATTGCGTTAATTTAGCTCCTATAAAATACTAAGTCACTGCAATATAATACTGCAGTGACTCACCGCACAGAGAACGCGTTTGTGCTGTAAATACGGAAATTTTGTATATTTCCTTCCATGCCTGCGGATTTGTTACCGCAATGGTCCGCACTTAGTGGCTGTTTCAGGCACGCATTGTGGTTGTACTTTATCGTTAGCGGGGGCATTTTAATTTAGTTAAGTGTGGCATGACGAGCGTAAACTTGCTGCAAAATAGAATGAGCATGAGAACGCGTACATAACCAAGAGAACGAAGCAGATATAAACGGCTTGCTCATGCTAATGCTTTGCCCCTTCATTTACTTTCTTTTATTTCATGCGTTCGATTTGCTTTACAAGACCGCCTCGCGCACTCTGCTATTTCCTTGTGAACATGAAAGTAAATTTGGCAATTCATTCCGTATGCTCGCCGGTTTGCACATAGCAAATATACTCGCTGATCAATTAACACGTAGTTGTAATTGCACAATGAAAAGAGACAACTTATTACAAGGACGCAAACTTTTCATGTTTTACTGCCATTGAAGGCAATAGGAGTACTGGTATGTAAAGTTAATAGAACTATTTGTAGTGCATCAAAGGTGGTAATTTTCACAAAAGCTACATATACATGTCAACATAATATGCTAGAAACAACTTAATGAGCAAACAGACAATAAAGCCTAGGAAAGCATAGGGGAAGTTACTTGTGGTATTGTAATTGTGGAGAAAGTAGAAAGGAATTAAAGTGGACGAAAAGACAAACCTGCCTTCGGTGGGAACCGAACCCATGACCTTCGGATGTCGCGTCCGAAGTTCTACCAACTGAGCTACGAAGGCGGTCGTCCCCCGTCCACTTTATTGTGTATTTATGTACGTATTGTCCTGGGAGCGTTAGGCAGCGCCACTCATCGCCAAGGCGGCATGTGTGGAACACACTTTCTTGCCAGAAGGCATCACGTAGAACGTGAACTTAGATGAGATGGCTGCTGCCCAATAAGCCCTCGCATGCTACTTAAGGCACCAAGTCTGCCGCAACGAGGCCCAAGCTATGAAATAACGAGAGGGAAGGGGTCAAGGGCTCGTTCTTTAACGGGCCCTTGACCCCTTCCCTTTCGTTATAACATAATATGCAAACACATGTGCTTGCTAGTTTATGTGACAAATTACGCCTGCAAATATCCCACTGGTGGGCCATTTGCATGCCGTAGCATTAGACAAGTTGATGATTTCAGATAGGATTCGCGGATTACATAACAAGGCTAGCTATACTGTAACAGATAAACTTTCACATAACGAATGAGTAAACAGCTGGGCTTGCGCTTGCTCGGGAGGATCGGTAAGGTCACGCCGTAGAGCACGGCGCCGACGCGCCCTCTGTCTTGCAAGGTGGCTCGCGAAGAGCGAGAGAGAAAGAGAGAAAATAAACATTTTTATTTTACATAGTATACAGGGAGCCTGCGGGAGGGAACCCTAGTCCGGGGTCCCTAAGACGCATAGGTCGGCTGTGTGGGAGAACACTCACTCACACTCACTCACCCCAATTTTTCCAGCACCTGCACTCACCTCCACTCACAGTCACTGGCACTCACACGCACTCACTTCCACTCATACTCATTGGCACTCACTCACTCGCACTCACTTCCACTCACACTCACTTCCACTCATACTCATTGGCACTCACTCGCACTGACTTCCACTCACACTCACTGGCACTCACTTCCACTCATACTCAGTGGCACTCACTCACACTCGCACTCACTTCCGCTCACACTCTGGCACTCACTCGCACTCCCATTCACACTCACTGACACTCACTCGCACTCATTTCCACTCACACTCACTGGCATTCACTTGCGCTCGCACTCACCTCCACTCACACTCACTGGCACTCACTTGCACTCGCACTCACGTCTATGAAATGAGTGCGAGTGAGTGCACTCATGAGTGAGTGCGCCGACCTATGCGTTACAATCTCTCGTTGTGCCTTCGCGTGATAAGCGCTCGGCACCTGCAAGATCGCGTCTTCATATGCGGCGGTAGTAGGGACGCTACACACGTTTAGCTGTTCAGTGTGCTGATGCATTACGTAAAGGCCGATTCCACAGGGCACTGTCCTACCCAAGACTACGGCTATAGTCTGTTTCAGGAGTTCCGTGCAGTACTGTGGAAGCTACAGGTCCCTTCTGGCAATCAGCAGGGCGAACACGTGTTAAACGTATCCGTCCGCACCGTGGCATCTGCCAGTTGCGAACCGTGCAGTGGCAGGAGAAGCCTTGGAAAGGGGAAGAGAAGGATGGAGTGAGGCCCGTATTGGCAGTAGCGGCTCGCAGGCGTGTGTCCGAACAATGATATTCCGTCTTGCCTCGGAAGAATTTTGACGTAACGAAATTTCAGTGTAACGAAGTCAGGTGCCGATTTTACCGACTTCGTTATATCGAGGTTGAACTGTACAGAGGTAAAAAATAGTGTTCTAGGGACACCACACTGTAAAAATGAAATAATTCATTATATCAAAAATTATAGTGAAGTTCATTATATTGAGGATTGTTGGCATATGGCAAGCTTGCTACCGAACTACTCCTTGACAAACCAAATTGGCTTGTCTTTTTTTTTACCAGATGCTGTGCCGTCAATATTACTGCACTAGCCCAACTACTTTTCTATTCGCAAAACAAAGGCTACTGGACCTGAAGTACGGAAAGCGTGCAATGATGGGGAGAGACTTCTCAGGCTCAAGATAAGAACATGCAACTAGCTTGCCCCAGTGAAGAAAATGAGATGGTCTTTCCAGTCACCTCCATTTTTCACGAGTCCAATGCATTGAAATGGTATATAAAAAAAAAAGCAACTGCATCTGTATGGAGGAAGGACAAAATACCACACTCTGCACTGATAGTTCAGGTGCCACTTGAGTTCAGCGTGTGTGTAGGTAGTGTATATGTGATAGAGTGCATACCACAGCGTGAACACACCACCGTAGTAAATGTATGCATAGGAACCCAGCATGCTACCACATTACGCAGCTGCTTAAAATGGTAGTGTAAGCAAGTGTTCTGAGCATATTTTCCTTTCTATCATTTTATTTTTTAAAGGAAAGAAATAATATGTGAAGCTTTCTTCTTCCAACATTCTACATACAATTCTTCTCCACATTAAAGATCAATTAGTAGTACAACACAAGTACCTTAACACAAGTAATGATGCCTAACCTGTTGAACCTGTGTTATCAAGAAATGAAAAATTTTGCATTCTCAAAACTATGTTGCATGAAATGTCCAGCGCTACTATAGACCCTTTTCATAAGTACGGCACCTGGTGGTGGGCTTTTCGTCAGTTTCGTTTCGCAAGGAATTTTGGGTTCGTGAGTGCCATCATGAGGGCGTCGCTGGAGAGCAGCAAGGCGTGTGTGTGGTGGCAGCTGGTTCATATACCTTGCCAGGTATGCGTGTGATCCGCTGCAATCTTATCATCTGTGTTTGCGAACGCGCATTTTGTGCAATGTGTTCGCGCCCCCCAAGCGGTTCTGTTCTACAGTGAGTGGTATTTTGTGCCCATTAACAGGTTGGTCGGGCAGAGTGTCTCCATCGCAGGACGATGATAAACCTTCAAGTGTGCGTTGTCAAAGTCTGCGGCCGCGTGCACCATCAACACCTGGCACCAGCGGGACGATAATAAGGGCTCGCCGCATTTTGGCGACATCTGAGTTGCGGCATCAACTTTTCGTGCTTCCTAGGAACAAGAAAGACGAGTCGCTGCCATTCTGCACGTACACATAAACATGCTGCCGGGGCATATGTATGTGGCGACGTTTGTGTTTGCACCATTTACGGATTTTTTTTTCCCCCTGCAGGGAAAACCGATGAGGCACCATTCTATTTTGATGGTCGTCGTCCGTGTGCTACAGCAGGAAAGAAGTATTTTTCAATAAAGTTCATGGAGCATCGCTTGGTTGTTTTTGTTAAGGTCGATTTCCTGGGCCCCTCCGAACGGCATGGATCACTGCCCGACAAGCTTGTTAGCAAAAAAACACCATCTCCCCGAAGGGGACCATGGGGTGATGCGGAGCATCGCTGGGAGTTTCAACGGTGCACTTAATGGCGGTGTTTACAGGTTTGCAGTGTTTTCGGTGTTACCTTTGCGGTGACCCTTGAGTGTTATTACGTTGTTAACTTGGTTCGTTACCACGCATTGCGTGACCGTTGTCAGAGTGTGGGTTGATGCTGATGCGTACTTGCGTCAACCCACTCGCTAACGGAACTGTTGCTTCCATCACACAACACCACCAACTTCTTTCATCGGATAGGGTGGAGATACTACTGAAGCGAAGCGTGCGCTCTCTACCCGCTTTATTTATTGCAGCAGCTGTTGGAGAGAGGGAAGGGAGAGGAGAGTCGCACATGCGTAGTGTGAGTGCGGATGGACGCCGCGCGTGTGTGCTCTCTACCCGCTTTATTTATTGCAGCAGCTGTTGGAGAGAGGGAAGGGAGAGGAGAGTCGTGCATGCGTCATGTGAGTGCGGACGCCGGACGCGTGACATACCCGCAAGCAAGAGATGCTCCGCATCTAAAAGCTTACAGCATGTCACCAGAGGTAAAAAAGATAAATCGACGTGAGAATTAATATGATGAATAAAGCTCAGCTTAGCCTTTGACGAACTCTGCAAGGGATTTGGCAAAAATAACTGCGCAACCCCTTTCCTGACGCGACTGTCAACCTTACTTGTATGCACCGATAAATGCTGTCCTGTTATTCACGGCACTGTTCATGGTACCGGTCATTGCCTAAAAAATGCACGCCACCTTAATTTTGTTTTCAGCGTCTGATATTTGCAGTCACCCTTGGCTCTGACAGCCCTAGTGAACCTTCAGGCTAGCGCATCGCTATCAATCGCATGTTGGAGGAAAAAAAAAAGCTTAGCTTGTAGCAACGAAACTTTCCTATGTTCAGCTCGTTTACAAATGAGAGCCCATTGGCAAGCCTGTTTTTACTCATTTATCGTACGGAGGCATTTGTTTACAACCCGCACGAGGCTGAGGTTTCGTGCATTCTTGTCGTTCGTAAGGAAAGACTGTCGGCCGACCTCAGAGGTAATAAAAAACATTGTGACGTGCAGAGAGCTTTGGACATTCCGCCCCTTATAGTAATAAACCAGACAAGAATCGGTTCACGTAGTTTGGGTTACAAGAGTTCAGTATGAAGTGCTGTGGCACTTCAAACTGAACAAACAACGGTCGTCTGTGGGTATAAACTTGGCCAATAATCTACAGGGTTGTAGGCAAAGCAATCAGTGTACATCTCGTTAATCACAGTTGTCACCATGGCCATTACAATATAATGAACGTCAATACATGTACCCCTTTCTAACCACGTGTGGTGCACCACAGCTCCTCTGGCTTCCCATTAAATTTATAAGCTTTTCACTGTTCTTGTCACGGCATTCTCAACGCTAGCATGTCAGAATGTGGCCCATTTGGATTACTGTACAACAGGCTCAAACAATTAAGTGCCCCAAGAACAAACAGGAGCAATTCAGTATTCGGCGGTGCTGAAGTGTCATGCACTCATGCGCTGACATTCGCTGAAGCTCGCGTCGTCTAATAGGGTGCCCTCCTCATGGCAGCTGGCTGTAGTTCGTGCGTTCGGCACTAGAGGTGCCCTTTTACGAAAAGGGTCTATTATACATGTGTCACACGGGAACATTGGAAGGCCTTCGAGTCGATGACCTTCGAAAAGCCCACAACTCTATCGACTCAAAATACATTCTGGCGCTGCTACACGGCAGTTTTCAACGGCCGTTGAGTCGCCGAGTGATATCGCAACAACATGGCGGCAACCAAGGCACCCTCTTCAATTCTAATTTGCACTAGTTGCTTGCTATTAGCACCGACGGCAAGAAACAAACTTTGAATTGAGCCTTCTCTTAATCTCATGTACCAAAAGGGACAAAGTATGTGTGACTTTTTGCAGTCGTTATTCAGAAAACTTGCCGATTTTGACACTGCTAAGCCTAAGTGCCTAGCGTGAGCCCCAAAAATTGGTTTGATTTGTAGACACCAGATGGCGCAACACGTGGTGTTTCCCACCAACTGCGTGGCGTTTGTTCTTTTATACCAGGGACGGCGTATTCGTTCTATAACTAATGCAATAAAGTGAGAGCGTTGGCCTCTCGGCATGTTTACAATATTTTTCACAGGTGTAGGTACTTATCGACACAACGACATAAATAGGGCAATGGCCTCAGAAACTAACGCGCGCGGGAGTTGCTGGTGCACCAAGTCTCGGAGATCGCGCCGCTTCCATCGTTCAACGGCCTTTGAAGTCTCGAAGGAGTTGTGGGGTGCTCCGTTGACTTCATAGACTATCGACCCGACGGCCATCGAAACCGCCCGTGTAGCAGCTCAAAGTTGACCTTTGAGTCGATGGACAGTTGGTTCGAACGCCTTCGAAACGCCCGTGTGACACCAGTATTAGACGTCGGACAGTTAGACATGATTTGTTTAAGCTGGAAAATATGTGTGCAGGCAAATGCCCTGTAAGGTACAAATTTTTATCGAAGAATTAGTGGCCACGAAAGAGGTGCAAGAAACTTCCAGTCATTCATAAAACGCTAGCAGTGAATTGACACCAGTTGGCCTTGAACTTGCGAGCTTCATCGGAGAGCACGACGCGCTTCACTTCCTCCACAAGCCTACTCGGACGACAGAGGGCACATCGGCACCATACCTTACACAGCTACTTTACTGGGACACTTGTGGGAACACTGTTTCGCTTCCTCAAAAATTCTTGCTCCATGCCTTTAACAATACACCTATCACTTTTGTTTCCATTGTTCGCTGTGTCGGTCGAGTTGAACCGTTTTCGTGAACCTACACGTTTTCTGCGCCGAAGATGCATTTGGGGACCACAATTTTGGTCCGATTCTTCTTGAGGGACAACAGTAAGCTGCCATTCGTGATCTGAGAATGACAAAGATGTTTAGAGCACCACACTTAAAAACTAACATATTTAGGGAGCTTCAACGAGGCACATCCAGTACACGAGACAAGTAGCTACACCAGTAAAATCTGAGAAATATCATGCTTAACCTACGATTTTATTGGAACTGAGAGTCTACAAAGGGCAGTGATGCTAAAGAATCATCTGCTTCGGCAACTACATTGCACACTTCGCAGCCCAGTGCAGCGCCCGCAACGCAGATTGTTATTGCTAGTATTGCATGTTATCTCTAGCTACTTTTCTCCAGGGCCTCGGAACCAGAGTCAACTTTCTCAAATAGGCGGGCAAGTTGGGCAGAATGGTCAGAACTCAGTCAGGACACCAGTTGGATCCATATCTTGGAATTTTAACTTCAGTTTCATTTATAATGTGGACGTACAATGCCTCAAGACAATACACAGCCTAAAGAACAGTTCACAAACACCACACTCAAAATCCACACCTGCTGTCAAACGTGTTGAGATTTCGCTCTGAAACAAGCCTTGTACAGGCCTCGTGTGTAACAGCAGGTCAACCACCACTTGAGGGGCATCATAAACATTGATGCCGCAAAAAGCCACGAAAAAAAAAAAGAGCCACGTTCCGCAACGACGAGAGCACAATCGGTGTACACTCGCCCCCATTGTAAGCGACAACAGGAACACCGCTACGTTATTCCAAAGGCGTTATGCAGTGGACAAAGTGAGACGCCTCCACTCAGGCCACCATGACAGCTCTAGTAAACTGTAACGAGACAAATTTTTCACACCACGGAATCCTCAGAGCGGCCACCACTCCTGCATCCTGCCAGCTTTCGTGCCCATAGCCTAATGTGCGAAGTGTTACTGTTCAGTCTCAGACTTAATTTACAACCAGCCAAGACAATTCATGGGGGTAAAGGCCTCGCAAAAGTCCTGAGCGTATAGCACACAATGCACTCGGTATTCAAAATGGCCAGGGTAACACTGATTTGCACACTGATTGATTTCAGGGGTTTTCTATCCCAAAATCACAATATTTTTATGAGAGACGCCATAGTGGAGAGCTCCGGCAATTTCAACCACCTGGGGTTCTTTCCCCATTAGTTAAGAAAAACGCAAAAACGCAAAAAGCAGCTCATTCCCAGCTTGCAGGATGAAAGTTCTGTGCAGCATGTTAAGATTTTATGCTTTTATTTATTTATTTATACAAGTACCTGCAGCACCACGAGGGCATTATTGCAGGGATCCATTCAGGAAAAGCAAAGTTATATAGCAAGATATATGTAAATTTACATACAAAGATGAAAATATGAGCTAGTTACAAATGCGGTGGGTGCAGCACGGAAAAGTGGTAACACATACAAGCGAAGCAATCATCTCGAATGCAGCCATAATTTCATCGAGAAAAAAACAAAACAAAAAGGCATCAGCAAAAAGCAAGCATACAGGTAGTTTACAGCTCATGGGTGATCAGAATGTTAAAGCGATTCGAACTGGGATAATGTTTTACAATTAGATGTATCCTTAAGAAGCTTATGTGGGGAAATAAAAAACACTGATACACATTCGTGCAGCGGCGTATTTACAGAACCTTCCATTCATGATCATAACGTGTAGAGATAAAGTGAGGGGGGGAGAGAGAGAGAGAGAGAGAATATACAAGTTTTTATCCATTCCTGTGGGATCACAGTAAATTAGCAAAAAAAAGTTCCAATTTCATTGTTAGGCAGTGCTGAGCTAGGGTTTTCCAACCAAGGTTGTCTTTAATTAATGAAATGCTGCATTTATAGATGAAATCAGTGACAAACCTGGCTGCGTGATTCTGGATATGCTTAAGTTTATCAATAAGACAGGAGGTGTCGAGGTCCCATGCTAAGCAACCATATTCAAGTATTGGACGAACATTCATATTATGAAGTTGTTCTTCAATGCTTTTGGGGGCATTGTAAAAATTGTGTCTAATGAGGTTAAGCATCCGGGAAGATATTAAGGTGACATTTTGTAGCGGAACACTCTTGAAAAAACAAAAACAAAATAAAAAATATACTTTTTTCCCCTTTTGAAAAAGGCACTTTCTGAAAAAAAAAAAGTTGGAAAATATTTTTTTTTCAAAAGGTGTTGCAATATGAAATGTCCTACAGAAAGTACCAACTCACCCTAAAAAAGTTATGCATGTTAAGATCCCACTGCAGAGAGCTACTGCGAATGCTTCACGCGCACTGCCTATCACCGTGCGCAAGTCACTCACAAAAAGTAGACTGTGACGCGCTGGG
Source organism: Hyalomma asiaticum (assembly GCA_013339685.2). Classification (NCBI taxonomy): domain Eukaryota; kingdom Metazoa; phylum Arthropoda; class Arachnida; order Ixodida; family Ixodidae; genus Hyalomma; species Hyalomma asiaticum. The sequence continues at coordinate 241,804 of JABSTT010001669.1, read as the reverse complement.
GCCAGTCATGGGCACGTTACCAATAAAAAGTAACAGTGTTACAGTTAAAAAGTAACGTTACTTTTCCGTCACTGTACAAGACTAATACCCCTGTCACACGGGCATGTAAGTCCTTTAAGCAAACAGACTTCTTCCGAAAAGGAGTTCCTGACAGCAGACACATGGCAAAGAGCGAACTCCTTTTCAGAAGTGGTGTTTTTCGTAAACGGAGTTCGTCCATCTCTTTTACGGCTCCGAATGAGTAGCCTCTAAACCAGTGGGCGCAAGCAATTTTCAACTGGTGGAAAAAAAAAAAAGAGTGAATGCTTATTTTTCTGTCACCAAGGCTCTTCGTAAAAACAAATTTCATACCCCGCAGAAGGTCCAAGATGAATCCCTTTTAATGTTAGTTCCTTTTATACTCTCGTGAGCAGCTAGAACACATCAGCAACTACGTGGTGACGCTCGGACTCGTGCCACGCCATTTTGCACAAGCGGGAAAAGCGCGCTCGGCAGTTGCATGCGTACTCGGCATTACATTAGTGGGAGCGACTATGGCCAACCCCTGGGACCAAGCAGCTGTCGGCGCATGGAAAAAGCAGTGTCTGCAATGGTCGAAGGCGGACACCTGGAGCTTAATCAGACTTTGGGAAGATAACCTCCACTCATTGCAGGCCGTAAGGCTAGTGATTCTCGCTTTTTCTTCGGTGCGGTCGCCCATAACGTGTCAGAAGCACCAAAACATCAGTATGGTAAATAAAAGCCCAGTGCCAGATGGACTTGTACACGTCGCTAGTTATGCGGACGCCTCCTTAACTAGTGCAAAAAACCTTCACATTGATGTTTCTTCATCTGTTATTCTTAAATTTATCTGATTTATCTGAAGAAACGAGCAATGCAATAAGCCTAATTTGTATGTCGAGATACATCATTTTATGCTCAACGCTTCTCTTTAACTGCTAGCGCCACGCTTTCGGTAGCGTCTTCGAAAGAAAACACTAAAAGGAGATCGTTGGTGCCATGTCTCTGTCTGCACCACAACACCTCTCCGTTAAAAGTCTTTCAACTTCGTAAAAGACCGCTTACGTAAAAGACTTTCTGCGCGCCCGTGTGACACAGGCATAAGCAACACACGGCAAAATAAATTATACAGCTTTTTTAGGAGAAATTTATGAACACATGCGGTTACTAAAAATTGCTGATGATTTTAAAATGCCAGATAAAAGGAATGGAAAGGGGCTATCAAAAACCCAACACCAGCAATCGTTGTGTACGCCCCATTTTGCTGTAACAACCTTTTTATTTACTGTTGAGAATTTATTTACAAAATCGATTGGGACAGGCTGGTGCCACAAAAGACTGCTGCACGCTCGTAAATGAACTAGGAGCTCACTCTGTGACGCCATACAGAAGATAGGCCCCTTGGAGCCATATTGTTGCCGCCATTTTGGGAAGTGGTTTTTGAACCGCCGCTCTGAGAACTGAAGGTGTGCGAGCGTCTGTTTTTAGATGGTTTCCGCACGGGTTGTCACGAAGAAATTGCTGGCCACACGAAAAAAATTAATGATGCTGCACCGGCCTCTCAACAAGAGTGTATTTAGTTACTTAGGCCGATCATACTGCCTTGTCGCGCCCCTTTCTCTTCATGTCGCGCCCTTTCTCTTCCCTTCGTCAACTTTTTGTCACCGAACGGCGGTGCTTTGCTTGGTCTCGTAGAAAAAACTCTTTCAGTTCCCCCCTGGAGCCATGTCAGTCCATTTCCAAAGATAATAATAATAATAATAAAAGCGAAAATATGTGCGTGTCAGTGGTATAGCCATGGCATTTTTTTCAGGAGCGGGGGCAGCTCGTAATATGAACGGAGGGGGGGGGGAGTCGGAGCTGCAACTCCATTAATGCACATGGCCTTCGTTCATAGATAACGGGCCAGCAGAGGCAGCGAGGCGCATGCTGAAAAAATTTCGGGGGTGCTTCAACCCAGTCATTCCATGCCCGCCTACACCACTGGTCCGTGTACTGCATAGCATCGTGATACAAGCGATATATCGCAAAAGTATTCTACTACTAAGATATGTACCAATACATTTTGCAAATGTGTCTCGATACAGAGATATAGTCAAAAGTATTTACGAGCAACACAGCGCAACCCAGTCATTCCATGCCCGCCTACACCACTGGTCCGTGTACTGCATAGCATCGTGATACAAGCGATATATCGCAAAAGTATTCTACTACTAAGATATGTACCAATACATTTTGCAAATGTGTCTCGATACAGAGATATAGTCAAAAGTATTTACGAGCAACACAGCGATATTCTTGTAGCGCAATACTGCCCAGCCGTGCTTTTAAGCAGTGTTGCTGTTGGATATTTTCTTTCTGAAAAATGTAGTAACTGTAATGGTATTTACGGTTACAGTTACTGTGTAAAAAGTAATAGTGTTACAGTTACAAGTTCTTCTAAATTAAAAGGAACTAGTTACCGGTAACGTGTTACTAGTAACTAGTTACTGCCCAAGACTGGCTGAGGCAGGGAAGGCAGCGCCACAGTCGTGGAGGGAGCATGTAGAGAATAGAACTGAGGAGGAACAGGAGCAGCGGAGGAGAGTATCGCTACTTTACGCAGTTTAGGGGGCCTTAGACAAAACCACCCCAGCGTCAAAGCACAAAAACACTAACCTTGCTTTTCACTGCCTTGACAATGGTATCTCTGATGACTGCTTCAGTCGCCTCAAGCCTCCTAGAAACTTCACACCTTGTTGCATCAATAACTTTTGTCACAGCTGAAAAGAATGGCGTGGAAACAAAAGTAAATATTGATGATAAAATGTGCTGCATGAAAACAGATCTGGGACTTCTGTAATCAAAGTCGAGGAGTGCAGTGCTCACAGGCTGAAGCAGTACATGTAAACAATGAATTATACCAACTAAAATTGGCAACAGCTCACTACAACCACGTCACACAGCTACAAATCTGCCCCTTAACAGTGATGTTGGTTCTGGTGCAAGTATGCGAACCAATATCATGCCGCTGCGACTCAAACTGAAGATGCTATAAACAAAAGTATGTGCATTGCTTAGCCCGAAATGTTACCTTTTCCATTTGTGAGTGCTGTACATGATGCAAGTTTTTAGGGGCAAAGCTCCTTACGGCGTAGGCTTGTCTGCCGTAGTTGTCCGTCGTAGCCGCCTCATCTAGTTCGTGAAGTGATCACTAGATGGCGTTGGTGGCGCTCGCTCCATAGAGATACATGGTAAAGGCTAGTGTGACGGGATATCAGTAGATGGCGCTAGCGCAGCATAGTTGACGAATTAAAATATGAGATGACGCTGCGGCGCTCGCTCCATTCAGATGTATGGGAGCGCATAGTGTGATGAGCGATCACCAGATGGCGCGCGTGAGCACACCTCTCATTGGATTTAGCAATGGAATTAGCAATTTGTATTCCCGCTCAACACGCATACTCCTATGGAATGCGATGCGAGTGGTTCCTTTGTTTTGCGGAAAGCAAAGCAGCAGGCATAGAGCTGCATTCAATCGCGACCTTTCTCACATAATTTAAGGCGTACACACGACATACGCACGTGCGCGCCTCATCAAAGCTTGTCATTTTCGAACAGGGGGTTCTCCTTAGGATGTTGTGGCTTGATTACATTCTCACCAGTTTGACCCGAAGAACACTAGCCTGGGGTACAGTTGTCCGTCTCCTTTCTGTTGCTTATTTTCCCCACGTATTCAAGACGGTTGTCACACGGTGATTTTCTATCGCGATCGAACCAGTTCATGACTGCATTTTTCGATGAATGATCCCCGTCCGTATTTTGCACAAAGGGGCCAACAGCGATCAAAAATACAGCGTAAGACCCACACGTATTAGTTTACGCATTTGAATGCACTAGTACACTGCCAGGTAGAACTTATGGTGGTATCCAAATGCTTCCGTGAAACCAGTGTCCAGCATCTACACCTTCATCGATAAGCTGTATGACACCCCGCGGCTGCTGACAGAAGGAGAATCTGTGTTTGAAGCTGGCCACATCGTCGTCCGCAGTGTAAAAGGGGAAGAAGTGATACTGGCTGGGCTTATTTTGCAGACGTCGTCTGTTTAGCAAATACCACGCTTCCAATAACTCCGAGCGCACTTTTCAGCATTTGTGTCCGCGAACGTGAAATAAATGCGAAGCAATGATGTTTCTAGATAAAAACGCTGGCGAACGGCTGTTTAACGCGCGTGAACCGTGCACTTCGGCGGAGGCTTGGGGCGAGGTGGGATTGTGAGGTCACGTAATCCAACTTTGCACGTCAGAACGACTGCAGCGCCAGCATCTCCAGTGGTGGACCTCGCGCCCAATAGGCGGACTGTTTATTTCGCAGGTGTGCGAAGAAGTATACCGTACGTTACAGCGCAGATTTTTTAAGCGCGCAAAGATGAAATCAGTGCACGTGGCACGGTTACCCGAAGCTGGCACGTTGGCAGCTAGGGCGAGGGTGCGCACGCGGAAACCAGCGACGAAAAGGCAAACAAAGCGAAGGAGAAGGAAGGGTACAGTTGGAAGGGAGACCTTGGAAAAAGGAGGGAGCGTGTTTTCGTCCCCATGGCAGCATCCAATCCAGGTGCACACTGCGCGGGACACAAGTGGTAGCGTGTTTTTTTTTTCTTTTTTTTCGATCTCCTTCTTTTGCCTTGATGCATTTGTTGTGCGCGCTTCACTGTGTCGTAGTTGCTGTCTGAGTGCCCTAAGCACATGTGTTGTCAAGATCCTGTCGCCATGGCGTCGGCAGCATCTTCGAGCGCTGTGAAACAAAGCCATGCCTCATCACTAAGACCAAGGAATGCATTATAAGGGACATGAAGAGTGGGCTGAAAAAGGCGTCAGTGGCAGTGAAATATGGTGTTTCCGACAACTGTGTCGACCATCTATAAGAACATGGACGAACTGTGGCAGCAACTGCAGCAAGATTCGTCTTCCGCGTCAAGGAACAATACGTACATCGAAATGTGAGACGTGGATGCAGTGCTGTTCAGATGGTTCTGGGAAGTTAGCGTTCAGAGAATCCCAGTAAGTGGCCCCATGCTCCAACAAAAGGCTAAGTATCTCTGAGCTCTTTTAGGCCACGACAACTTCAACCCACTTAGCGGGTGGATCCAGTGTTTCAAAGATTGCCATGACATCAGCTGCTAAGTGGTGCGTGGCGAAAGTGGCGATCAGTGTTGCGGAATGGGTGCCTCCATTCCATTCCAATTCCATTCCGGGGAATTAGAACTTGCCGCAATTCCATTCCTTTCAATTCCTCGGAATGAAAAAAACTTAGCCCATTCCCACTCCGGGAATGGCCGAGCAGTTCAATTCCATTCCTGTAATTCCTCAACGTAGGAAAGGCATCTTGATACTTTTATCGACTTAAGAATGAACGCTCCGTAAAGCTGATGTCATCACATACATTAAGAACTGCAAAAGTACTCAAAACATGTTACCAAGGTCGAGAGATAGTAGCTTGGTGACATCTCGTGCAGTACGACCACCCTACTAATTCACATAGGGGCAGTTCTCCCGCTATCTATAGTATTTGCATGGTCAGCGCGTTGGAACGAATGGTGATGTTTTAGTACTGTTTAAGCTTAAATGTCTTAATGCTAAAATGGCGACATAGCATATTTTTATGCTGGCAAAAGTAGTGTTCAGGAAGACTAAGCAGTTTTGCCATGCGTCTGGAGCGGTCGTGAATATGGAGAAAACTAAGAACTGCTTCGCCTGGCTTCCCGAACCAATGCTTTCAAAATTTTATTCTCTCTCTCTGTAAGGAGGGGGAGGGTAAACAGTTCATCGTGTACGACTGTGTGCTGCGCTGACCTAGAGACATTCGCCGACAGTTTCGGGCAAAGGCGCTCATGTGTCTATAGACAGGGGAGGGCAGTATTGCAAATAGGTGGGATGTGGGGGCGGGAGGGGGAAGGGGAGGAGTATGAGGTGAGACGGCGCGCAAGCTGTTATAAGAAAGCTTGCAGTGAACACAAGCATCCAGCCAGCGTCAATACGCGTCAAAACTTAGAGAAGCGCTTTTGGAATATGCGTCGGTCGCCGAAGGCGACAGAAGCAAAAACAAAAAATTGAAGCGTGGGGAGTCAAAAGGCGCCAGGGGCGCCGATGAGGAAAAAAAATCGCAAGGCGTAAGGGGGGGGGGGGGAAGGGGGTAAGCCGACGCCGCAGTTCCTCACGGTGGTTACGCCAAGAATAGAGACAAACGTCGGAGCAACACAGTCTATATAAGGACAGAATTGTAGTGGGCGCGTTGCTTATAAATGCACCGTGCTTGTAATCAGCCAAGCCATTTTAAAAATACTGCTTTATTGTTAAATTAGAAGCTCTGACTTATTAATGTTTGAAGTTTGAAAAACAGCGCGTAGACGAAAACGTGCTCTATTTTCGGAAAAAAACGTAATTCCGTTCCCATTCCATTCCGAGGAAAAGGCGCTTAATTCCACTCCCATTCCATTCCTCCAAGCGCTGTCCCCATTCCATTCCGGAGTCGCGAAAATGTGGAATGATTCCGGAGTCATTCCAATTCCGGAGTGGCAACTCCGCAACACTGGTGGCGATGCTGACAAGTCGATCGAAGTTTGGCTTCACTTAAGTTACGAAATACAGTAGAACCTCATTAGAACGAACTCTGATATAACAAACTATCGGATATAACGAAGTAATCGTAATTCCCCTTGAAATTCCTATAAATGAAATTGATATTGGTTATAACGAAGTAATTATCGCTCCCCCTTTAACTTCGTTATAACAACGTTTTACTGTATGCTGTCCAGCCCTGCGAACAGAGACATATGTGATGCTGAGGAAGCTGGCTAATTTTACAACCTTGTGCCCAACCGCACACTTGCGCTGAAAGGCGAAGCCTGCTCCGGCTACAAGGCCTTGAAGGAGTGTATAACTGTATTGTTTTTCACTAACATGCATGGAAGCTACAAGTGCCACCTGTTTGTCATTGGTAAATCGGCAAGGCCACGTTGCTTTAAAAGGCGAGAAAAAAAGGAGCATGAAGTAGGGTTTTGGAGAGAACACCAAAAACGCCAATGCTAATTTTAATTCTCCTGGGGTATTTTGAGCAGCCATAAGCAGTATGCACACACAAAACTTAGTTTTTCACAAATTGTGTTCTTTATGAATTTCTTAAGCTCAACGTACCTTTTCTCAAGAAGTAACAAATTGATTCCAATGAAACTTTGCAAGCGCATGCTTCTATACGTTGAAAATAATCTGAACTAAAAAAACAGCTTATTGTTCAAAGGATAAAGCTGAAAAAAAATTACACAGCAACTCACTCCCTCTGACCCTGTGCATGCAGTAATTTTATTTCTTTTCACAAAAACACCTAAAAGGATGTTCGACATATTTAGTTCAGATATAACCTATAAATATATAAAATTGCGTGACTTCATATCATTCCATTACTTATGATGATTACTGAGAAAAGGTACATTGAATAAATAAACACACCTTGAAATCTGAGAGTGCGCCACAGGAAGCATAAACAATCCAGGCACATAAAAAGGGTGTCACATGATACTTAGCGACACCTTTTGTGAGCACGTGAAATTTCCCGTTAATACTTGCAAGTGTTCCTATATAATTACGTTAAAACTGACATATACCATTCACCCTACCATACCCACTTAACTCTTTCGTTACCGCGTGAAAATTACCATATTTTATAGGTCGGCGGAAAAAATATTTTACTAGCACAAATAATGCTCTAGGTTACATTGCAGTACACCAAATTGTGCGTAATGAAATGCTCTTTATAACTAACATAAGTTCAAAACAAAAGAAGATATTACACAACTTAAAAAAATATTAACTCTACTATTTTTGTAGGAACTTGAGAAAAACAATATAAAGAAAACACAATATCTACAAAAATATTACGAACAAAGAAAATTCAAAATATACATTTCGAAGGTAAATGACCCAGGAATATTCTAAAACAAAAATAAATAATCCACATAAACCCGTTTTACACACAGATAAAAAATACTGCAGGCCGGAAACTGCTTCACCGCTCGTGCCATGAGGTGATGCACAGGTGCACACCACACCTTTCATAAAACAACTTTTTTTTTTGAACTTTGCATTCCTTGTAGCACTTGCGGCAGTTTTTTTCTTTTCGGCATAGTTTTGGTGAACGCGCGGGACGTGCACAATGCCGATATAAATGAGCAGTCCAATGAATTTCATCAGTTCCTCCGGAGTCAGCTGTTTCCACGAGCCATCTCCTTCAGCATAGGTCGGAAGCTCGAACATATGCATCCAAGTATATTTGTATTTTCACAGATGGTTCTGGTCACTGCCGCTGTAAAGAACAGGGAAAAAAAATCGCGCGACGTCGTGAAACGCTTTGCGCTACTCCGGTGCGCCAAACCGAGATGCGTGCCGGGCGGCCTTATTGGTGAGAATTGAAGCTTTTTCGCTTCCGGCGGCAGCACATCCTGTCCAAGCGCTGTGCGTACCCTGCAGATAACCAGAATATCTCAAAGGTCGTGCACCCAGATCGGCAGATAAGCGCTCCTGACGGACGAGACCGCCCAAGGCCGAAAACGAAACTTGCCGGTGAACAGCTGAGGATTACCCGGGCTGGCTCGAAGCACTGTCGCTGTCAGAGCTTGAATATGAGCTGGTGTCGTGTTCAGACTCATAGCTCGACTCATCTTGACTAAATTCGTGTGCGGGTTCAGCATACTTCCAAGCGGGACGTTTTTCCCGCGATGCAGTCCCGCAGGACGACGATGCCATGGGAGCGGCGGAGATTGCCGAGCGCACCGACGCTAACGCCGGATGCGCCCCTCTCGCGTAGATAAAGAGAAGCGAAACCGAAACTGCTGTAAACTCGCTGAAAAGGCCAGATCAACAAGTTAGACATGCGACGGACCTTCAGAAACGAGCTGTATTTGAGTAAAATTGCCCAAACTCGGAACCAAAGCTTGCTGGTGAATAGCTGGTGTCATTTTCATGTAATTATCGCGGCCAAACATTATTGCCTTTGCAAAACTGACGACACTATTTGATAATTGACTTCTTAGGAATCGTTTGATAACAAAATGTTAATAATGGAGCACAAACTCGAGCAGCGTGCTTTTTTCTCATGTGTGGTGGCCACGCCCCCTTTTCCAGTAACACACGCACATTAGTTCGCGAAAAACTCAGTCAAAAATCGTGATGTCGTCAGAGTGGGAAAGTTTGAACGGATTGTAGAAGAGCAGTCCTCGAACTAAACGCGAAATGCTGCTGTAGGCACGGGAAACGTTGTTAACGCGTCGAAATCGGCAGTTTTAATCATCGATCATTGGTGATCTATTTGAATAGGCATTGGTGATCTATTTGAATAGGCGTGGTGACGAAAGAGTTAAAAAGAACTCGAGGGGACCATGACAATTTGCTCGCCTTATCAGAAATGCCTCCAAGAATGGATTGGCCACTTGCCCAGGTGGATCCAAACATCTTACTTCAAAAAGTCAATCAAATAGACTTGCAAATGGGAAAAAATTACGAATAAAACCACATCTTTGCTGAAGCTGAAAACTGTGTTCATGCCCTGGCCAGCAGCCATAAATAACATTTCGTCTAATGATCTTAAGTATCCTCCAGTATCTCCATGCTGGTGGGAGAGGTTGTTCATTAGATAACTTAAGCAGGCACAAGCTACCTCCTGCATTCTTCGAAAGTACTTCAAGCACTTCTTCAGTGAACATGTCAGTTGTGTTGCCAGTCAATGTGTTAGGCATTGTGGTGCATCTTTGAGGATACATGCGCATTCATGTCCGCAAGGATACCTTCAATGCGCAGACTAGAAACTAGGCCTGTCTTTCTACAGGGTAGCTTTCCTGCACTTGTCCCAGAAGATGCTTGTTAAGTAGCGTGGGTCGTACGGCGCGGCAACGTTGGCACGGAACGGAATTGGCAACGGTTCTTTATTGCCATCACGGGAACCAAAACAAGACTGAGCAAAACGGAAACACATTGGTATAATATATACATCTGCTTCCGGCAGATGGCGCACTTCGATCCAGGGTTGCTTGAATACACAACACCCCTCCCGCCTTAGTTCGGACGACTCAACAGTCAGCCAACGCGAGCACAAAGTCCCGAAGGTGTTGGGGTAGTTTCCGGGAACGCTGCGAGCGGCGTTGGCCTGGCGGTTCTACACTCTCCTCTGGTGGTGCTGGCTGAGGTGTTACATCGTCTGAGGGCAGCATGGCTGTTGGTGGCTCCTCAGGCTCCTCACTGTGGTCTTCCGTCTCGCTCCTACTCATTTCGCCACGTGAAGGGCTTGACGTGGGCCGGACTTCAGGCTGTCCTGCAGGTACAGTCTCTGCTACGCTAATCGGAGAACTGCTACGACGACGAAGCTGGTCCACGTGCCGGCGATACACGCGGCCGTCCGGAAGAACAACTTCATACGAGATCGGGCCAGTTGATCTGGAGATCACGGCAGAGACCCATGGTGGGCCCTGGCTGTAGTTCCGTGCAAAGACAGGGTCCTCGGGCTGGAACGTGCGTGGGGCAGGCAGAGCTTCTGTGAATCTGGGAGACCTTTCAGGAGCCCGCTCTGGGTGCAGCCGGTCTAGCATGGTAGACAGTCGGCGGCCCATCAGTAACTCGGACGGGGAGCGTCCCGTGGCCGTGTGTGGAGTTACGTGCTGCTGAAGAGTGAAATCTGCCAGGCGCCGTGCCCAGCTCCCTTGGATTATTCGAGATAGTGCCTCCTTGGTAGTTCGTACCATCCTCTCAGCCTGCCCATTTGTAGATGGATGGAACGGTGCAGACGTTACATGGCGAATGAGGTTGGCGTCCGTGAACCCCCGAAATTCTGCGGATGCAAATTGGGGCCCGTTGTCCGATACCAGGGTATCTGGCAGGCCATGTGTTGCGAACAACTTCCGTAAGGCACTAATTACAGCACTTGATGTCATTGATGGCATTGGGATGACCTCGAGCCATTTGGAATAAGAATCCACCACAATTAGGAAGGTCTGTCCTTGGAAGGGGCCAGCAAAGTCCATGTGCAGGCGCGACCATGGAGTCCGGGTCGTCTCCCATGGGTGAACCGGTGCCCGGGGCATCTCCGGCCGTGTTTCCTGGCAGGGAAGGCACCGACGGACCCATTCTTCAATGGCTGCGTCCATTCCCGGCCACCATACATAGCTGCGGGCAAGCGCCTTCATTCTGACGATACCGGGATGACCAGCGTGCAAGGCTTCAAGGACACGGACACGCAACCTCTGCGGAATCACCACACGGTCGCCCCACAGTAAGCATCCCTTGTGGGCGGACAGTTCATGTTGCCTGGACACAAACGGTGTGAATTCAGAACTCGGAGCACACTTTGGCCACCCCCTCCACACCCAGTTGAGGACACGGGAGAGAACACCATCCTTGGTAGAGTATTGAGCCACATCATCTGCATGGACAGGAGATTCTGGAAGTTCATCCAGAAGCATGACTACCTCTGCTGGAGACGGGTCATCCTGGCGCTCGTGCACTAGGGGAAGTCTGCTGAGACCATCTGCGTGGCTCATTTGTTTCCCTGGCCGATGGAGGAGAGTATGCTGGTATCCGTTTAGAAATATGGACCATCGCAGCATTCGTGGCGACAGCATCTGTGGAGTTTGCCGGTCCGATGTGAACAGCCCAAGGAGCGGCTTATGGTCTGTGTAGATCTGGAATGGGCGGCCAAATACATAGTCATGGAACTTCTTAACTCCTGCAACCACAGCCAGTGCCTCCTTATCAATTTGGGCGTAATTCCGCTCGGCAGAAGATAAAGTCCTTGAATAGAAAGCGATGGGTGCTTCTCTGTCATCTGGCATTTTGTGGCTCAATACCGCTCCTATCCCGTATGGAGATGCATCACATGCAAGGATGATGGGCTTCTTCTCGTCAAAATGTGTTAACACCTGGTTTGACGCCAGCAGTTTCTTTACATGGTCGAACGCTATCTGTTGTGGGGTTTCCCACACCCAGGGCACCTTCTTATCCAACAACCGGTGCAGAGGTTCTGCGATAGTGGCCTTGTGTGGCAGGAATGCATGATAAAAATTCAGAAGACCCAGGAAGGCCTGCAGCTCGGCTTTGTTCGAAGGCGGCGGTGCGTTAAGGATGGCTTGCGTCTTCGCCTGTGTTGGATGGATACCATCAGCATCGACTCGGAAACCCAAAAATTCCACTTGAGTCACTCCCAGCTGGCACTTTTCTTTTTTGACCTTGAGCCCTGCATCTTGGAACCGTTGTAGTACCTCTCGAAGGCGACTGAGCACTTCCTGGTGTGAGGATCCCGAAATGAGGACATCATCAAAGTATGGAATGACACCTGGTAGTCCCCGCAGGAGGTTCTCCATTAAGCTCTGGAAAATGCCAGGTGCGACACTGACACCGAATTGTAGTCGGCGAACCCAGAAAGCACCCCGATGAGTCACCATGGTCTGTGCATCTGCAGATTCATCAGTCACAGGCAGCTGCTGGTAGGCCTGTGCCAAGTCTAGCTTTGCAAAAACAGCTCCACCAGAGAGGGATGCCAGCAGGTGGCTGACCGCTGGCACGGGATACGAGTGCTGCTGCAAGGCTTTGTTGATTGTGCACTTATAGTCTGCACAGATGCGGACGTCTCCATTTGCCTTCAGGGGCGTAACGATGGGGGTTTCCCAACGAGCGTGATCAACCGGCTCCAGGATTCCCTGTTGTACCAGTTTGTCCAGTTCGGCGTCGATATTTGGTCGAAGTGCAAAAGGAACCCTCCTTGCTTTTAGGCGGATAGGCACAACATCGGGGTTAAGTGCAAATTGCACAGGCGGTACCTTGTAACAGCCCAGTGTCCCATCAAACACAGAGGCAAAGTCTTTGAATATGCTATCAAGTGATGCTGGCAGTTGGTCAATGTGTTGCACTCCCGTAATATCAATTCCGAGTGCAGGAAACCAATCAAGTCCGAGAAGACTTGGGCGCTTCCCCTTGACAATGACGAGGCGCAGCTGGCCGTCAAAATCTTTGAACTGCACTCGCACGGTACCGATTCCCCGTACAGCGATGCAGTTGGCTTGATAGTCTCTCATGATGATGTCAAGTGGCTGTAGATTTGGGACACACCCCTTTGGAAAAATGCAGCTGGCAGTGGCGTCGGAAATTATCGAATAGGTTGATCCCGAGTCCACCTCCATCTGGCACTGTGTGCCTTCGATTCTGAGGTCCACATATACCTTCTTCTTGGCAGGCTGAGACACTGCGTTGATAGCAGTCACTGCCAAGTCGTCGCAGTACGCCATGTTTGTGCGAGGGGCGTTTTTGGAACGCTGCGTCCGGCCGTCGGCTTCGGAATGTCGACGTGGGCCAGACTGCCACCGGGACCGGCAGACCTTAGCAATGTGCCCGGTTTTCCCGCATTCCCTGCACTGGACAGCACGGAATCGACACAGGCGTCGTTCATGAGGGCCTCCGCAGCTGGCGCAGGAGCCACTTGACAGTCTCTCGACGCCCCGTTGCTGCTCGGGGCCTGCACGAAGCCGGAGAACGTCTTCACTGGCTCCTTGCTCCCCGTCATCACCTGCCGTCGTCCCGTGGTGCACTGGCTCGACGCGCGGCGCGCTTGTGCTTTGGGGCGAGGTAAAGCTTCCTTCTCGGGTAATGGCCTCAGCGGCGACTGCTTCCTCGACAGCACTGGTAAGAGAAACCTCTTTTTTTGCCAGTAATCGCCGCTTCACCGTGTCATTCTGTAGCCCGAACACGAATCGGTCCCGTAGCGTGGTGTCGAGGTCATTGAAGTTGCAGTGTTGTGCCGTAGTTCGAAGGGCAGCGAGGTAGGCGGCGGCAGACTCACTCGGTGCCTGGTCGCGGCGATGGAATTCGTAACGCCGGGCCAGCTCTGGTGGTTTCGGCGCAAGGTGGTCCCGCAGCGCAGCGAAAATCGTTTCGAATGACGTATCCTTTAAGTGGCTCGGCGCCAGTAGCGCCTTGGCTAGCTGAAAGGTGGCGGGACCGCATCGGCTGAGAAATGTCGCCCTCTTCTTGGCAGCGTCCGTGGTATTCTGTGCCTCCAAGAAGAATTCGAAGCGTTGCGCGTAGTCTTCCCATTCTTCCGGGTGGTTGATGTCGAAGGCCTCGATCCCGTCTGCAGTGGCGGCCGTCATCGTGACGAGTACGCACCGGAGCCGCCGGGGCTACCTTTCCTTTGCGGCGGTGTCCGTCGACTTTCCGTCGCATCCCATCCTCGTCGCCAGTGTTAAGTAGCGTGGGTCGTACGGCGCGGCAACGTTGGCACGGAACGGAATTGGCAACGGTTCTTTATTGCCATCACGGGAACCAAAACAAGACTGAGCAAAACGGAAACACATTGGTATAATATATACATCTGCTTCCGGCAGATGGCGCACTTCGATCCAGGGTTGCTTGAATACACAACAATGCTGATCTGCCAAAAGGTCTAATGTGTACACTTTGTTGTTGTGGGTAAAAAGCAGCATTCACTTTTTTTATATGTCCTTCCATTTTCTTGCCCCTTAGTGGGAGCCCCTGCCCTCCCTTTTTGTTTTCTTAATTGTGCTTTGCTTTACCACTACTCTACTAGTTGGGAGCCAGGGGAGGAGAGCAACAACTTTATTCAAGTACCCAGAGTATCTGTGTAAGCCCTCTCGGGTTCTTTTGGCTTGTGTTCCTCTGTACTCTCCCTTAGGTGCTTATACTCTCCCTTAGGTGCTCTGTACTCTCCCTTAGCTTTGCTTATTTAGTCTTTGGTTCTTTTGTACTCTCCTTGGTGGGGAGACAACAAAACGCAGGTGACCGGCCCTTACGGCTCCCTACAATAAACTAGGCGTGGTTGTCCACAGCACCTCTTAACAGAAGGTTATCTGTGAGGGGGTTCATCTTAAGAGGATTTCTTTTGCGTTGAGTCTATGGGAAACCAAACAAACATACCTATGTTGTTTGTTATATCCGAGAATTCGTATTACCCGAGTTCGTTTTAACAGGAGTTCACTGTATTTGATATTTTAGAATTATTCGGAGCACCCGAAGAGGCAACCAAAAGCCACGTATGGCCAGTAAAAATACAAATATCAGTAACTATCGTTTTATGATGTGGCTGCTGTACAACACCAAGTCTCTGAGGCTACACCTACACGTTTTGTTGAATTATAGAGCCAGGAATGTGTCATCAGTACCATGTCCGCAGCAGGTTGGCTGACTGCGCAGGAGGCCTCGCTAGCCACCTTAGCCTCGCATTAGTGCAGACATCAACTCTCATTGAGCTGCTAGACCCTAGCACCCTAGCACTGCATATCTCATATAAAGGTGTGTTCATCACACTTTCGGCAGCCGCAACAGCAACGCCGACGCAGCTACTGGTGAAAATGGCGACAGCCAAGCCTGGGCAATGCACGTACGCGAGTACAATATGGCACTTCTTGTTAAAGTGCCTTTTGGGGGCGAACCGCAGTGCTTGATCTTTGGTACTGTTTTTAAGGTGCCTACTGGAACAATGACGATGGTTGTCACTCCCCTAAGGTGCCATCTAGGCAAGTTCAAGGAATATTCTGAATTGCGTGAACTTTCCATGCATATGCTCTCGCGTGCAGGCTGAGGGCCTAGGCATAGCTGCCCAATTCTTTAACTGGAGAGCGCGTGCGGCGACCATTTTGGGCTTCAGTGGCACATGACTGTGCCAACTTTCGAACAGGTCGAGGCTATGTGCCCGCTGATGTTACACGCTCAGCTTCGACCTTCATCTGCTAGGCTGTTCGTTTTTATTGAAGACATGCCATAACAGTAGCTATGCCGGACTGTAGTGTCACACAGTCGTTTCGGGAGCGAAAGAATGCTACAATTTCAAACGGGCATTATTAATGTACACTGAATACTTCACTGCAATATTTCACAATTGGCATGTCAAATTGATATTGAAGCAGTCAAAATTACAATTGGGCAGCTTTATATTCTTTTTACAACCTTTTTATTGACGCCGAAAAGGAAGTAGCAAGTTTTTCGCAGCTCTGTGCAAAGTTGCATTCAATTGTGGCCCGCTACATGAGAAGTGCGCGTGCATGTGCATGTCTTATGAACGTCCCAAAGGACATGCATATGGCCCAGCACGAAGTCATTCAAAATGTCTCCACATGTTGGAACAGCGAGTACGCTATGATGAAGTGACTTGTCCAGCTCCGTGTCCCCAATACCGTATAAATCAGACTATAGGTCGAGTGGGTATATAAGTCGACCCCCCAAGTTCAGGTGACAAAAAAAGACCAACCCAAAATTACCGAAACACATTTATTTGTGAATTGGGCGCATCGCCCACCCGTCGTCGGAGCTCCCCTGAACCACCATCTCAGCTGTTCCTATTCGTCAGACGAAGCATCACTGTCTTCTGAAGACGAGAGTTTGTCGCTGGCCGCCTCCCACACTGTGTCGCCTTCCATGCCATCCAGCGAGTTGCTGATGCAACGTTTCTTAAAAGCATTTTTGATCATGGAATCTCGTAAGGAACGCCAGGCGGAAAGCACCCAGCCGCAGACAGTCGCAAGCGGGAGGCCTCTGTAGGCCGCCCGTTGGCTTTTTCAGGTTGTTGCCGGACATCCACTCCTGGTACTAGAGTTGCACTCAGTCCTTGAACGGCTTGTTCAGCTCAACGTTAAGCGGCTGGAGGGTGGGTACGTCTCATGAATCGACGCACCCACGAGTTTGATGCATGGAACGCTTCTCTTGTGAACGTAGCTTCTCGAGCAAGCTACGCGGCTTTGTTACGAATGGTATCCACGGTCACTGGCAGCAAGCGTGCACGAACTTCCTGCACCGCGAGCGTATCCTCCAGCTGTGGATGAACCGCACTTCGCTCACGAAATGATCGTTTTCCAAGGGTTGCACTTCTGCAGCTTACCTTTCTGTGCTCTCCACTAGCACACGTTTTTTCCCGAAACACCAAAGCAACGCTGAGCGGCCATGTTGTCGTTCGCCTCGGCGAACTGCACAACATTTAGTTTAAATGCAGCTGAGAAATTCCTCCTCGTTCTACTCATATTCAATGGGGAAAAAAAACTATAAAAATCGGACGCGACTTCAATCGGAGCGGAAAACTCTGAACAGATCGGACGCACAGCACAAACAGGGGAAACTTAAAAAAATGCCTGCTATTGGATTTGGATGTGGATATGACCATATATGGCTTTCGACACTGATGCACGTCACGTGTTGCCAGATGGCAACGCACTGTCGGCTAAACACCGCTATACCGTATTTACTCGCGTAATGAACCCACCTTTTTTTTTTTGAGAAATGTTCACACCAAGTGTGGGGGAGGGTTCATTACACGGAAGAAAAAAAATTGCGGTAGTTATAAGACCTGAAATTTCGCATGACGGCGTTCAGAAACTGGCTTTTAATACCTCACCTTTTTAAATGTAAGGGCCTGCACGCAATGTATGTAAAAAAACTGTTTTATTGATGCCACCAACCGGCTACTTTTTGGCGTTCCTTCTCGCAACCATCGCCGCTATCACCGTCACTCTCCTCTTCGCTTATGTCGCTTGCTGCTGCCACATTGTCGTTGTCGGACCAGAGCGCATCGTCTTCTGTGCCGTCCAGGCTGTTGGAGAAGCCAGTCTTCCTGAAGCTGCAGACGATCATATTGCTCGGAATCTGCTCCACACCTCCAGAATCCAGCTGCAGAGCATCTCGATGGACGGCCTCCTTATTTTACCTGCAGGAGTCAGGTCGTGGTTGCCGTCGGCCATCCACTCCGTGTACAGCTGCCGCACGTTGTCCTTAAAAGGATTATTGATGGAAACGTCAAGGGGCTGCAGCAAGGACGTCAGGCCACCGGGGATCACGGCGATGTCTGTGCGCATTTCCTTCATGCGGCGCCGGACGCCCTCCTCGAAATGGCCACGGAAGCTGTCGACGACAAGCAACGACGGCAAAAGAGGAGCACCCGGCCGTCGTCCCCAAACTGTCTTCAACCAGTCCACCATCAGCTCCGTCGACATCCAGCCCTTTTCCTGAGCATGGACGTGGATGCCGGCGGGAAGGCTGTTCTTGGGAATAGTCTTCCTCTTGAAGACAACGAACATTGGCAGCTTCCTGCCGTCAGCTGTTATCGCCAGCATCACCGTGCACCGCTGCTTTTTGGCGCCCGTTGTCCACACATGTATACCTTTAGTATCTTTAAATTCCACTGTGCTGTTTTAACGAAAGGGAAGGTGTCAAGGGCTCGTTCTTTATTTGTTAGAAACAACTTAATGAGCAAACAGACAATGAAGCCTAGGAAAACATAGGGGAAGTTACTTGTGGTATTGTAATTGTGGAGAAAGTAGAAAGGAATTAAAGTGGACGGAAAGACAAACCTGCCCTCGGTGGGACCCGAACCCACGACCTTCGGATGTCGCGCCCGATGCTCTACCAACTGAGCTACAAGGGCGGTCGTCCCCCCGTCCACTTTATTGTGTATTTATGTAGGTATTATCCTGGGAGTGTTAGGCAGCGCCACTCGAGGCCAAGGCGGCGTGTGTAGAACACACTTTCTTGCCAGGAGGCGTCACGTAGAACGTGAACTTAGATGAGATGGCTGCTGCCCAATAAGCCCTCGCATGCTACCTAAGGCACCAAGTCTGCCGCAACGAGGCCCAAGCTATGAAATAACGAAAGGGAAGGTGTCAAGGGCTCGTTCTTTATTTGTTAGAAACAACTTAATGAGCAAACAGACAATGAAGCCTAGGAGAACATAGGGGAAGTTACTTGTGGTATTGTAATTGTGGAGAAAGTAGAAAGGAATTAAAGTGGACGGAAAGACAAACCTGCCCTCGGTGGGACCCGAACCCACGACCTTCGGATGTCGCGCCCGATGCTCTACCAACTGAGCTACAAGGGCGGTCGTCCCCCCGTCCACTTTATTGTGTATTTATGTAGGTATTATCCTGGGAGTGTTAGGCGGAACTTGCCCTACTAATGGCGGCATATGGCAATCCTGTAAGCAGCTTGTACAAGCACATTTTGCTAGCGATTGGGCATGTAATATGTCGACTCAGCCCTTCTGATACAAACATGCACAAAAAGCATGCCTCAGCATGTGCAACTTCAATTTTGACAGCATTTTCAATCAAGACAGCTGCTGGCATTAGTTGGGCAAAAGTGCAGTGCAGAGAAGCACACTTGCGATTTATGAAAAGGGTCTATATCACTTGAACTCTGTGAAGCAAATGTTGACAACCTGAGCTCCAGAGAATAGAAGTTGATGGGGATGGTTGTGAAAGTTTTGCAGCCTTTTAAGATGCAACAACCGAACTGTGCATAGAAAAATACCTTACACTGCCCAAAGTGATACCTATGATACATTGCACATGAACGGTGCAGCAGCAGCATGTGTCTGAAGGTGACAAAGCCACATCATTTGCCAAAAGCCTCCTGCGTAACCTAGGAACAAGGTTTCCTGGATTTGGAATGGCTCGCCTTGCAGCAAATGCAATGTTGATTGACCCTTGCTTGCTACATTGAAGTGAAAAAAGTGGGCAAAAACCACACTTACAGCAGCAGCAGCAGCAAATGCATTGCGCCCAGACATCACTTGGCCATGACGTGGACAAGCCCCCATCTAATACATCGTGGAGTGTTTTTTCATCAGTGAGTGCCAATGCCGTGCAGAACAAAGCACATAAAAGTGCTCCTAAAAACACTTTGGAGTGGTGAAAGAGCTGTGGCAGCCACCTCTACCCAGCACTGGCCAAGGTGGCATTAAAGTATCTTTAAATTCCTGCCATGTAGGCCATGAGCAAGAGGCTGTTTTCCACAACAGGTAATGTTACCAGCAAGTGGGAAATGCTGCATCCGGAGTATGTAGGTGTTTTTAGGTTAGGTTAGTGTAGGTTGTGATTATTGTGATTTCTCAATAAAAATTTTAACATTCAAATACTTTTCTGTTTTACAAAATGGCGTGCCTACATAAGTTCTTAAAAATTGTCTGAATTATTTTGGTCATGACGAAAAGAGCCATTATTTTTTTGTAATATGTTAAATATGCTATTTCAAATTCAATTCGAATCTCAAATTTACTATTCACCCATTCCTAGTATGTAGAAAAATACCACCATCTAAATTCCTTACAGGATAGGTATAGGATAGAAAACTCCCTGAAAAAATGGGAGAAACTCTTACCAAGAGGTGCAACAAGAACTATCAGGTCACGTCAGGGTGGCACGGAAGAGCGTGCCAATGGCAACAAAATGAGGCAAGTACAAGACGCCGACAATGGAGACAACTTGCTGACACCTTGATCATAGTGTGAACAGACACAATCGAGAGCTGCTTCCACTACATAGGACTGCACACAAAACTGTGATCTCCGAGGACTTTCGGTCACGACACTTAAAAGTCCGAATGGCAATATTGCAGGCAAGTTGCACTGCCATTGCCACCACTGCATTGTTTCGGCACCCTGCACAAGATTCGCAAATTGTGATTACAAGTAGGGCTGGTCGTGTCTGCGGTTGCTGTTAGCAGTTCCACGTTCCATTGGTCCGTGCTTGTTGGCATACGCTGAAGTGCCATAAATGTGGGGTGCAGAAGTATGAGAATGGCACTAGTGTTCAGACAAAATAAAGCAGCACTGCCTCCATCACCTTAACAATCAACAGGGTCCACGCTGCATAGACAGGAAAGATAACATGCCATGGAGCGAACGGCTCAAAACATCAATCGTTCTCTGGGTGCCCTCCCCCCAGTGTATGTGCATGGACTGCGTTCCGCGGAACGACGTGTTGTCAACCGCGTGAGTGCCTCCAAGGCGACGCTGCAACGTAGCCCCAGTCACCCCTGAGGAAGCAGCCGAGTCAGCCGCGAAACGTCGGGTTTCTTTTTCTTTTCCTTTTCTTGAGTGTGGTTGGAGCTCTAGAAGTTTTTTCAAAGCTTATTAATTTTACTTTTGTTACATAGGACAGTTAGATCATTTGGACTTGTCCTATGTTCCCAGCAAAAATATGGATTATTCAATGACACCAAACACTTGGCAATTCGGCTATGCTCAGCTGCACCCTGGTTATGTCAGACAATCATCAGTGCAAATGTGCGACGCGAGAAAGTCAAAGCAGCGTGAGCTTCCAAACGGAACTACGAGGGCGGTCCGATAAGTACTTAGCCTCACCGCGAGAGCGCGACGCTATCGCACGAGATATATACTGATGCTGAGTACGCTCTCTTAGAGGGACACATGCAAAGGTCCAGTTGAATCGGGCTCGCAGTTTTGTTTTCGGCCGCTTGAGGAAGAGGAAGCAGGTGATTTTTTGTGTCCGTTAAAAAAAACGGAAAAAGAGCAATATTGGTAAGTGATTCGATTCTTGTTTTTGGAAGGGAAATCGCACAGAGAAATCAAAGAGCGACTGGATGCTGTCTACGGTGAGTCTTCGCCTTTGATGGCAACCGTCAAAAATTGGTTCAACGAGTTTAAACGTGGTCGCACGTCGGTTTTCGATGAGCCTTGACTAGGGGCCCTGCAAATGGCTACCATGGCCGACTGAAGGTACGTGAGATAGCCGAGACAGTAGGCATCTCAAAAGACCGCGTGGGTCATATCCTGCATGAAATTTTGGGCATGAGAAAGCTGTCAGCGCGATGGGTGCCAAGTTTGCTCACTCCAGACAACAAGCGCGTCCGTGAAACCACTTCAGAGCAGTATTTGAAGCTGTTTAAGCACAATCCGAAGGAGTTCCTGCGTCGTTTTGTGGCCGTCGACGAAACATGGATCCACTGGTACACACCAGAGACCAAAGAACAGTCGAAACAATGGACTGCACCCGGAGAACCTGCTCCGAAAAAGGCGAAGACTGTCGCATCAGCCGGAAAGGTGCTCTTCCACCATGACAACGCGCGAGCTCACTCCTGCGCCGTCGCCATGGCCAAGTTGGCCGAACTGGGCCACGAAGTGGTGCCCCATCCAGCGTATTCTCCAGATTTGGCCCTTAGTGATTTCATCTTGTTTTCCAACTTGAAAAAGTCACTCACCGGACAAAAATATGAGTCGAATGAAGAAGTTATCGCCGCCACAGAAGTCTACTTTGCAGCTCAGGAGAAAACGTATTTTTCTGACGGGATCAAGAAGTTGGAGGATCGCTGGGTCAAGTGTATAGAGTTGAAAGGGGACTATGTTGAGAAATAAATTGACACCATTTCAAAATTTTCTTTTTTCTTTTGAAGGCCAAGTACTTATCGAACCGCCCTCGTAGGTGGCACAGTCTGAATCACCATCGTCATCAGGGTGAACCAGGCAGGAAAAGTAGAAAAGCTTGCACACTTCATAAAATTTGCGCTCCATGATCGCATCATTAGCGACAAAGAATTCTCCGGTGGCAACTGCAGCACATTAGTTGCCTTTTCACTCAGTACACATGAACTGGACTGAAGCTACGTCCTTTCGTTGATAGCTGACTGATGGCTACAGCTTGTTGTGCAGCAGCTGCAGCAAACAGCACTTCCAGGTTTGCTGGATGCCTTCAGGACTATTTACTCACCATCCTTTATTGTGCAACAGTGAGCTACATCTCTTCTGCTGGCAAGCAGTACCTTCAGAGCTGCACGGAAGCTATCCATAATTGTACTGCTAGCAGCCATGGCTTGGACAAGGTTTGTCTGCGCCACATGCAGTAGGTTTGTTCCGTATGATCAAAACACACGTGTGCCTTCAGAAATGTGTGGACATTAACTGCAATCTAGTTGCCAACAATAGCAGTCCTGTACGCCATTATGTAAGCCACGAATTTTATACTTGGTGGTTCTGCTTGGGCCTTCAGAACAGCCGTTTTCGGAGTTGCATGGAGAAACGACCACGATTTCATCCACAGCAGTAGCTTGATTTTGACTTTGTGAAATGCACACAGTCAAGAATCATGCACAGCGAATCGCATACTGGCACAAAAAACTGCCGGCTACAATCTTAATGAATTAACAACATGTTGCTGACAAGTTTACCGGCAAAAGGTTTGCGCCACATGGGCATAGCAGAGGCAGCAGATAAAAGGCCCCTAAACCACCACGAGGTCGAAATTTAGTTGTGGTGTTGCTTTTGTGCCGGTGTCTGCAACAAACACGTAGCCGCAAGAATTTTTTGAAACGGTGCCTAAATAGGCAAGTTACATGCGTTTGATTATCAAAAAGCGGCGCTTGCTTGTTTCGCTCTCTCCTGCGCCCCACCGGCCACTTGTCGGTGCCACCTCCTCGCCGAGTGTTCCTCCGAATCTCACGTGACATACATCGCCGATGACGCGTTTCCAGTTGACGCGCCTACGCCGGGCTCCCGCGTTCGCGCAAGTGTTTTGTTGATGCTGTGCCAAGTGTTGTAACTTCAGAGCCCGGGGCGTTCTTTTCAAATCCTTTATTCGGGCATGCCAATGGGCAGCCACAAAACAGCACAAAGAACACAGTAACATAGGGCACACACCCATATATACAAGTATCTCCAGGTTACACATGCGCAGTGGCGACCATTCACTTATCACCCCAACTACAACACGTGTAGCGTATAGCGATATGAACACAACACTCCCTTTCTAACAAACTTTAATTCTGGCTACTATAGCCCCAGCGATCAGGCGCCCGGCGTTGTCGGTTGCTTCTTCGGAGCATAGGCATGTCCGGTTGCGGCATATACTCCGTGCTCGACTGTTGTGTGGGCAGTGGCAGCATCGTCGGCTAAGTAGTTGGGTCTCGTTCTTCGGGCACATGTGGCAGCTCGAAAGCTGACTCTTTCTCCCGTTCCAGACAGGAGTGGCGCAAATGATCGGCATGCACATATCGTACACGATTTCCCACCAGCACTAAGTATGTGCACATTGATTTGACCTGCAACACTCTACCCGGTAACCACTTTACAGTCTCTCCGCGCACCGATCGTACCAGTACGCACTCATTCACAGCAAAAGAACGGAACATTGCGCGCCGCTTGTCAGCGGATGTTTTCACTTTCTCTGCTTGGTCAGTCAAAACACCGCTCACATCTGGTCGTAGTAACGATAAGCGGGTCCTCAGTTTCCGTCGCAGAAACAATTCTGTTGGTGATTTCCCAGTGAAAGTGTGTGGTGTTGTGCAATACGAGAACAGGAAATTATCTAGGCGATGTTGTAGTGACCTGTTTGTACCTTTCCTTTCGTCATCCATAAACTGCTTCAGGAGAGCCTTAGTTGTTTGCACCGCTTGCTCGGCTGCTCCATTAGATTGCGGATGATACGGTGGGGTGAGCGCATGTTTCACACCATTCGCTTTCAGAAAAGTTACTAATTCCACTGCGCGGAACTGAGGCCCGTTATCCGTAACCATTTCCACAGGCAACCCAACCCGTGTGACGCAAACCAGGAACGCACAGCCTCGACTGTTTTCGCAGCTGTTGTCGAGTGCATGCATTTAACCTCTACCCATTTGGAAAACGCATCTACCGCAATAAGAAACATTTGCGAATCTTTTTCCGCAAAATCCAAGGGGACTCGTTGCCACGGGTGTTCACAAACTTTCCATGAAAATAAAGGAACTGGCTGCGTTACAGGAAGTACTGCCTGACAGATGCTGCATTTGCGCACCGCCTTTTCAAGGGCATCATCTATACCCGGCCACCAGAACACTGACTGTGCAACAGCCTTCATTTTAGGAGCGAAGCTCCTTGAGGTGTGGGTCTGTCCGTCCGTTGTAGTAGCGCGTTACCTTCAAAGAAATGATTGATGCGATGAAAGAAAGAAGACACACAACTTATCTACGCATGCTCAGGAATGGTAGGACCACCTGTCAAACGGTTAAACGTGCCGGTCCATACACGAGAGACAACTGTTAAGACAGTCTGTCTCTTTTCTGTTTAAGCAGAGGAGGCGCTGGTTTAAGCTAGTCGACGGGTGACTCACGCACGCGCTGTATGCCAGGCCTCGGCCATTAAACACGTTTCTTCATTTTCGTGCCTGTACAGAATCTCGCATTCGTCCAACATGCGCGTGCAGTTACATCCCCGGCAGTGCGACGATAGATTCGCGCAGGCACGTTGGCGCAGGCAGCGTCTTCTAGTGAATTTCTTGATTGAAAAATACCGACTGCTCGCGCTGGAGAACCGTTCACTGGCCACCGATATATATATATAGGCACTGGATCTTGACTTGCCATGAAGTGCCGGTGGGAGATTTCACTTGTGTGTAGTTGAACCACAAGGATTCGTAGCGTGCGCGTTGACTAAATTAATCCGGAACTTGGCACGATCTACGATGAACCTCCGGAGCTTTGCCCACTCATCATCATTCACTCCGTGGATATGCTGTGAATTTTTTTAGATTCCGAGATGCTACTCGTGCAAGAGTGCTAGTACTACTACAGTCTTCAAGCTTTCAGGGACAACCCTGTTGTTCCAAACAATACAGCCCTCGTCCACTGTGAGCTCGAAACGGCGAACCCAAAACGGTTGCAGTTCCGCACTGAGAGTCTTTGGCCAACCATGCCATATCCTATTTTGCACAACTTGCAGCAAACTGTGACACCCTGTTGCACGCTCAATGTCTTTCGCGGTTAGCGGCAAATCTGACACCGTGGAAAAGTAAATTGCGTCCTCTTCATGCCCCACTTCTGACAACAGTAGCCGTGACAAAGCATCAGCATGCGAGATGGTGGTGCCCGGCTTATGCGTAATTTTGTAACAATAGTCTGCTAGAAATGTCAGCCATCTGTGCACCCTGGCAGTTCCCATGGCACCGCAATGTCAGTGTGGGTCTAAAAGAACCATCAGTGGCTGGTGATCCGTTAAAATGTTAAATGCCCTGCCATATAGATACTTGTGGACTTTTTTTTTACTCCAAAGACGATGCTCAGTGCCTCTTTCTCAATTTGTCCGTAGTTCCGCTCGGACACTGACAGCGACCTTGAGGCGAAAGCGATAGGCTTCTCTTGGCCGTTCACAACATGCGATAGTACGGCTCCTAGGCCATACTCTGAAGCGTCACACGTGAGCTGAATTTCTTTTGCCACATCATATATTTCCAACACACTTTCATCCGTCAACGTTTTACACTTGATGAAAGCGTCGTCACATAGTCGGGACCAGTGCCACTTGGTTTCCTTGCACAGCAAGCCATGGAGAGGCTCCAGTACTGTAGCTACACTAAGTAAAAATTTTGCGTAGAAATTGACCAGATATAAAAACTCCTTTAAGTTGCGTGACATTGTCTGGCTTGGGTGCATTCTTTATCGCCCTTACCTTGTCACTGGTAGGGTGCAACCCATTGCCATCAACTTCGTGTCCCAAGTAGGCTACTCTTTTTTGAAACAAGCAGCACTTTTCCGCGTTGACTTTGATACCATATTGGCTTAGGCGCATGAGCATTTGTTCAACTCTTTCATAACACTGCTCGTAGCTAGCTCCCACCATGATGACATCGTCAAGATAGCAAGCTGTGCCTTGCAAGCCCCTCAGGACTTGGTCCATTACCGCCTGAAATGTGGCTGGCGCACAGGCTACACCATAGGGTAGGCGTCTGTACCGGAAAAGGCCCATATACGTGTTAACGGTGAGCAGTTCCTGAGCGTGCTCATCTAATTCCAGTTGCAGATATGCCTTACTCAGGTCAAGAACCGAAAACACTGCTCCACCTTGCAACGTGGTGTAAATATCTTCAGGCAGCGGTAGAGGGTAATGGTCAACTTCCACGGAAGGATTGACGGTGACCCGGTAATCCCCGCACAGTCTAATCCCGTTATTCTTTTTCGGCACTACCAACAGCGAGGTGGCCCAAGCACTGTGCCTCATGCGGTACACAATGCCAGCCTTCTCCATATTAAGCAGCTCTTGTTCTACTTGCTCGCCTAACGCGTATGGCACTGGTCTCGCTTTACAAAAAACAGGAGTAGCGCCTTTCTTAAAGCACAATACTAACGTGAAACCCTTTAAAGGGCCCCTAAACCACCAAAAGGTCGAAATTTAGTTGTGGTGTTGCTTTTGTACCGGTGTCCGCAAGAAACACGTAGCCGCAAGAATTTTTCGAAACGGTGCAGAAATAGCCGAGTTACACCCGTTTGATTATTAAAACGCGGCGCTTGCTTGTTTCACTGTCTCCTGCGCCCGCCGGCCGCTTGCCAGTGCCACCTCCTCGCCGAGTGCTCCTCCGAATGTCACGTGACATACATCGCCGATGACGCGCATCCGGTTGACTTGCCTCCGCCGGGCTCCCGCGTTCGCACAAATGTCTCGTTGGTGCTGTGCCAACGCTCTCTGTTAGCGCTATTCGTCGTGTTCTGAGAGTTGCTGCAGTTTCTAGTCGGCTGTACCTCACTTGCACTTGCGTAGCGTAGCGCATTTACGAATTCACACGCGAACACCACTCGAACGACACACGACGAGGAAAACAAACAGGCAGGGAGCGCGTGCATTTTCTAGCAGACTAACCGGAAGTCGACGTCCTCCTTCGACCAATAAGCGGAGCTCGGACTCTTTTGACGTCAGCAAAAACCACAATGTCGTCACAGCTAACTTTGGCATGCTGGAACTGGCCGGAGAGGCGCACGGGATTGTTCTTCGAGTTTGTGGCGCGCCCGCGGCGCGTAGCGCTGCCGCGTTTGACATCGTTCATCGTGACGGCATTTTCAACTTGATGCGCGCGCTAACTTGAAATGTTAAAAAAAATGTCGGGGGTGGTTTAGGGGCCCTTTAATGGCCCCGTATCCTAGTTGAAATACCTCGCAGCACTTATCAGTTAGCTGTGCTTCTTCACGTACGTTCTGCACCCGTACCACATTCGGCCAGTCGAGTTTTATTTTCGTTAGCCACTCCCGTCCCAATAATGTTGGCATTCTAGCCCCTGTGCTATCCTTAGCAATCACTAGTGGCAAGCGAACGTGTTGACTCTGGTACTTTACATCAACATCCATAATACCTTTGACCGTGACAGGCGTGCCATTGTAGGTGACTAGCCTAACATCTGTTTCCCTGAAACTTGCATCGGGAAAATGCTTTAAACGTTCTGTTTCACACATTACCAATACGGCTGCACCTGTATCGAGCTCTATTGGAATCTCTCTTCCGTTTATCAGCAACGGCACTACAATGGCAGGCGTGCCTGCCCTACGGTGTGTGTGACACAGTGCCAACAGCTCATCACTCATTGCATCATTCTCCAGGCAATGAACAGGCGTCCTAGTTTTACACATTTTGTCTACATGACCTTTCTCGTTATACCGTATTTACTCGCATAATAGGCGCACTTTTTTTTTCAGGAAATCCGGGCCAAAGTTCGGGGTGCGCCTATTACACGGGGTAAAATTTCCGAAAAGTTTTCGACCCGCATTTCCGCGTTTCGAATTTGAACAGACGTCAAAAGTATGGTTATTCTCATCATTTACCGACTAATGCAGTATAACAAACAGCTGCCTACATACCGTTTAATGAACAGCTGCGAGACGACTGCACACGAACATCAAATTTATTTACAGACACTCCTCTCCCGCTTCTATTCGGAGTCCGAGTCGGAGAGCTCACAATCATCGTCGCTGAGTGGCGATTCACTTTCTTTTTCCGAATCCCACAGCATGTCGTCTTCGCTCGCATCCAGCGCATTCGATATGCTGGTCTTCTTAAAGCTTTTCGTGACAACGTCATCAGAAATTTCCTGCCAGGCATTTGCAATCCACCCGCACAACATTTCCACAGGCGGCCTCTTAATTTTTCCACCAGGAGTAAGCTGGTGATTTCCTTCAGCCATCCAGTTAGTGTACAGCCTTCGAACATTGTCCTTAAAAAGGCTTATTTAAGGACACGTCCAAAGGCTGTAGCACCGACGTGAGGCCGCCCGGTATTACTGCGATATCCGTGCGTAGCTCTCTGAACTTTTCTCGTACACGTTCTACGAGGTGTCCACGAAAGCTGTCCAGAACAAGCATCTATGGATACAAAAGACCACCCGGCCGCCGACCCCAGACTGTCTTGATCCAATCAACCATGAGGTCGGCGGTCATCCAGCCTTTTTCCTGGACCCTTATATGGACACCTGGCGGACAATTTCCTTTCGGCAACGTCTTGCGTTTAAGGATAACGTATGGTGGCAGTTTGCGCCCATCCGCTGTCACTGCCAACATCACGGTGCATCGCTGCTTTTCGGCACCAGATGTTCTAATAATAACGCTGCGTGCACCCTTCTCCTCTACTGTTGTGTTCCTCGGCATGTCGAAGCACGGAGGGGTTTGGTCTGCATTGCCGATCTGGGACAAAATAACATTCTTTTGCCGCCGGAGCCGAATAATAAAACTGTGGAAGTCCACCACTTTGTCTTCGTACGCCGATGGCAAGCGCTGGCACAACGTCGTCCGCCTTCTCAATGTGAGCCCATGGCGTCGCATGAAGCGCGTTGTCCAGCCTGAGCTCGCTTTAAAGTCTTTTGCTTCGATGCCCTGCGCCGTCTGTAATATGTCCAGGGACAATGCACAACCGTCCTGTCGGAGGTTCCGTACATATTGAACGAGTTGCTCCTCCACTTGCGGATACTTTCCAGTCTTTGCGCCGCGGAAGGCCCGTCGAGACTTGTTCGTTGTTTTAAGCTTTTCTTCTTGCGCTCTCCAGTAGCGGATGCTGGTTTCGCCGACATCGAAGTGCCTGCTTGCAGCACGATTTCCGTGTTCCTGTGCATACTGCACAGCCTTAAGTTTGAAGCCAGCCGTGTAGCTGGCGTACTTCCCCATGGCAGAACGCTCGCCCACACTAACTACACGCCGCTTGCAAAATGACGTTTTAGCAATTTGTTTCTTTTGTTTGTTTTTCCCCTGGCGATGGCGATCGGGCTAGGCGGCTTGTGTTGAGCCACATCCGACCCTGCATACATAGCCTCTGAGAGTCTCAAACGGACAACTCTATGGTGCAGCGCTTTTGGGGGAAGGGGGTGTCGGTAGCTCATGGAAGAGCTCGTTGGTGCGGCCGTGGTACAGTGTACTAGAATATTCTAGTGCACTGTAGCCGCGGTAGGTTTGTTGCCGCGTGCCACTTGTGACAGGTTGCGTAGTGCTTTGCTAGTTTTTCGGTCGTTGATACGTCTTTTTTTTCCTTCAGCGGCCGCGTGCCATTTGCTCGTTGTGCTATGACGTCATCGTCATTGAATACATGCGATGATAAACATTTGGTGCGGCATTATTGGCGGCAGCGGTGTTCTTACATTTTCATGCGCCTCCTGGCCATCCTGTCGTTGAGGTTTTCGTGGGCCGGTTTCCGGCTGGCGATCAACCTTGTGCCATTCAACCAGACGTGAAGCGAGCGTTTCTGAAAACTGCGGTATTCAGAATGCGCAGCTGTACCACGCTATCTCTCGGTACTACGTACTGGGAGACTGCTACAACACGTCAGGACTAGTAGTCCGTTCAGTACGGTTGACTGTATACTTTTCACCCAAGATATGAGGCGGGAGGGCGTTGACTTGCAATCTATTGGCTTTTTTTATTTTCAGGAGAACTATTTGCAAAGTTCTGGGTGCGCCTATTATGCGCGGAAATAAAAAAAACATATTTTTCGCGACGAAACTGGGGGTGCGCCTATTACGTGAGTGCGCCGATTATGCGAGTAAATACGGTATTTAAAACAACGGCTGTTCATGAACGGACAACTTACAAAAGAGTGCCGCCCACCGCAACGATGACACACCTTAGTCTCTTGTGGGCCCGCTGGTGAAGCCGTTCTCGGCATGGCACTCCGGGCGTAGTCCCCACCGGTTGCTTGCCGCTGCCCCGCGGCTGTTTCCTTATGCCAGTGAACGTCGCTGTCGACTGGGGTCCCCGTTGAGAGGGTCGCCACCATTTCTCGAGTGCCTCTAGTAGCCGATTCCATGGCTGCAACAATACTACAGGTGCAGTCCCAGGTTAATTCTGCATCAGGTGTCGCCAGAAGCCTTCTGTGTATGCTGTCGGAACACAATCCCACGATGAGATGATCTCGCTCAAGAAATGTGCCATACTCACACGTTGCAGCCAGTTTTTTGAGTCCTACTATGAAGTCCCCAATGCTTTCGTGCGGTTCCTGCTTGCATTGGTTAAAACGTATCTTTCCATAACCACGGAGCACTTCGGGGTGTAGTACTTTTTCAGCGTTGCGATGACCACGTCATACATCTCCTGGGTAGGCGTTTTCGGCAGAAGGCTCCTGAGCGTGACGTATGCCTTCTCCCCGATGGCCGTCAGTAGCACTTGCAACTTCTTATCCTCTGCGAGATGTCGCTAGCAGCGAAAAAACACTCTAACCGCTCGAATAAAACATCGCAGTTGTCACCGTCCAGATCAAACTCTGGAAGCTTTCCAAGCATGGCACCCCGAACTGCTGCTGTTTTTCCGCCTGCCGGGATCCCACCCTCGTCGACAGTACTTCAGAGCCGGGGCGCATGCTCTTCAAATCCTTTATTCGGGCATGCCAGTGGGCAGCCGCAGAACAGCACAAAGAACACAATAACGTAGGGCACACACCCATATATACAAGTATCTCCAAGTTACACATGCGCAGTGGCGACCATTCACTTATCACCGCAACTACGACATGTGTAGCCTATCGCGATATGAACACAACACCAAGGCTCTCTGCTAGCACTATCCGTCGTTCTGACATTTGTTGCAGTATCTAGTCGGCTGTACCTGACTTGCACTTGTGTAGCGTAGCGCAGTTACGAATACACAAGCGTGCACACACAAACACCACACGAATGACACACAACGAGGAAAAACAAACAGGCGGGGAGCGTGTGCATTTTCAAGCAGGCTAACCGGAAGTCGAAGTTCTCCTTCGACCAATCAGCGGAGCTCGGGCTCTTCTGACGTCATCAAAAGGCACATTGTCGTCGCGGCTAACTTTGGTATGCCAGAAATGGCTGGCAAGGCGCATGGGATTGTTTTTCGAGTTTTGTGACAGGGCCGCGGCGCGTAGCGCTGCCGCATTTGACATCGTTCATCGTGGCGCCATTCTCAACTTGATGCGATTGTTAACTTGAAATGTTCAAAAACATGTCGAGGGTGGTTTAACTTTAACCCTTTAACCGCGATCGCTACGAGATGGATTGATTGACTGATTTGTGGGGTTTAACGCCCCAAAATCAGCTCTGATTATGAGAGATGCCGTAGTGGAGGTCTCCGAAAATTTCGACCACCTGGGTTTCTCGTGCACTGACATCGCACAGCACACGGGTCGCTATGAGATGGAAGTCGGAGGGTAATGAGAATCTTTTACACAGCTCTTATGTAAAATAAGAACAGGATTTGCCTATCCCTTAAATAAAAATGCAGCAAAGTAGCATACATTTGTTTGTTTTCTTGGTGCTCCCTATAATGTTTATTGTCTTCTTGGCGCTCTCGATAATTCTCGATAAGTCTTTACCAGTCCTGTGAGATCCGAACTAATGAGTTTTTACTGTACTTCCTGCAGTTAGGTGTGCAATGCCCCAAACATGGCAAAACCTATAAATAGGGCCCCTAACTCTATGCGGTGGAAAATTCGAAATTCTGCAATCCCACAGAGAAATCTGCAAAATTCCGCGACAACCTTAAACATGCAAATTTTTGCGGCAATATTGAACAGACGCCAGGCACATTTAACAGTTTATTTATTGAACATGTTCAGGCTCGAAACTTGCCTGCAATAACTAAAATTGTAGGAAGCTATTATGGCAGAGCATCAGATGGTACTTGGTGCTCTCTTCACTAATACCCCTGTCACACGAGGCAACTAAAGTGCACTTTGAGCAAGTGCACTTCGCCGCTAGTGTCATTCGCACGCTGTCACACGGGAACGTTTAGTGACACTTGCTGCAAAGTGCCCTTGCAGGCAAGTGCGTTCGCCGAACTCACTTCGCGGCGACGAAGTGTGTAGCCTCGGTACCAGTGGCTTGTAAACAAATACGCTAATGCACAACGCGGCGCCCGTAGTATTTTTAAAACATTGTTTTCATTATTATAAGTTCTGCTATGCCTTAAAACAAATCATATTTTAACAAAAAACCTCGCTGTCCTCGCCTTCGGGCAGTTTGCGGCCACGTCCGCTAGGGGAATGCACATTTCCAAAGCACATTTCTCTTTCTCGTGTAGCAGCGCGTGAACGTAAGTGCACTCTGTGAGCGTAAGTGCACTCGCTCAAAGTGCACTTTAGTTGCCTCGTGTGACAGGGGTATTAGAGAGTGACGCTTATGGGACACAATGTCACCATAACGGCTAAATGATCTCTCTACATCAACAGAGTTTATTGGTATCGCCAAGTATTTCAGGGCAATTGACGAAAGGGTCGGAGTGAGCTGCTCCATCCCTGCCCAGAAAGCCAGGACATCGAAGTCTCCTCCTGGATTTTCTTGTTTGGAAAGAAATCGAGCCAGGTCCTTGTCACTGGTCTTTAGTTCTTGGGCACTCTTCAGGTACACCTCCCATTCGGCAGCTAGAACTAGCGATTCGTCTGCTAGCTGAGGCACACCTGTCAACTCAGACCTTTTCTTGGAAAGACACCCAACTTGCAGAGGATCCAAGGACCTAATATCCTTGAAGAACTTCCAGGTGTTGGATTTCTCCAAGTATACTAGTGCTTTGTTAGCCGCTTTGGTCATTGCAGCCTTCATCTTGATCGCAATATGATGGGCCTCATCATGTGCAACATCTTCTCTCTTCAATTGTGCTGCAAAATCCTCCTTTGCAGCTGCTTCAAGGTAACCCCAAAGTGTAAACAAAGCATTGTACGCTTTGTGGCAGGCTACGCGCTGACCCTCTGCTGCTTTCAGCAAGCTTGAAATTTTTTTTCCAAATACTGCAATGCAGCGCACGCTGTACTTAAGCTCAGTTGAGTGTTCAGTAAGAAGTTTCAGAAGGGAATCGACGCACGCTGCTTCTCCATACTTCTGGTGGACTTGCTCAAGCAAGGTAGGATAGTGCTCAAAGTAGGCAGAATGCTGTTCAACAGCCTCAATCCACGAATTCCACCTGCTTTGGACAGGTGCTGGGGGTGCCTTGGCACACTGAACTCCACACTCTTCCAGATGTGATTTGTAGAAAGCTCTCTTTCTACTTGAGAGACGCCTTCTTCATACAGGCGACAAACTTGTCCACTAAGGAAAAAGATGCCTGCAGTGTACTGCCAACGATGTTCACTGTATGAGCTACACACGTAATGTGAACAGCACCCTCGCAAAGTTGCTTTATGCACTCCTTAAAGGACTTCACCATATAACTAGCGTTATCGCTAACAACGCCCGATACATCCTCAAATTCAACTCCGTACCTTGTCAGTGTTCTTGTCACAATGCGGCCTATCACGGACGAGTTCACTTCATCCACGAATTTCACTTCCACGAGTACAGGTTGCAGCGAAGTACTCGCACTTCTGGCCGACTGAACGAACAACACGTTCACAACCGATTTTGATCGGTCATCGGTTGTTTCATCTGTAATTACTCAAACTGTGGTGCCTTGAAACATAGCTTTCAAATTTGCCTCGTGCTTCTCAAACAGTTCTGGAAGTCGTCGGCGGAGCGCATCAGATCCAGGCACCGACCCGCCGTTCCGGATGTGTGTCTGTAAAACGTTCTCAGTTTCGGGTTGTCCACCTTTTCAAGGGGAATATTTGCAGATATCAGAGCATCCAAGAATTTTAGAACAACGTCGTTCCTCGCTTCACCAGCCGTGATTGCGGATTCCAGCGTTTGCAGTCGACTTTGCTTTCTCGGCGTTCCTGAACCCCCCGCTCCGTCTTCTGATTGTTCTTCGCCACTTTTTCGCTTAGAGGAGTCCCTTGTTTCGGCATTCTTACGATGACGGCTGCTCCCGATGTGCTCGTCAATAGTCGACTTGCGGCGATGGTCAACTGCTCTCGCACAAGTCCGGCAAAAAAGCACACCTCCATCTTCGTAAAAGTCAGCGTGCTTGTATTCTCGAGCACATTCCTTGGCTGTCTTTTTGCTTAAATGAGATCCTGAAGGTGCCATCTCGATTCGCGCATCGATCTCGAATCAAAGCAAACGGGAATACTCGCACGTGCAGTCGCACAAAGTGAGTACGTTGGATGGATAGGTGGCTACGACCCTACGGCTACGTACGGCTACCATTAAGCCGCTTGCGATTGGTGGCAGCTTCAATTTCTTTCGCTAATTGAGCAAATGAACCATTTTTCCATGCACTAATAAAATGTACCAGCGCATTTATTTGCTCACATCTAACGCGAACTTTTTTTCTTTTTTGTAAAGAGAGTACAAAAATATTACCTCTGCGTTGCCATCGAGTACGAAACCGGAACTGCCTTCGCGACAAAACATGTTGCGAGCGTTGCGAGCGTGGTTGCGAGTACGCACTCCGTGCGAGTACCTCACACAGCCCCATTTCGCGCTCGATTACAACCAGTCTGTGTCATATCTGTACCCAGTAAAGTGCTAATGGTGACGCACCCATTTTATAATGAAAGCTCATACCAAAGGCGAGTTATTTTACGCGCTCAATATAGCGGCGTTGATTCTTCTTTGCGTGCCCGGAAACCTGTCAGCGGGCGTTCGAAACAAAGATCATAAGATGCATGTCCACCAGAGAAAGCTTCTGGGGCCAAAAACTTAATTATTAGGATATCGAAGTCAAGATTGTACGCTTTCTCACATCAACTCCTTGTAGACCGACGTAATCTGGGTAGTTCACAGAGGCGTGGTCTGTAACGCTTTTTATTTTGCATTTCCGCGAAAAAAAAAAACGCAAGTTCAGTTATTTTCCGCGGAATCGACCTTTTTTCACTTTTCCGCGAAAAAACGTCAATTCCGTGATGTTTCGCGGAATCGCGGAAAGCTAGGGGCCTTACCTATAAAGAATGAAATTTTTTGCAGCAGTGTCTGGAATGAGGCCACAAGTTTTTTCCATGCAAATAC
This sequence comes from Hyalomma asiaticum, assembly GCA_013339685.2. Lineage (NCBI taxonomy): Eukaryota > Metazoa > Arthropoda > Arachnida > Ixodida > Ixodidae > Hyalomma > Hyalomma asiaticum. The sequence goes on along the minus strand of JABSTT010001669.1, from coordinate 205,943 downwards.
AGTAAAACCTCATTATAACGAAGTTGAAGGGGGAGTGGTAATTACTTCATTATAACCATTAGTTCGTTATATCCAGTATCAATTTCATCTATAGGAATTTCAAGGGGAATTGGGATTGCTTCGTTATATCCGATAGTTCGTTATATCCGGGTTCGTTATAACGAGGTTCTACTGTACTGCACAAACAAGAGCTCATGTGCACAAGTGACAAAAAGCATTCTCTTTAAAAAATGAAGTAGCACTTACTAGGGACAACCGAGTTCTTGAATTCATTGGCAACAGATTTTTCAAGGTGGGTCCCAAGTATGGTGGCCAAGCTCTGGGCTATAATGCTTGCCTGCTTATCGATCCTACATGTCTGGACTTCACTCAGCTGGTTAACGGCAGCTTCCACCTTCCCCACTAACACGCACAAGTCAAAGAAGATGTAGCTCAAATCGCAATACGGTACAAAAAGAAAGAAAAAAAAACATTTAGTTCATTTGACAACATTACAGCACAACAAGCAGGAAAACAGAAAAAACAAAAAACAAAATCAATACCTTCAAAAGGATACAAGAACTTAGGTTTGCCCTGGTTTGAGCCACGATAACTGCTAGCTGTCCCTCATAATCTAATTGTCCTTCTAAACATTTTTGAAGCATCGTATGCTGTTCAAGAAATTGGGAGCTCAGAAAATTCACAGTCTCTGACAAAGCGGTTGTTTCTCCTCTAAGTCGAGAGACTGTGGATTCCATTTTGGACAGCGCATCGGCAATGCACTTCTCCTCAGCTGGAGGTGGTTCAGCCTCTGCTGCATGCGTGCACCTACGAAAGCAGAATGGTAATTAACACAAAATTAGATAGAAGGAATCATTATGAAGTAGAAATGACAAAACTTCCAATATACTATAGACAACAGAAAACACTATATTTGTGCTCGACATCATCCCATCCACATTAAAGAAAGCCTGCCTATAACAAACATCCATAAAACGAATTCCTTGATATGATGGAGCTTCTAAGTTCGTCGCCACAACTCCACACAACAACACGTATTTGAAACCTCTGCATAACCAAGTGGCAGTGGAAGACACCTTGATATAGCGAATTTCCCCCAGCAACCACCTAGTAATCTTACCACAAATTGACTTTTAGTGCGTGCACCAGCCACATACACTCCTGTGGTACCCCATTCAGGACGGAGCACAAAGTAATGCAATCGCAAGTGATGTACATACAGCTGTGGCAGGAGCCTTGCTTTCGCAGAGTGCCACCAGCACAACACGAGATACGCTAGTCTGCGCGAGCCCCACTTTCTTGCAGTTGCAGCTGTGTCCTATCCTCGACCCTCCAAATCTCGTATCATGTTCCCAGCGGCTTGCGTGCAAACAGTACCCTCATTCTTTGGATGTTGCAGAAGTCTGAATTTCACTTTGTTAACATGATACAAAGGGACACTGCTGTGGCTTTCAGTACCTTTTTTCTTTCCACGCTGTGAGTGCACATGCAAGCTGACCACCATGTCCACACATTCTCTGGGCGCGCACTTCTGGTCAGCATTAGTTTTTCTCTGGCTGACTGGATTTGGCAGCCCGCAGGATGCCAGAACCAGCCACAACAAGACTGTCCTGGCAGCTCTCCCCCCCCCCCCCCCTGCTTTCTTTTTCTTTCTTGTCATGTGAATCTTCCTTCCGTAAAAACCTAGCAAATGATTTGTGCCTTGCAACTTCTTCGTATCTCAAAAGCTGAGGACATTTATAAGCACATGCTGTGGTGTGCCTTCATGTTTACCTTCCCATGGTGATCGCCCATTCTTATTTTCTTCTAAATATTTCTTTATAGTTTGCGAATATAGCGCCAGTGACAGGTGTACAATGCTCAGTCGGATGTTTGAGGGCGTGAGTGCGATCGATACCAATGTGTTTCAACGATAGGCCTCTGATGTTGATAAACATTTGTGCTGATTGATTAATATCGTAAGTCATGGATGCCATGAAACTTCTGTGCACTAGCATATACAAGTTTTGCATAAAGTCAAATGTTCATTTGTTGGGATGTTTCCTTAGTATTTTTGACATGTAGCACACTTGCCAAAGCCAATCCAGCTCGAACAAGAGTGCTACGTATGATGAAGCCTGTTAGTGTAGCATGCCGGTTATTTACGTTGCGATCGTCAAGTGAAGATAGAAGGCAAACTAATCACTGTCAGAGGACAACATGATTTCTTGAACCGTCAATTTCGGGAACACAATCCCATTCGTGAGCTTTTGTTTCAAGGCACCACACGTGTCGGAAAGCGGTCATTGCACTGTGTTAAAGTGAGCTTATTTTATGCCTCATCCGGGTTAGCAATGCGGCAGCTTCCCTGATGCCGCTAGTGCGGCAGGAGTTTTATTTGCCGACAGCCACAACGCGAAACAGGTTCAGCAACGACTCACGTGAGATCGTGAAAATACATATAGTTGTACAGCAAAATGCAGTCAATTGAGAATGTTTCATCATCTCTTCGAAGTGCGAAAATCGAAGGGCCCAAACCACTTAGGTGTAACATTGCAGGGACGACTGCCTTGGCGAAGCAACCTGCCACCCATCTTGCAGGGCTTAGCTTTCACTGCGTATGACTAGAGTAGTATGCAACTATGTGCAGTCTTGCATTCTTTTTTTTTTTTCCCACACGACTGTGCCATCACTACCGCAGAGACCTCGGATGAGGTGCTGGTGCAAAGTGTGCAATATCATGGTGTTCGCGATGATCTTCAGAGGTCAATTCTAGCTATGCCCTCTGTATTTTTGCCATGAAATAAATTTGTTCTTGGCTAGGCCAACCTCCATTTACCCGCTTTATTTCTTTCTTTTTTTTCATTTGCCAGGTTTCTTTTTACAAAAACCTCTTCATAAAGAATATTTTCTAGAGTTGTTAGGCAACATAACAAGCAAGCCTAAACTGAAGATAGTAAAGAGACAATTTCTCAATTGTTAAGAAATCTGACCTAAGTCGAATACTAAAAGTGAAATTTACTGCAGCTTTGGTGTTATTGTAGACGGCACCAAAAAATATGCACACTATCTCTTTAGATGGAATAAGACAGCAAGAGTGCCCAAGGCTTCTTTTTTTTTTTTTAACGTAGTGAGAAACAAATGCATGCTCTCTCAAGAGGTCTAAGGAGCAGTGCTACCAGACGACGCTCCGCTCGCTCCTGTTTAGAAGGATGTGTTGCTGGTTGAGTTGGTGTTTGGTAACTCGCATACTACAGCAGAAGAGCATATACAGTAGCACCTCGCTGATACGTTCCCGGTTGATACGATTTCCCGGTTCTAACGTTTGCGATCGTGAAAACACAAACTTTTCTCCTAGAGTTACGCTTCTTTTCTTCCGGTTAATACATTCCCGGGAAATACGATTATCCGGCACCAATGTTCCTCGCAGTTATATTAGTTGCGCTAACACATGTCACCCAACTTCTCCCCCCCCCTCTCTCTATCCCCCCCCCCCTTCTTGCACATGCCCCTCTTTTCCCCCTTTCATGAGGACGGGGGGCAGTTGCCGTCCTGAAAAAAACAACTCCACTTGTTGAAACGTCTGCGGAAGCTACATTCCCTGTTCTCCATCATTTTTAGCAATCTGCTCATCGATTCACGCCTTCATCTTCCCCTGAGCTTTTTCTTCTAGTTTGTGTAAATATGTGGCACAATGGACACACTTTTCTACAGGATAGCTGAAGAATGAATGTTGTAATTTGTCATAAAAAGATGGGAAACTCATTGCAGGTGACATGGTCACTGAACAGTCCATTTCACAGCAACGCAACAATTTTAATGTGGCTGCGCCAGTAACCTCCTAGAACTAGAATGACTGTGCATGTTCCTAGGGAGCTGCATGTGCACCAGATGGCTCACTTTGCACTCTGTTATTCAATGCTGGCTCAATGCCTTTGGCAAGCATGAAGTCCTCTACATTGCAGACAAATGACCCACGTTACTTTTGCTGAAGCTGAAGAAAATAGTGAGAGCATGGCTTCCATCATTTGCCTTTGTTTGGACAATGAATTAATTGCAGTTAGCAGTCACCAATATTGCATATAGAGCTATGCAGAGACACACCTCAAAAAAGCACTTTCTCTACTTCTTGACCTACAATTCTCAACTTTTTACCGCTAGTAGAGTTGGTGATGCAGATTTCAAAACTGTTTCAAAACTGTAATTATTTTTATTGTAGTTGTAATGGTTCTCTAGTTAGGGAAGCAATGAAAACAAAATAGAGGGCCTTGTGCACACTCTTCAGCTTAACAAAAATTTTTACACAGAATCCCAACATGCTGATTTTACTGCACATGCCAAAAACTACCTAAACTGTGGAAATGAAATGCTACATTTCCTACATTTGCAAAAAAAAAAACCAGTGGTACCCATTGCATACTTCACATTTCCCTTATTCGTATTTCAAATTACAAAAAAATTCTGTAATGGATATCAACATTCTATCGTATCCAGAGAAGCTACGTGAGAAATTTAATGAATATCTGCTAATCTTAGATATATGAAGGTTTGCACACATGTGAAAAGTGTCCACATGTAGTGCACAAACTTTCAGGCCTGTTTATTACCGACCAGTTTCAGTTTTGGTTTGCGAGAGCTAAAGAAAAAGACAAGCCGGCGGGCGCAAGTGGCGCCACCTAGCATTTGCAATAAAGTAAACAAATTCATCCACATGAGCACAAAGAAGAGTGACACACTTCCACCAGGCCTGCAACGCATGCTCATATTCTTTCGCCCGCCACACGTCTTGCACGTTGTTGTCATCGCTATCATCGTCGTCGGGTTGCAACAATTTTCTTGAGGCCTGATATCGCCGGGAGTCTATCAACACAGGCGCGACCAACAGGCAATGGTGGCTATGACGTCATCATTGCTAGCTGCACTGCTCAGAGCTTAGCTGCCACAGTGACGTTGCAAAAGTTAAGGGCCCTCTTGGGGTCACCTTTGCTATTGTCGATGTCGCAAGGTGCGGCATGTAGCGCTTGATTGCACATGCTATTTATATGACCTTCTGAGCTGTGTTCACTGTTGAGATTTAGTAGATGACATGTGCATGTCCATGAAAGTCGATGCCGCAGGCTACCTCAGCAGTGAAACCTTGGTTTCATTGCCCCTTTAAGAAACTTGTTCTGCATCAGTATAAAAACAAAAGAAGCACAGGTACCAGGTGTTCACTCGGTGAAAATTAGGTGCAGCAGAGATGTTAATACATTCTATAATGAAACACTCATTTTGACACTCCTTTCATGCAAACTTGCTATTTCTGCCAAGAATTTCACAAATGTGCCGAGGATTTATTAAAATGCAGTTCATATATGAAGATTTTACTGTACAGACCAAGCGTTGTCATACTTGCCGCATTATATGAGAGGACGGTCAGAATTGAAAAGGCTCTCTATAACAGAAAAAAGGTGCATGTCAGATTAAATATCGCACTTTTCAGCTTCCCAGTTGCAATGCATGAGAAAACGGTGCAGTGCCATTTATTCAAGAGAGTGACCACCCTGGAAAACAGACCCACTGTGTTAATGGTAAAGGAAGTGACAGTGACGTTATGGTGAACTATAGTCAAATCTCCAAACAGAAAGTGCGAAAAGTGCTCCATTGTGTCGTTCCTACACCATGAGGTGCGACAAAGAAAGAGAATGATTGCTCTAATTCTTGGCTGGCTACGTTGTACAAATGCACGAAGCATGCATGTGGCAATCTTCCCATCAGTAGTCAAAATAACCGGCAACCTACACTGTGGTTGATGTAGCAGTAGGGAATGCATTAGCGTTGTCTGGGGGTTGAGGCCAAGCACCATCATCCTGGACCTCCTGGCTCTTGCAAGTGGATGCAACCACAGAAGGGTCCCTTACTGTAGGCACAGTTGCACTAGAGTGCAAGTCTTCAGCTGCGGAATCATACGCCAGGCCAGGCTCCAACTCCTCATCCTCTTCATCCTCGTCTGAGCTGCCAGCTGCTGGGTAGCAGAGATAAATACAACATATAGCAAAAACCTGATAATGTGCAAAAGCCTTGTTTGCATGCGAAGGTGACCTTGAAAAAATGGTAGCACAGAAATACAATCAATCTATGGGGTTTTACATCCCGAGAGCACGATCTGATTATGAGAGATGCCGTATAGAAGCGCTCCAGAAATTTTGGCCATCTGGGGTTCTTTAACATGTACTGACATTGCACAGTACACGGGCCTCAACATTTCGCCTCTTATCGAAATGCAGCCACCGTGGCTGGAATTTGATCCCACGACCTTCGAATCAGTAGTAGAGTGTCATAGCCAATACACCAAAGTTGCAGGGCAGGAGAAAAATACAATACAGAAAACTGATAAGTTAAGTCTCGTTCACTAGGTATTGGCATGCAAGGGTACGAATGTATAACATAAATGATAGGTCATGACATCGGTAACTTGACATCCTTTGCATTTAACGTGTAATTAACATTAAGAAAATGAAACGTGGCTCATCCCACATTGGAAAAGGGGGTGTGAGCTACAGGAAATTGAATGTTAACCTTTCTAGCCTATGCCAAATTACATTTATGTGATGTTTGAGTGGCAAAGGTTCTAGGTTACAACACTAGGTCCTGGATTCGACTACTAAATGTCCTAGCTTTTGCCTTTACATTCCTTACACAACATCTACTGGCTGGCATACTTTGGTGATTCATGCCAATCACACAGTTCCAAACTCTAATCGCATGACAACAGCAGATCAACATAAAGCAAGCAGTGCAGCACACACACACAGTTCTGAGGTAGTGGATGTAGACACTAAAGTAAAAGGTACATTCCAAATAGACTAGTTGGTAATGGACTTTCTACCATTTCAATATTACAAGTAACATACTACATTGCTTTTCTGTTTTAATGAGTAATATACTGTATTATAGGGCCTACAAGGTGCTGTCGATGTGTAAAGGCTGGTTTCCCGATAATGCGACATCGTCATGGAATGTGGCTACTGTATTCACTTGATTCTAGCGCACCCTCGATGGTAACGCGCACCTGTTTCCCACGACAAACGTGATACATCGATTGTAATGCGCACCCATTTTTCGTGACACGAAAAAAAATTCTTTAGTAATCAACCTTCTGACATTCATGAAAAAAAATGCCACACTCGTGTAATGAACGCATTTACATAATAAATGCACCATCAACTTTGAACCCCTGCAGCCCCACGAATGGCCGAGCAGTGGTTTTTTTTTTGCTTCACTTTATCTGCGGTGTCTCGAAGATGTGACTCGTTCGGCACTCCGAATCATAACTCTTGCGTCCCAATAAATGTGCCACATGTTGCTGGGCGTAGCCGTGTGCAAGTGGCAGTAACATCATTTACTCGCAGTGCTGCATTCCTCCATGCTATCAAAGTTCCCTGCCGATTGCTACCGCGTGCTGCGCAGAACGGCGCAGCTAAGCCTAAGCATGATCTCGGGGTGTAGTTTCCGAGATTGCCGCGGTGCAATCTCGGACATCAAGCAGTGTGCATGAGTGATAGGTTCAGGTTCAGCACGGATATGAGGGGAAATGCGATGATGAGCAGTTTTGCGTGCAGTGATGGGGAACGTCTTGTCCCGTTACAGCCACCTGCTATTGAAAGTTTATGCGGCTGGGCGTCTCTGAGGTTGCATCGGCGATATAGTGACTTCGGTCAGCCGCATCCCGGGCAAGCCGGCACGGTGAGTATCATCGGCCTACGCAGAAAGTTGTGGCGTCATGACGCACGGGACTGGCGGCGACATAGAAACTACAGAAATGTGCGCCAAAGTCTGCCGCACCGCTAGTTCATTTCTTCACCGATGACCGTTCAACAGTTCTTGAAGCATGTAGGAGGCGGCCATTTTGATGCAAACGGCGATATGGTAACATTTGCACTTGATTCTAATGCGCACACGATTTTTGGACCAGTTTTATTGGAAAAAAAGGTGCGCATTAGATTCGAGCAAGTACGGTACTTTCAGGTCAGCCAAGACTGACAAACAGAGCCCTTTCAAGTCAGCTTAACGGTTATAACGGCTGCATTTCGGTGCACTTATCATTCATTTTCCAATACTATCCACTGAAACAGTATTAAGATATAATGTTTCAAAGTGCCCTACTTTTACAACGAATGCTTCAGACATAATTCACCACAAAAATAATGCACATATGTCGTCAGGAAAGTAGGGAAGATCAATACAGGCTTTCAATGCACGAGACAAGTGTGCTTCTACTCTGTTTGAGTGCCGCTACCTTGAAAAGAGCAATCATTGCTGAGTTGCTTAATAAAGACTTCAGGACTGTCCTTGCGGTGCAGTTATTTTCCAGTTTTCAGCCAGCAGAAACTTTTCCCAGTAGACATCCAAATGGAAGTCTGCTGTTTGCATGATTCACTTCACAGGCCTCAGGCACTCGAGGATGCTGGATGATTCGACTAAGGATGCTACCATTAGCGTCAGAAAGACTTTCCTTTGAAAATGAGCTTGACAATAAAAGTGATGCATCATCATTTGCACTTAGCTGGGCAGAGGTACAACACACAGGTTTAATGAGAACTTGCTGTAATGTCATATGTTGCCATTTCATGAGTGCAATTGCACTGCATTTCACGAACCTGACGGGAGGCTGCTATCCCAGTCATGAATATCGTTTTACGGCCCCTGCAGAGAAAAATTTTTCTCCTGTTTCGTTAACACTACTCCAGCTTGACAAATTCTGCAGAACTCATTTGCCAAGTACTGCTTCGGTTTTGTAGTCGGTGTCAATTCATACGCAATTATTCAACAAGTCCATAGCAGAGTTACACGCGTTTGATTATTAAAACGCGCGCTTGCTTGTTTCGCTCTCTCCTGCGCCCTCCGACCGCTTGCCAGTGGCATCTCCTCGCCGAGTGCTCCTCTGGATGTCACGTGACACACATCGCCGATGACGCGCATCCGCCGGGCTGCCGCGTTTGCGCAAGTGTTTTGTTGGTGGTGTGCCAACGCTCTCTTAGCACTATCCGTCGTGTTCCGACAGTTGCTGCAGTTTCTAGTTGGCTGTACCTCACTTGCACTTGCGTAGCGTAGCGCATTTACGAATTCACACGCGAACACCACACGAACGACACACGATGAGGAAAACAAACAGGCAGGGAGCACGTACATTTGCTAGCAGACTAACCGGAAGTCGACCTTCTCCTTCCACCAATCAGCGGAGCTCGGACTCTTATGATGTCACCAAAAGCCACAATGTCGTCGCGGCTAACTTTGGTATTCCTGAAATGGCCGGAAAGGCGCATGGGATTGTTTTTCGAGTTTGTGTCATGGCCATGGCGCGTAGCGCTGCCGCATTTGACATCGTTCATCGTGACGGCACTCTCAACTTGATGCGCGTGTTAACTTGAAATATTAAAAAAAAATGTCGGGGGTGGTTTAGGGCCCTTTAAGGTTACCCAGGGCTACAGCGCTCAAAACATTTTTCCCTTTTCTTTTTTTATGGTTCATGACAGGGCTCCTGCCCATCTAAAATGAGAATACGACACAAGTGTATACCATTAGTGAGCCTCTCTGCAGGTGCCATGATGTCAGCAACCTCCTGACTTGATGAACTGGCTGTGCTTCTCTGAGACAACTTGCGTTGAGGTGGCTCAGACAGTTCACAAACTGCTTCAGAATGGCCATTGGCTGCAAAAACCACAGGTTCCTCAAGAACGCCCTTTCGCGAAAGGTCTAGAGCACCAGTGCTTGTTCCTGGAGAGGAAAGTGAAGCTGCCACTGGAATAGGGCACAGCTCACTTGAAAGTGGTGTTGACGCATCAGTACTCTCACCTGGAGATGTGGTGGGTGGCAGTGGATCAAATGAAATAAAAAACACAATGTCAAACACTACTTTTAAATGTGGAAGATAATACTGTTCACTCAGTTCTGAACTTGCTTAAACACCTTTTCATAAAAAAAGACTTCCAAAGTAAACATAAGAAAACACACATGTATGCATGCACTATAACTCGCCAAGCCCACGGATTGTTTGGTGCATACCTTGTTTTCCTACAGGTTAGCAAGTGTTTCTAACTGTATTACCACTTATTGGGTTTTTGTTTGGTGCTAGCAGAACTTGTAGCACCTGAATGTCGCCTATTTTATAGCATATTCTATAATAAAATCTGCGATAAAATACACTTACAGCGACGGTGCTAGCTAATGTCTTTCTTTTTTTCCCTTTTTTTTTTATGAATGTCATTCAGAATGTCCCCAGAAACATTGGGTTCCTGCAGTTTTGCAAGTTCTACTTAAAGAGCATCCAAGACTTCTTTTCTAGACTCATTCTGCTCCAGGTGCAGAATTTGCGGAAACAACTCAATGAAGAAGCAAAGGCTTGTGAAAGATCCATCATTTCAGAACTTCAAATTGGCAACTTCTGCTTTCTTCAAGGTTGTATTCTCCATTGGAATTTGTGCCGTATATAGTCACATGTGACAGTGAAGTACACCTGAATAGTAGAAAAAGAACTGCTGCTTCTCGCTGGCACGCAGACCCTCCACAACAGTCAATGTGCAGCTCCTGAGGACAAGATCTTTGTTGGCTTTTTGGTTCTTTGTATCTTTATAGAGAACCTCCAGTGGCGCAAAGCAGGCCTTAATGGCAGAAGGATTGATAAACCCAGCCAAAAGGTCCCTTACGAGATGCATCAAGAGGGACTCAAGACGGAGTGGAGCAGGTGAATTTGAGGTGCCTGTGACTGAAGTTGGCCGTTGACTTTGTCAAACACAGGGACGCTACTCTTCAGGAAAAGGCCATAAGCCAAGTTTACATCAGACGTAACGAAGTACAAAAGCTGTTCTTCACGTGTCAAGCTGGCACGTCCGGTACTCTCGGATGAAAGCTTCACTTTCTTTGCTGGGGTTGCATCCATCTTGCCTCTTCGCTCCTTCCATTTTTAGCGATCTCGCTGGACTTTGTCCCGAACATCTGCCAAAGCTGCAGCTATCTTGGGGATCTGCTACGACCCCAGAAAGTTTGGGCGCTGCTAGTTTTTCGGCTTTGTCTCATTCAAAAAGAAGCTGACCGAGGGCTGCCACTGCCCACAATCTGGTCAGATGCTTTCCCAGCAATAGCCACCGCGTTGGCACGTGTTTCAAAATCTTCAGCACCTCTGTGCTGTGCATCCCTTGAAATTCAGCAAGCCTGTCTTTTTGCTTGGCGCTCTTCTCGAGGTAGTAGAAGATGTCCATGAGCACCTCGTCAAATTTTGCAGTTGAGCATGTGGCTCCTATCTCGGCTGCAAAATTCACAAGGTGACATGGGCAGTCAATGACCATCAAATTTTCTTGCGTTTCTTTTAGCACAGCTGACACGACGTTCTTTTTCCTGATCATCACACTGGCATTGTCGGCACAAAAAGCGATGCAGTTCTCAACCAATATACCATATGATTTGAGTGCGTCCAGAATGAGGTTTCCAATCTTTCAGCAGGTGGTCCCTCCATGGACTTCCTGCAGACAAAGCAGTCAGTTTTCACGTTCCACAATTCCTCAATGTAGTATATCGCCATGAGTGGGTAAATTTGTGACCTGCTGTTGTTGCTTCCGTCCACTTCAATTGTGAAAGCACAGCGTTTCAGAGCCTCCACCATTGTGTTTTCGGCATCTGCAGCCATTTCCCCGATGATGGCAATTGTTTTCAACAGGGTGTCTAGCAAATTGGAGAATTCAATTTCCCTGACTTTTCCAGGTTTTCTCTGACCATTTTAGCTAAAATTCCCTGACCTATACAACAGACACCATTTTGTGGAAATGGTCCGTGAAGCATATAAAAAGGGCATACAGAAAACACATTTCACTGTATAGGAAAACAATTTCAGTTAAACCTGCTTATAACGAACCTCCATATAACGAATTCCTGGATATAACGAAGTTTTTCTATTCCCCGCCGTAACTCCATAGAAGTACATGTATTTGAAACCTCTACGTAACGAAGTGGCAGCGGGAGAACCCCTCGAAATAACGAATTTTCTCCGCAGACAACCTGAGATTTTGCCCCAAATTTTGTCACTTTTGCGCGAGCAACAACCGGAAGCACCTCCTCCGCCGCACCGGAATGCGAAGCGGCGGTGTCGCGCGTGGCGCGCTCAAAGACACGGCGACTGCGAAGCGAGAGCACGTGTGCGTGCGTGCGAGAGGAGGGCCTGCATCCCTTGACCCGGCGATCATCCCGCCGCGGGCGTGTCTTTCCCCCTCACTTCAAAACTGCTCCCGCCGCTTTCTGCAGCTGGCCTAGCCTGCCAAGCCGCCACCCTCCTTTTCCAGTTGATGTTACCGAGTCGCGCTGGTTTAAGAGAGAAAGAAAAAAAAAACAAGCTTTTTTTCTTTTTATCACCGTGCTAGCAGCGTGACTCCTTGGTTGCTGCGCGAGTCTGCATTTCGCTAACCTGACAGTAGGCGAGAGCGCTTGTTAGGCCTAGCTCGCGGGGTCACGGGCGGCGCGCCTCAAGGGAAGTTCGCCCTTGACAACACAGGGATCCGGTGCACAGGAAATCGCGGGGTGATTCAAGGGCAGCGCGCGTGAAATGGTAAAAAAAAAAAAGAACTGGAGACAAACAGCGGTAAACTGGGGGACACGGCGCGCGTTCCGTGCGTAGTGTTCGCGGCTGACGAACGGCCCTAGCAGCATTCTCAGTTGCCTTGGAAATCCTATCCTCAGAGGGCTCATTGTTAATTCGTTTCGCGCTCCTTCCTCCTCCACGGTGATTCGCTACGCTTTTTTCGGGCGGCGCACATCCTTTGTGAAGCCTGCTCCATACCTCGATTGTCTGCGATTTCCGGGCAGCCGCATTATAACAGGTCCTTCATATCGGGAAGGGGAGGGGGGGGGGTTAGAAAAATCCGCATTATTGCCGGTCCTGTGTTCTCAGCTGTAAATGTTTTCTCACCCAAAATAATTGTTTTGGGTCAGCTCTGCCGTCTGTAACCGTTTTGCTTACATAAGCATTTATTTTTCGAATTTTCGTGCCGAACCTGCATATAACGAAATCCTCCTTATAACGAAGTTTTCCGGGAATTTCTCAATTTCGTTTATATCCAGGTTTAACTGTATTTCAACTGCCCTCATAATCAATTAGGGTTTGAGAGAGTTTATCTCGTCTTGAAGAATGGAAGCTTCAAGTTGCGTTTTACTGAGCAGCCTTTGCTTTTTTTCTTGTAGCTCTTTAATCAGAGCTGCAGGCGCAGATCCAGCGCTAATGCTAGGCGAGGTGTCCGTCGGGCTCTTAAAAAATGACAATAGCTTTGGCTGGGAAGCACTTTTGAGAAAATTCAATGCAGCAATGTGCTTCTTGCTAGAAGTATGACTTGAAACAGCTCTGTGATCCATGTTGCTCAGCGAAAACGTTTTCCGGCAAAATGTACACATGGCTTCGTGTGGATCATTTTCGACACGCCTAATCCAACTTGCATAGTCAGAGACACTTGGGTTCGCCCAGTCCGCATTAAAGGAACGCTTCTTGCCTCCTGACATCTTCGATGAAAAATATTTTGCGGCGCGCGACACCGAAACGCAGCACTGATAAGCAACGCGCGACACTGATACTCGCGTCGGAAATGCTGCAGGTCCGACGGATTTCTTCTCTCCGGAATATGTTGTCACAGAAATATGCGGATATGTTCACCTCAAATCATAGAAGCACCTAGTCGCGGACAACGTCGCACACCACTATTCGCACTACGCAGGCACTCCGCGAAAACGCAAAGCTCATAATTCACACAGTTTCAGTCGTAGTAGAGCCTGGTCGCACTGTACAACCGCAGGCTATGGTACAACAAAGGGACGTCGCCATGCTGTATTTATTGCGTGCAGCTTGTCGTGGCTCGGCTCGATATGCTACGTTACCCTGCCTCTGCAGCCAGAACGCGCAAACTAATTTTAGTAGAGGTCAGTGCGTGCAAACGATGGCTCAAAAATAGGTGCCGCCGAAAACATGCCGTCTTCCACTTCGATTACTTAATTTTGGCTCTTGACGTCGTGACGAAGCATTGCCTTCAATATTCGCTACCAAAATGCATCCCCTCCAAGATTGGCTACCAAAATGCATTGCTTCAAGATTCCCTACATAATAAAAAAAGCTAACTGAGCGTGGAATTTGGACACCTCCTATCGTCCTTCTATGGAAATTTCATTCCCCTTACGCTAGCGTTTCGCCCAAAGCGATCGGCTGTGCGAGTCATTAGTAGTGTGGGCAGGCCCCGAGACAGTTTTCCCTGACGTGTCTCGCTTGATTGACGAATTCCCTGACAATTTCCTAACTTTTCCTGGTGGCTAAAAATTCCCCGACTTTTCCCGGTTTTCCCGGTATTCCCGGTCGCTAGACACCCTGTTTCAAATGTCCACACCCATACCGCTTCGTGTCCTTGCACTTCTGGAACATTTTCCCAAACAATGCTCCTGCGTAATCACTAATGCTTAGTGGCAAGTGGTGTTCCACAAGAAATCACGTGAAAAGGCATTCTGCGCTTAACAAGGCCTATGATGAAGCCTGCAAACTACATAGGAAACCAGCACAAGAAAGGAGACGACCCTCTAAAACACAGACGAAACACCTGCTAGCACGCGTAACAAGATACTTCAATGTGCGTCGATGCATAAATATATCCTCTGTAAATATTATTTAACACTAACAAGCAACAGGTGGCTTGGGCAAGCATTTCCTGAGATACCAAGTACCACCTATTGCCGTAATAGAAACTTTAAAGGCATGGTTGAGGGCATGGTTACAGGGTTCGTACAGGTTCCAGAGAGAAAAATTCAAGGACTGTTCAAGGACGTTTGACAAAAATTAAGGAACACTACTGTAGTTCACGTGTTGCATAAAACAAAGGATATTCTGTTCACTTATCGCACAGTTTCACTAGACTAGAAGTTCTGAAGCTCAAGGCAGGTCTTTCAGTTTTTTTTTCTTTTTGCATCTTAATACTATCACGTTCTTCGGTCTTGACTTTCACAGTCTTTCGCAGGCTGTTGAACTCTACTACATGTCTGCTGTCGCCAGTAGCTTCTGCCTTTTCAGCAATGCCATCAGCAGAGGTTACCAATTCGGCAACAACTGCTTTAAGTTTCTTTCTCTTCAGCTGCATGCATTCAACTTCCTCCATAATCAAGCGACTTTTTGTCTGATTTGCACTTTCTTGGCACTTTTTCTTCTCTGTCTTCTGATTCTAAGAGTGCACCATAGAGCTGTCTTGCTGCAGACACAGCCATTCTTAGCTCTTTTGTTATGGTGACATTTAAAATGCCACCTGCCATCTGGCCAAGCAAATACCGTTGGGTGTAACGAAGTTTCAGGAAGTGCGCATGGAAGACGATGACTTTCTTCTCGTTAGCGGCTGGCAACTTTTGGCACACGCCTGTGCCTCGATGTTGAAAGAAAAGCCAGCTCTATTCATAAATTGAGACGCTGAAGCTCTGCTAGCTTTCAACTGAGCGCTTAGTACTCCTGCTTCAGAAGCGTAGACATGGGCTTGTTGTGTGACGATTTCACATGTGACCAACAGCGATCGATCGCATAGATCAGTCGTGTATGCCGAGAGCTTCGTCTCCAGCTCCAGAAAGCGTCCGGACTTTGACCTGCGAAAACCACGGCACTTGAAGTCGCATGAGAAAATTTCTTTGTGCTGAAGTCACCACTGCCGCACCACACGTTCACTCACTTCCAACTTGCGTGCTGCCGCGCAGTTGAGGCTAGTTTCCTTGGCATGGAGGACAGCAGCTCATTTGAACGTTGCTGTGAAGGAGCGCTGCGACTTCTCTGGAATCAGGGCACTCATGACAGGCTCGACGATTCAGCACAACAAAAGTGACAGACCACGTGGAGACGTGGTCGCCTAAAGAATCTTATCACAAAGAGGAGCTGTTCCATCAACTACCCACACCCCCAAAACTGGCAGCCCTTCCATCAATGATCGATGCTCCCACAAGAGCAGGTGCGTTCGTGGTGTGCACAGTAAGTGTTGAAAAAGAAAACTATTGTATAACCGTGCAGAATAACCATGTGCTGTGGGTTGAGCGGGAGATTTTATTTGCAATTATGAGAACATTCTCTGTGAGATGACGACCATCAAAGCAACCAGCAGTAGCCTCCATTCCCACACTGTGGAATACCGAAATAAACAACATGGCGGCTATAGTGTACTGGAATATGTCCTAGTGACACGTCCGGGAAAGAGCGCGCATGCCCGTTTCTGTTGACGCCTCCAGATGCCACCACTGCACCTTTTTCCAGCAGACCGGCCGCTGCCTTATTCGCTGTGTTAGAGACTTTCCATGCTTCTTGGCGTTCCTTGTGCACATAATTCTATGTCATTCCAGGATTGAATTAGCGTAGTATGGTAAAAGGAAAGTTCGTGAACGTCACACAAATGCGCCAGTACTGACAGCGTCGTCTGCTAGTGCCGCAGACCTGTGCTTTGATTGCGCCTGCGGTAGTGGCACTTCGCAGAGTTTTTCTTGCTCATGTATTCTTCTCAACTCAGAATATCTGGGCCTGTTTTTGATCTCTGGCGATATACTTAGCACAGTTAAAACAACGAGCTTATGACGAATGATAAACTGCATGGCGACTTCAATGTTTACTGCTGTGCCCAAGGTGCACGACTACATAAGAGCCTTAACGGCCACACTTAGTGTGGTAGAATGAAAAATGTGCCTTTTTGTCCTGTATAAAGCGAAGGCGAATGATGTTATTTCGGTGTTGCCTACCGTATTTTATGGTGTGCTTAAAAATAAGATCGCAGTGTTTTAGAAATTAGAGTCCCAAAGTAATTCTTTTTCAGCAAAACAATTGTGCGCATACACGCTCGTTTTTGCCGACATTCAGCGCTTAATTAGCATCCGCGGCATCTTCATGCCATAAGATGTGATCCTCGGATAAATGAGCCACATTTATGTTTTATTTATTCACAGTGAAATTGGCAAGAGTATGAAAAACAGCTGTCACGGTTAAAACAAAAGACTGGTAACATCGAAATTTAAGTGCACCGACTTAGCTTAATATACAGTCTACGCTCGTTAGAGCGGACCCGCATACAACAGACTTCCGGATATAATGGACCATATCTTGACCCAGGTTTGGTCCATGTATTTTATCAATGCAGCCAACTTCGCTTTGAACGGACTCCGCTACAACGGACTATCGGCTACAGCGGATAAAATTAATGGCACTTTTTGCCAAAGTTGCACATACAACGGACTTTTGCCGTTTTGACGCGGACTGACAACATAGTTTGCCACGCCGGTGTTTTAAGCAAAAATTTTAAACTGCAGCTGGCAACATTGGTGCTCATCTGGCCAAGCCGAGCCTCTAGCCAAGCCAGTCTGAGAGCATAACAAACGCCATTTTGTCGTTATGTTCTGCGGGGATTGGTTGTGCCGCACCTCCAGAAAACGGAAAATAATTTCGCTCAGCGATAAAATGAAAATTGTGAGTGCAATTGCACGCGGAGAAAAGCAGGCGGATGTTGCCAAAGCTATGGGACTGTCAAAGCAGACCATGAATTCCATCGTGCACAACAAAGGTATCGCCGGCAAACAATCGTCGGTGGAACTTTACCCTCAAGCGCTTCAGGCTCCGTGAAGTGACCTAAGGGGGCCGCCAGTCACTGATAACGAAGTTCTTTTCGAGTTAGGTGTGAATAAAAAGCTTTTCTTTGTTCGTTTTTTTCTACCTTGGATGTTTGTCGTGCTCTCCGCAATCGCATCATTAGGCATTGCGACCAACGCTATGGTAGTGAGGCGTTCCTGAGCTCCCAACCCAAATACCGGCGAGTTCCATTGAGAAGTTGTAATGAATAAGCTTCTACGCGCGAGGTGCGAGGTAATGAATGCGGTCTTGGATTAGCTGAGGCAGAAATGCGTCCGTGCAAAAAATGAATTTGTGATGCCGACCGTTAGAACGAGCCCCAGCTGAAACCAGTGCTTTTTGTAACAGGAGCGGCTCTGTGACGGCAAGCTGTTAGATTAGTAGCTTTTGGACTGAGCCTCACTAATGTTTACATGGATTCGGCAGCCACCCATCAGGCCTTCCTGCACTTAGTACTGTTCCATTTTCTGATGAAAGTTGAACATTTGCTATAGTTATAATTTACCACTGTCGGTCGTAGCCATGCCATGGTGTTTATATTCGGCGGCAGGTATTTAAAAAGGACTAAATCACTCAGCTGAGCGATGTCAGCGATGATAAACGCACGGGCTTTACACCCCCCCCCCCTCCGTTACGTTCGATGTCTGGATATTACGGACTTCGGATACAGACATTTTTTCCCGGATTATGAGGGTCCGTTGTAACGAGAGTCGACTGTACTTTGATGCTTGGCGCCTTCTTTCATTACTCTTATTCATGCTATTTGTGAAATAATGCAGCCTGGTTGCGATGTAGAACGCTGTTAATTCTGCAGTCATGGATTTGCAGGGTTCAGGGTGGCCAAGTTCATGGATGCTGCCGCCTTACTTTGACAACATCCTGAACATCTAAAATAGTGTCTGCATGCAACTCAAGAACACTAAAACAAGTTGTAGTATCATTCTCCAAGTTGAGCATAAACTGGTACAGAGGAGAAGCAGATAACAGCAAAAGGCACCGTTGTCTTTCATCAGTGTAAACTCGAGCCCCAAATTTCCCGCTGCCTCTTTCGTTATTAGCAGTAAATTCAGACAGGCCTTACAGCCTGTCTTCAAAATACATTTCCTCGCCACATAACCAGCGATATAAAAAATGAGTCGACTGCCACTAGATGCTACAGTGCAAGGAGAATGGTCTGGTAATGTTTTTATAACTGCTTCTGTTGCTTCAATGTTCCCATCATCCAAGAACTTGATTAGCTCCTGCCTTCCACTTGGAGAGGCTGGCTGGCTGCTACCTGCGTCCAACAAGGCACTCAGGACATTTGGTTCACAATTTCCTTTAGAAACAGACTGGGCCAAGTTGCTGAAAGAAAGGCAATTAACAGTAACAACAAATTGCTGGGCTGTTGGGTGAGAATTGCGAGTCAGTTTTCTTTTTTTTTTTTGGCATCATACGTCAAGACGTTTTTGTGTTTTTAAAAGTCATCGACCGTTTTTTAGAAGAACTACCAGTTTGAACGTAGGTCTGCTGGGCATACACACGAAGTAAACAGCCGTGAAACATGTCAGAATAGAGGAGGTCGTGGTCAGAACCGGCCTGCCCCCCCCCCCCCAACCGCTGGCACTGGCAGCTAGAAAAAGGCGCAGCAGCGCCACTGGTGACGGCTCCTAGAGTTTGCTTCAGCCGGCCCATTGTCGCTCCTCCTTGCTCGCGCCACTAGGACATATTCTAGTACACTATAATGGCGGCTGATGGAAGCGGTTGCTTGAGATTTCCTTTTATTCGCGAGTGCATTACTGGCATTCAAGAAGCGTTTCGTCTGTCTCCAATAAACAAAATGAGTAGTAACAAATCCCTTGATTCAATTCATGGTGCTCATGTAGCGACGATCCTATCACATTGTTCAGTATACTTCTGAATGTGGTGGTTGCATTTTTATCACTAGGTACAGTGGCAAATGGGCACAGATCAGGAACGCCAACTCTGAAAGTCGGCATCATCTTCATTGTCGTCAAAATGTACGCAACAAGGTAAATTCATATGCTACGCTTCTACCATACCTGTGGAAACGTAAATGCAAAGTTGTAACCACAGCGTAACATCCCTGATTTCTCGTTTCTCTTGCCGCTACTAGCGGTACATGGTTTAGTTTCGATTCTAAGTCAACCCCCCCAACAATGGATTGGCAAATTTTAAAAAAAAATGGGTCTACCTAGCAATCGTGTAAATACGGTATGGAAGAATGCAAGACTGGACCAAGCTGGGGCTCCAGCACTAAAGGGCACCAAGTTCTAGGCGCCCAAAATTTATTTTGCATGTACACAAACCCCTGGTGCACCCAGCAATAAGAGTCTCTTCAGGTTATCGGAAAGGCAAAAATACTGATACTACCAATACTCATGCTGCTTGGTGGTTTGATTCAGTATGATACACTTAGGTGCCACACCAATCCTTTTTTGACCCTTGCATGTGATATGCACACAGCGCAATATTTCCAAAAAAAAAAATCACTGAAAAAGGAAGGAGTGATGACCAACCAGTATTAATGGATGCAGCTGCAGTGCCGGGTGCCAACAAACCTGAGTTTGAAGGTGACACAAAATCACTTGGCTTAAGCAGGAGTTTTGTTGAAGCATAACTAGACTCGTCGTCCCTCTCCTCCTTTGATTTGCTGCTTGGAGTGTCATGATCACCTGCAAAACAAAAGACATTAAATGGAGGCCAACAAAAACAAAAAGAGCCAAGTGAAAAGTGTCAGTACAGTTTCAGGCACCTCAATGAATTTCTCAATATCGAAAGAGGAAGAAAAAAAGAGAAGAAAGTCATCACAAAATGAATGAATGCATCTCAAAATGAAGATACCGATATTACATTGTTACAACTGCCTTCGAACAAAAACACCGGCGTCATCCATGACTGTTTACACATCTCAAACGTTCACAATTTGTGACAATTTCTGCAAAAATAATGGTTGAACAGGTTGGATGAAGCAGCAAGACAGAAAATATCATTAAAAAAAACTATCTGAATAGGAAACTCACTACAATGGCGTAATAAAGTCAGGGATACAGCTGAAAGTACAAAGCACACAATGTTACTTACACACACACACACACCCTTGTGTACACATGCTAAATGCACAGCTACAATTGAATAAAATTAGCACAAGCGACTGACTGGTTGCCTGGAGCAGCAAAACAACGACATGTATCTGAAGTGTGCACCTTAGGATGGGGGTTGCTTCTAGCCCGCAAATTTGGCCTTAAATAGTGTCGGCTGTCAAGAACGAAATGCCATGGGTAGCAATTTTATCCATCAAAGTTCCAGTCACTTGGGCTAATATTTATTTTATTTATTTATTTATTTATTTATTTTTTCATTCCAGCAGTGTAAACAGAGTGCAGAATACCATTAAGTGCTCTTGTGTGTCAAGGGGCAACTGTGGTGCCACTGCGGTAGATGAAGTCACAAGTGGTGCTTAAATCAAGGCAGTACCAAAAAACGCAGCAGTCGTTTTTTGAACAGGAACTCCCTAAGAGGTGCGAAGTGCATGAGAGTGGGTAGAGCATTTGTTCTGTTGCAGGTTCTCCAAATTTGTTGGAGAGTGGATGACTCCAACACGCAAGGATGCTTCTTATATTTTTGTGAAGCACTTTGGGAAATGACAAACCTTGGCTACTTCAGCAATACGCAGAGAAAGTCAAGCCAGTGAAGGTCTGAAAATTTTCTTTGGCTCATAATCAACACAGCCAATAACAAACCAACTGCATTTCAAGTGTGATCTCCCATTTGTTTCATGACAAAAATAAACTGTATAACAAAAACTGCTGCATAAAAAAAATTTCAATACATAACTTCATTTTTAGAGCATAAATTTTCCTGCAATAGCTGTTGGGTTTACACTGATGTGTAATGTATATATGGCAAGGACAATAAACCTGATTTGAAATTGTGCTTAATACAATACATAAAGAACTCAATTTAGTGAAAAAAATTGCAAACAGAAAATTTTGCTATCTTTCCAACAAGGAATAATATCCCACCAAAAAAAAAAGCTATTTAGCGCAACCTTTAAATGCAGTAAAGCCTTCATATAATGAAATTCTCAATGTAAATTACTAATTTTTACATGATATCAATAGAAGACCACGTATAACCACAGCCGGACCGGAGAGGCATACGCGCTTTCCTTCTTATGGCCTTTGCTATCGGTACGGGCACAATGGAAGCGCGTCTCCTCGGTAACATCACTGCTCGCCGCGTGAGGGCACAGTGACCCTGCTGTAGTTGTAGTTCTGGGAGCTTCTTGCTACTGCTGTCCAGACATTCTCTTTTTATGAAGTGTGTTGAATCGTTCGACAGAGTGGATGCTGCTAATCAGATACTTCCTGATTTGAGTATCTTTGACTAATAGCTTTTGCATTCTACGGGATATGTCTTGCAATGTGAAGTAGTGAATCGGTTGCTGTGGATCGGCCAGCGAGACCATGGTGTACTGTTGAGTACCGCACTGTAAGTCGCAGTCAAGTAGGACTAAAGGCGTTTCATCAATTCTCTAGTGATGCAGAAATGGTCGCTAAGTGGCTGAAAAACATTGAGGGAAAATTTGGTTGCCAACAAGTCGGCGTCAACTGTCGTTTGTAGCCGGCATTTCCTCTCCACTGACTACGTGACTGGGTGCCGAATCAGGAAACTTCTACCTGGTGTTGTGCCAACAGTGTTCGACAAGTACCCAAGTTACCTTGTGTTGAGTGCCAAAAAGCCTCGTATGGAGCCCGCATCTAGATGTTCTGTCCCTGCTCTAAAACCAAGTAAGTGAAAAGCGGAGCCAGAAGGTGCAGTCAACCTTCCTGAATCGCAGGATGACTTTACTGACAAGCAACATAGTGTCTGCACTCAAACGGCAAATAAAGACGCCCAGTGAGTAAGTGCGTATGTTTCGCGTATTGGCAGGCTTCGTAAACAAGCTGCATACCACCGTTCGAAGTGTAGCAAACTGCAACAGCAGCTTGACGCTGAAAGGAAAGCAAACGCTTTCTATCGGGAGATTAAGAGGCATGCTTCTGTCAAACAAGTTGTTGCCGATTCCGCAAAGGGTGAAAAGAAGGCCATTGCAGGGTGAAAAGGCCATCTTTCTCCTTCATC
This sequence comes from Hyalomma asiaticum, assembly GCA_013339685.2. NCBI lineage: Eukaryota > Metazoa > Arthropoda > Arachnida > Ixodida > Ixodidae > Hyalomma > Hyalomma asiaticum. Next base: position 183,205 of record JABSTT010001669.1, on the reverse strand, counting down.
AACTAGAGTGTTATGGGCAGAAGCGACTGTGCTACCCAGAGGAGTGTGTCGTGCGGCGCTTTCTTTCGCTTAAGGGTTACAATAACGCTCGGACATCCCAGCTGCTGACACTACCAGCAAAGTGCACCTGCAGCAGTACATGGGACCAAGCACGACAACGACAGGGATGAGTCCTGCGATGAGAGAAAGACTGGCTTTTGAAGCTTCCTTACACAGCTCTAAGCAGCATATGGCAACGCTAATCATTGATGAGGCTAGCATCAAGACGAAGGACGCATACGATTGGAAATCGGACGCAGTCTTTGGCTTGAGAGACAAGCCCAGCAGTGACACACCAGGTGGCTAAGGAAACCCTTGCAAACAGGGTCCTGTATTTTGTGCTTCATGGCATCTCTAGCTCCCACAGAATTCCCTGCTCATACTATTTCACTAAGCAACTTAGCGGGAGGGACCTGTTTTCATGGACTAAGGAAGTGATCAACGCTGTTGAGTCGTGCGGATTTTTGATTGTGCGCATTGTGACGGACAATTACTCTGTCAATACAGTCGTCGACCGTTTATTCGGACGCTGAAAATTCGGACATGCTCGTTTATTCGGACACTTTCGTGGCACCGCCACTCGTCCCATTGAAGTAATGTATAACCACGACCGGTAATTCGGACGTCCTACAGCGCGCCGTTCGATTTTTCGGACTCCGGCGGCTTGGTGAGATTCGACGTCAAACGCCACGATACGGTCGTGACAAGCTGGCCGCGATGTTTACATTTTGCTAGGTTGCCGGTACTGAAAGGGCACGCTTGCTATGGTTGGATTGCTGGTGTCTAAATCCACGCAGCTTCTGCAAGTTACAGTTGCCGATCTCGAAGGCTTACTTTTGTTGGCTGCACGTACTGGTTGTCGTGCTTCGGATTTGACCAGTCCGGTATCCAGTGGCTGTATACCGCGGCCGAACAGCAGGCCAGGCCAGGCCAAGCCAAGCCAAGCCAGTGTGCTTTGGAACTCTGTGCTCTATGCTCGGTGCTCGGCATTTCGGCTGTCAGTTGTTACTTGACCTAGGCCTTGTCAACAGATACCTTTCAAGTCTCGCTCTTTTGCTCTGTGTGTTAGGCCTGCTTTGCTTGTTCGATCTCGTCCAGTCGTCGCGTAGTGCATTTGAACAGTTTGTTGACTTTGACAGTGCCGTCCGGCCCTGTGCCGAGTTGGATGATGAGGAGATCGTCCGTCAGGTTCTCGAGCCTCCGCAAGTGGACAGTGACTCTGACGACGACGCACTGCCCACGCCACAGCCATCGAGGGCGGACTTGGTGCAGGCCTTGACAATGCTCCTCTCTGCCTATAGTGATAGCCAGACACTGTCGGAAATACAGGCTGACGTAGTCGCGCGTAAACATGCACCTGTACAGTCGCGCATTGACAATTTTTCCCGTCCACTGGGACCATAAAAGCACTTTTTTTCTGGTGAATCCCTTTTTTTCGGACTCTCGATAATTCGGACTTTTCGGCGGTTCCCGTCGAGTCCGAATGAACGGTCGGCGACTGTACTACAATGTTTAAGCTGATGGGAAGTAGCTGCCTGTCGACTGTAGTGGAGCATCCATATGATACCAATTGGGTGATCTTCCTAAGCTTCGACCCATGCCACACACCTAAAAAAGTTCGGAGTCAATTTCTTGAACGAGAGCTGACAGACGGCGTAGGGGACACCTCTGGCATATTTGTCCAAAAGCTGCACGAGCTTTACAACGAAGTCTACAGTCGAAACTACATGTTTTCCTCTGCGGAATGCTGTCAACTACATCCTTACCCGGAAGCTAAACAGTGACCCTATTGAGGCCATCTTTGGAAGGAGAAGCCGATGGGCAGCGGACAACAACTGCTGTCGAAAGGGATGACTCTGGTCGGTACTTGCAGCTGATGGCGCTTGTGGCACAGCTTTCTTGAGCCCTGAAAAGCAGGGTGCTCTCACAAGTAGTTCAATGTTCTGGTGGGAGTTCAGTCGCCTCAGAAGGGTCTGCTGGGGTTTCTCGTTCACAGCATGCGTCTGCTAGATCTACATGGAGACTCAACCACGCAGTTAGCAAGCGCGAGACATTCCCACTGAGCTCTGCCAGGCTTATTTCTCGCACAAAAGTGACAGTTTTACTGAATTTACAGCAGCACTAAATACACACATGAATTTGTTATATGCTTCATAACACGTGATGCAACCGAACTGCGTAAAACAAAACACTTCAAATCCTTCACCAGGAAGAAAAACCTTCAAGGCCGATTCCCAATCTAGAGCCTTCGGCTTAATTTATCGGCACTGCCATTGAGACTTCTCCCCCTTTTGTAAGCATCCAGAAAGAATAGTGCTGCGAAGCAAGACTCCAGCACAGGAGGCGACCATTTTTGGAAAACTTTCTCGGCAGCTTTTTTCAAGGACAGTGACCCGTTTCTATGGCCAACTCAGAGCCTGCAAGGTACACAACAATATCCTAAAAGCACACACTACATCCTCCATGCAAAACGGTCGCTAAGCACTAAATTAACTCCCGAAAAAGCCTCCACATATTACACATTGCATAACTCAAAATACGTCTAGTTTGTCGGAACCTGTCATTTTGCTCCGGTCCTGTGCTGTCAACTTGGGACTTCAGTTTAACACGCGCTTGAGGTGGTCATTCCTTCGACCCTGTTCGACCCAACCACGGAAGGCAAAACACTTTCCGGTCCCCAATACTTCTATGGTGACTCGCGTGTTTGCATCCTCGCGGCAGCCTTTCTCTGACACCTTGTTCAACAAAAGTGCGCTTCTTTACAGCTTTGCGTCAGCTTGCCCTCATATGCTTCTCCATGCATTCCGCATCTTGTTACAGCGCGACGAGAATGAGGTTATTCGCCATGCTCCTTTCGATCGCTCTCTAGAGAACAACGCACGTTTAACCCCCGGCCGCGGGGTGAGAGTGCCGTGGCTCTCCTTTCTGCTACTCAGGCGGCTTTGAGCATGGAGGCGCACCTTCCTCGAGCATGCCACATTGAGATTTTCCTTCTGTGTTTTTTTTCTTTTTCGCAGTTTTGCATCTCCCACTTTCTCGCGTTTCTCTATACCCCTGTCTGTCTGCGTTCCTTTGCAAAGGTGTTTACGCTTCGCGCACTTGCTTGCACCCTCTCTTGGTAAACCAGCTGGCATCGCACACTGAGAACACATCTTGTTCATCTCAGCTGCAAAACTGCCTCCACAATCAGAATCATTGGAGCGGATATTACAGACTTCTTGACTGACGGACAGGTTATCTGATCCCTGAAGGCTATCCAGGATAGGGTGGATTGGAAATCGTTGGGAGAGGCTTTCGCCCTGCAGTGGACCTAAATAGACGGATGATGATGATGAGTCACGGTTGAAAAATCACCCCTTCGTGCAGGCGAGTCATGGAAGAGTGCACTCATGCTTGACAGCAGAACGTCGAACGCCAATCAAGCACGTGGTTGGCACCGACGTCGTTTCTGAGATCTCGTGCGCCAACCTCGGTCGAGCTCCGCGCCGACGATGGCTCACTGCACTGGTGGTGTCAGCAGGGCCGCGAACCCTGGGTTGTCCCGGAGGCGCTGGAGGCAAAGGGCCACGAGCTCCATGTTGCCCAGATGCGGCGTTTCTGTTATAATAGCCTCACCAGCATGGCGGCTGCTGTCGGTGGCTGGCCTTGCATGCTGTGCATGCTGGCATCCCCCGTAGTGGCTGCTTGGTAGACCGTGCCGCGGCACTCCGCACACAGCACCACCTCTGGTGGAGCCGGCAGCTGGGCCCCTTGTGCTGCTATGTCCACCTCCATGACAGCGCAGCCAATGGCTACAGCACTCGGTCTGACGGCAGGTCCCTCCACACTCGCCGTTGAGCCTTCCAAGGTGCCCCATTACAGAAGTAGCGGGCACTTCCGTGCCATACTGCTACATCCATGTGGCCACGGAGCGCCACCCCCCTTCCAGCCGTTGTTGCACCGGGGTCACAGGGTCACGTTGCTGCACCGTCTGTCCACGGGGCCTCCCCTATTGTGGCCAGCGAGCTGGCGGTCACTCGCCTGCAGTACTCTCCTCTGTGGTGCCATCGTCTCTGATTAGTTTGCTTGGTAGACTCGACAGGACTGCGGGGCGCTCAGGGCTTGGGGGCTCAGGAGCCGGCGAGGTGGCCAGTGCGCCTCCTCCTCACCACCAACTGAGAGCAACCACGCACCAAGAGCGTCAAGTGTCGGCACACGTCACCATGCAGTTCGCACCAATGGCTCGGAGACTCGTCCGTCACGTGACTGTGCGTGGGCTCGCACTGCTCTGGGCGGCAGCCAACCCCTTTGGAGCACAGGCTCGCAAAGAAGTTAGCGAAACTGAGGCTAGGAAGAAGATGTGAGCCTTCGGTTGCGGAGAAAAGAGTCCGCCGTGCGGTGCGAAATCACACAGGTGACTGCTTCTGCAAATTACACTGGTGCACAGTTCGCATGCGGTCCGATGCCCCGGGTGTGCCCTGTTGCTTGCACAAAGGTGCCAAAGAGTACTGATGCAAGCTCGTCTGACTGTGACGCAAAGGCTTTCAGGTCTGCGATGTGGGCACGACTGATTTTTCCCGGTTGGGGATCTTTCAGCACATACGCAAGTGGGGATAAAAGCACCTCTACTCAGTACAGACCAAGCCACTTAAGGGTGAGCGAGGCTGAGAACCACTTCCTCGCACTACTAAGCGAGTGGTTGCACCTCAAGACAAGATCACCTACCTTAAATGAAAGGTGGCGATGCTTGCAATTGTACCGAGCTTTCTGCTGAGCTCTAGCTGACTCCAAACTTTGCTTTGCTCAACAGAAAGCTCGACAAAGCATGTCCCAAAGTTCTGACGCGTAAGCAGAACAGTCTGCGGGTGCCTGTTCGACCTTGAGCTGGCATCGAATGACACTGATCAGCAGATTTGGCAGCTCCCTACCGAAATTCCACAAGGTGAGGTGGGTGAACCCCTGCTTACTCCTGGGAAAAGGCACCATTAGATCGCAGGTGGCTACTTGCCATGGACGCTCAATGACACTCTGTTTTATCAAGCCGGGCAGCTTGCCAACCCTCGATTTCACCGTTTCACAGATGTGGCAGGACCGGCAATAGCGGAAAATGTCGCGTTTCATGCCGGGACAGGTCACTGTTTGGCTCAGTTTTGTGAAAACTTCGGAGCCACTCAAATGACTGGCCAAGGGTTTGTCATGAGAATAACGCAAAAGTGTGCCTCTCAGACTTTTGGGCACAACCACCATGAATGGGTCGGGTCAATGGACTCGTCATCGGTAGCTATGTACATCAGCACGAGCCTGTCACGGTCCTGCAAATATGAATCCGCGGGAACTCAGCGACACACACTGGTTCAAGGAGCAAGGGATAGCGCGTCAGCTACCACGTTGGTGCTCCCCTCTCGATACTGCACCGAAAAGTCGTAAAGCTGTATCAGGAGAGCCCAGCGTGGCAGGCTACCTGCAGGCTTGCGGAACCACGTGAGCCAGCTGAGCGCACTGCAATTTGTTTACACCACGAATTTCGTCCATTCAAGGTAGACATCGAATTTCCACAGTGCAAACACGATGGCGAGGCACTCCTTCTCCAACACGGATTAATTCTCCGCGGGACTCAAGCAGCGGCTGGCAAAGGCCAACGGCTGCCACAGGGCATCATATTCCTGCAGGAGGACTGCTCCTAATCCCAAATCGCTTGCATCAGTGGTCAGGTCGGGAAGTCTGAGCTGCACTGTTTCCGCAATGCCGCTAGACAGTTGGCAAAATGCCTGTTGCTGCTCAGGTCTCCATTGCCACACTGCAGACTTACCCAAGAGCTTGATCAAGGGTGCCTGCAGTTGGGCACCGGACAGTATGAAAGAACGGTAAAGTTAACTATTCCCAAAAAGCGATGAAGGGCGCTCATGTCCTTGGGCACGGGGAAATCGAGGAGGACTGCTCGAAGTTCTCCCGATCAGGCTCAATGGAGTCTACGCCCAGCGTAAACCCTAGTAAGTGAACACGGGTGTGCGCCAATTGAGCCTTTGCAGGATTTAATGTCATCCCAGCAGCTCGCACCCTCTCGAGCACATCGGCAATATGGGCCAAGTGTTCTTCGAAGGTTCGTGAATAAATCATGATGTCGTCGAGGTAGCACACGCAGTATCACCACTTTGGTTCCCCCTGAAGACACGATCCACAAAATCCATGAGTCTGAAAAGTTGCAGGACCATTGCAAAGACCAAAGGGCACACGAGTAAACTCGAACAACCCTCTGTGGGACATGAAAGCAATTTTGCACTGGTATATGCCTCAATCCCTACAACCTTCGTCTTATAATGACAAGTGGTCCGTTCGGAATTACTCTCGTAGCGAGCAGCTGTTTGATGCACACTTGCAAAGGTCCATGCTGGTGCCTGTAAGAATGGTTTTTGCTTCCGTATAAATTCGTTGAGCCGTCTGCACAGTGTCTGCACCGACCCCCACAATGTTGACGGTAAAAGGAGCGTCTGAGGCATTCCACAGTTTCAGGGAATCGGTTTTTCTGAAACACGAAGATGGTCAAGCAATGTTACCGTGAGCAGAAAAGGACTGTATGCGGTGCCGAAGGGCATGCAGGTCATTCACAACTGAATGATTGGTGCTGATGGTTCCTGCTCTGATGAAAGACCAGCAACCCACAGGAAGTGCAGCGCATCTCTGTCCTCTGAACGAATCACCATTTGACGATAAGCCTTTTGTCAGCCATCATGATGATTTGGTCCATTCTGAAGCCGAGCAGGAGTCGCAATAAGTTGGCATCCATTTTTGGTCCCTTGAAGAGCACACTGTTCAGGGATGGTTGGCTGGGAGCATAAGACGACGCGGCAAACACAATCAGTAGTTTGGTGCTGATGGCATCGTGACGAATTACTCCTTGATGCGGCAAGAGGTAAGTGTTGGCCTTGGGCTACGAGTCGGGGTTGGGAACACGTTCAGCGTGGGATTCGTTGCAATATGCTTTGATGGTGTCTTAACAACCAAGAACTGGTCATTTTTGGAAGTGTCGCAGCTGCACGAGGAGCCGCTCTTTGGCAAGGTCATAGTTCTGGCTGTCATGCAGACTGGGCTCCCGAATAAGGAGGGGAAACTGATAACATTGTCCCTTTTTCGAAATGTGTTGTTGGACCAGTACATTGGCAAAGGTGCCATCTTGGCTGCCTTCAGGACTGTCCTATAGCCAAAGAGCAATGTGCCAGAGGTTGGTGATTCCCATGTCTAAGTCAGCGATGAAGAGAGATGTGCTCTGTGCGTCGTAACCTTAAAGGAGGAAAGTTCCCTGAGTGGTCCAACCAAATAGGGTTTTCACTGCAGTGATTTGAGCAGATACTCGCATTATCTGTCCGGTTGCGTGAGCTGGAAGCATACCGCGATGTGTCATGATGTTGACGATGGCACAGTCTACAGGTGAACTTATCACAGCGCTAATCTGTGGGACTGCTAGTGCTTCTATCGTCGCCTGGTTGCTGTTGTGCTGGTTCCGGAATGTCAGTCGCAGGTAGGTGCATTTTTCCAAAAGTGAACAAATTAAGGTTTTTCAGTGCCTCAACGGGACAATTCAGGGCTCGAGCAATGTCCTGCCGAACAAAAGAGCGCTGACAGCCAGTGCCCAGAAGAAATTTCGTCAGGACTGTCTTCACGGGCGCAATAGCTCACACTCTGCCAGTGTGCAGAAGTACATGCGTGAGAGCAGCACCGCTTCCGGACCCAACAGTTGCTCGACCTGGGGTGATAACGGACTCTGGCGCTTGCTCTTGAGGTGCTGACGCGTTGTTGGTCCGCAATGTGGTTCGCATTGACCAGTTCGCGATGTGGTTGATATCACATAGCGAAGTCAAGTGCGGCCAAGCACAACGGCAGCATTGCAGAGACCTCGCTGTTTGGCACTCATTGCAAATGGCGAAATGTTTGCGCTTGGTGCAGCGGGAGCACAGCTGTGAGCCTGAATTCTCCTGCACTGTTCTTCTAGAGTAAAGGGTTCGAAGCACTCTTGAATAGTGCGCGCGGGGGAGTTGCACAGAAGACAGGGACGTGAAAATGATGCCCAGACTTCTGCTGATGAAGCCACTGCCATGAGTAGCTGCCATTCAGGACCTCAAAACTCTCTTTGAGCATGCTGCTAGCTCGTAAACGAGGTCATTCCGCCAGAACCGCTTTCGTCTCGTATTTCTATTTGCACTCTAAGGAAATTCATGAGGTCCTTCATTTGATTTGCTTGATCTGCTGCAGACGTTGCAGCAATGCCAGGTAGTGAGGCCTCCTTTTGCCTTTGATGGTAGAGAATGGTGGGGGGTGAGGGCTGCCCCTTCGTCTTCTTTATGTTGTAACAGCAAGGCCTATTCATGCTTTTCCAAAAAGCAACCACACAAGTAATAATAAGGAATGCTGGTATAGGTACCAACACAGGAGAAACTGCATCACTTGATGGTTCCATTGCTAATCAATGATTTGAGCTCTTAAACAGCGCCCATTCTGTAATATTTGGCCGAGGGTAATCACTGCAATGACCAGTCGGCGGACACAGTGAAGAGAAAAATCTGGCAAAATGTTTTTGATGGCAAATAACATACCGCTCTTCCAGAGACGGCTAACCAATGCCTTTCTACTTAACTTATGGTGGCATCTGTGGCAACAGTTCTCATCCCTACACGAAACTTTTCCGGGAGTTTCAAAACTAGAAGAAAGTATTGAGAGGCCCTGGTTACGTCTATGAATTGCCTTCATCGATCTAATGACCATCAGTCCGCCTCGACATAAAGGCTGGCTATTGGACTAGTTCAGAAAGCACCGATGGCCAGATGGAGCCCAAGGTGGTAGACTGGGTCAAGCATCTTTAGTGCAGACTCATACACAACCAACCCATCCTGAATGTGTGACAGAACCACACTATTCAGCAGAGTCAGCAGACAGTCACAGTAGGGGCCCCATAACCGATGGGAAAGAATACCGTATTTACCTGCATAATTTGCGTCCTCGCATAATTTGTGCACCCCTAATATCTAGCCAGCTTTGCAAAAAAAAAAAACCCTCGCATATTTTGCGCTCCCCGTTCCCAGCTCGCCGGCGTGCACGCACGGACCAACAGCCACGCGGCCGTGCCCCTCGCTGCGCAGGCGAGCGCAGTCATACGCAAAAGGGGCTGCGAGTGCGATGCCCCTTTTTCCGATTCTTTTCTCCGGAAGCCCCCGAAGCCCAAAGTACTGTCGCTAGAATAAAAGCATGCGAGTGGGGGCGAGAAAAACAGCTGAAGCAGAGATCAAACGAGCCCGGCCTATCTCCGTCGCTGGGAGGGCGGATGTGATAACATCACCCCGATCTGGACACCTGCAGTCGATGCGGGGAGGGAAGGGCCCGCCCGTCTTTAACGAGCATGAAAAGACTCGGGGGGCAGGGGTAGTGCCGCTCAGCTGTCGGCAGCCATCAGCAGCTCGTAAACACTTCTACGTCCTGCGCTCTCCCTGGAGCAGCCGTATTAAGACCTCTTACACCAACGTTTTGCAGTGTTAGGCGAGATCGTATCCAAAAGAGTTACCGCGCTAGCTGCATTATATTACACGTTATTTCAATTGTGTTCATGAAATAGCCACGTAATTTGTGCACCCCCTTTTCGGAGCTCTAAAAGTGTGAAAAAAAGTGCACAAATTACGCGAGTAAGTACGGTATTCAGCAAAGTCAAAGCTTTTAAGCATTTTAGTCTTAGCTCTTTGATATGGGTAACAAAGGTAAGCTTTTCATCCACCACGTTGCCTAGGAACTTGCGATACCTTTGGATAGCTATACTTGGCCTGCTCAACATAATGTTGGGGTCTGGCCTGATTCTGTGCCGTTTAGAAAAAAGGACACCAACAGCCTTGTCATCATAAAGTTTAAAACCATTGTGTGCCAAGCTTCGACGTTTGTTTACACCCAGCTGAAGTTGCCCTTTACAGATGGCCAAGTTGTAGGATTTAAAACAAGTTTGGACATTGCCTGCTTAAACAGAGTATGATATAGTTTTTGGCAGCACAGTTCTTAGCAAATTCATTTGAACTATGAAGAGCGTGCAACTCAGGACCCTTCCTTGGGGGACGCCAATCTCCTGAGTAAGCAGTTTCGATAGAGCCCTTCCTACAAGAAACACGAACGTATGTTCCGAGAGGTAGCGTTTTATGGTACTCAGCATGCTTCTTGAAATCCCAAGAGACTAAGTCACGGATCATACCATAGCACCACGTCGTCTCATAGGCCTTCTCCAGGTCAAATAACACAGCAAGACAGCATTGTTTATGGATGAAGGCATCTCTGACGTACGATTAAAATGCCACAAGTTGGTCCACAGTTGAAAAAAACCCAACCTAAATCCAATTTGGCACTGGTTGAGAAGGCTGTTAAATTCGAGAAAATACATGAGGTGGCAATTTATTATTTTTTCAAAGACCTTGCACAGACAGCGGGTCAAAGCAATATGCCTGTAACTAGATGTGAGTGTGGAATCTTTCTCCTGTTTAGGGATTGGCATTACAACCGCTTCTTTCCAGGCTTTGTGTAGACACCGGAGGACCGTATCTTGTTGAGCAAAAAAAGGAGCGTTTCAAAGGTATGTTTATGTAAATGCTTCAGCGTGCCATATGTAATTCTGCCTGGGCCTGCTGCTGAGCAGCCACACGCGCCCAAAACCCCCTTCAGGCCCTCCACAGTGACTGGAGAGTTGTAGCCACCCATGGATCCATCACGAACAGGCTTCTGCTCCTCAACTAGCTTGTGGTGCATGAATGAGTCTGTATAGTGCGCTGAGCTCAAGACGTATTCAAAGTCTTGGCCGATTGCATCTGCTTGGTGTTCCAGTTTGACAACAACAGTGCTGACAAGAGGCACTGGAAGCATGTTGTGCCCTTCAAGTGCTCTAACTTTGTTATATACTTTGCGCATCTGTATAAGAGTTAGAAGATAAAAGAAATGAGAGCCAGCTTTACTGTTTGGCTTCCAGTCAGATGTGCCTGCCGTTTTCATTGGCACGCTTAAAATATACAAGGTTATCAACAGTAGGACACCTACGGAATTCAGACCATGCCTTCTTCTGATCATGGGCACTCTTACACTGGGTGTTCCGCCATGGCCTCCATGTTTTGTCCTACTTGGTGTCCGTAGGATTGATTTCTCTGCAGCCTCTATAATATGCAGTGTAATCAAGGATTGTAATTCAGCTATACCTAGGTGTGCGGTTGATGAACAGGAGGGCTGCAACAGTATTTGGAACCTTTCCCAATCAGCAACTTGTTCTTTAAATTTTCTAACACACCTGTTTACACTACCAGTTACACGTTCTATGTGTTCCAGAAGAAACGAGCAGCTGCCAGGAGCAATTGAAAGCCAATAGCAAGGTTTATTGCCATGCAGCTCCTGTGTGCTATAATAATGAATGTAGGCTCTTTTCAATTAAATATGAAGGAACCAGAAGACAATAGGAACCTTTCAATTAGTGCACCATGGGAGTCAGTCGCGCATCCCCACAGTGAGTGGTGTGCATTAAAGTGTCCCACCAACATGAATGGATCAGGAAGCTGGGCCACATGCCTTTCAGTCTTCTGCAGACAAATCATGGTCCAGGGGAATATAATATGGAGCATACCATCATCATTCTATGAAATATTACGGCTCGCACTGAAACTGCCTCAAAATCCGTGATAAGGGTGGTGTGGGGATTCTTTTCTGTGCCACAATAGCAACACTACCCAATGAGTGGGCACTGCCTTGACTGTCCTTTCAGTACACTATATACTGTTTCAGAAAGTTTGTATGTAGTGTTTGCTTGTTTTAAGTAGAGGAGGTTTGGTTGGTGGCACGCTTTAGTAAAGCTCTATTGTGTGCCCACAGACACTAGATGTGGACCGGCCCCCTGCACATTGCATCAGCATAGGATCTTAGAGAGAAGCGAAAGCTTGTTCCAAGCTTAAAGGGACCGACAACTGGCCAGAACGTGTGAATGGACTTTGGTGCATGTAGAAAGATCCTGAATTACAGTGATGGAATTGAGCACCCTTTCGAGATTTGAATAATATTTGTATTTTTAAATTAAGCTTGAAAACTGCAGCAACTGAAACGTGCTGCAGCCTGGTGGTAAGGCCTTGGTACTGCATTATGAAGTCTTTAAATTGCTGCACTTCGCCTGCTGCTGTTTCTACGACCATAACTCAGATTTAAAATTACAGTCAGCACATAAAAACACATCCCGATCCTATTATTTCCTTTCTACACTGTAAAAGGAGCTGACGCTGAGAAATGGCGCTGCCTTCATGGCACCCGAAAACCTGCTTCTAACCATAGCGCATGCGCGCAGCGTCTGCCAGGCAGCGCACACATGCGCTCTACTGAGGCAGAACCTTGCGCAAACACACCCTACAGCTTTCAGCCACTGTTTGTAACATGTGTTGCGTTTAACACTCCATAGACAGAAAGCTGTGATAAAAAAATTCACAGCATTTTCCCCGTTGTCATTGCATGGCCGGTAAGCTATCTGTTGAAATATAGAAAACAGGTACCTTAAAAATTGGTTGTCGGTGCCTTCAATACTGGTGTCCCACAGGCGCTTCGAAGCTTTTCGAACTGACGGTCCATCAACTCAAAAGTCATGTTTGAGCTGCTACACTGGGCGGTTTCGATGGCCATCGAGTCATCGAGCTCTATAGACTATCGACTCGACGGCCATCAATACCGCCCGTGTAGCAGCTCAAGCATGACTTTTGAGTCAACGGACCATTGGTTTGAAGGCCTTCGAAGCACCCATGCAACACCAGTATAAGGGAATGTTATGTTCTCTGTTACTTTTAGTTGGATGATCCCCTTCTTATTCTGAAACACTTCACATGTTCTTCGGTATAAAGCACGTGGCCCATGACAATTGGGGGCATTCTGTTTCAGTGATGGAGCGGTTTTCCATTGGGTGCTAATGTACACCATGCAATACACAGGTTAGTTTTCCACACCATGTGTTGGACCCGTGTCCATACTTTTGGCAGTTGAAACATTTTCTCGCGTTTGGAGCATAGGGCCGGATTTTGCAACAAATTCTGCATTGACAGCATCTGGTAGATGGAAATGATTGAATGTCAGTACAAAGCGCAGTGTCACCACCGCTTCACCTTATTGTGATGCAGTGACTGACGCCATATTGATATCTAAAGGTTTCAAGGAGGTCGTAGCCAGTTTTACGGATGAGATCATGTTTTGATACTACTCCTTGGACTGTGTTTAAGCTGCGGTGGGGGTGATGGACACCTACAAGTGTGCAAACGGCTTTTGCTTAAGGAGGATGTCTGAAGTTCTTTTTTTTTTTCCTCATATTTCAACAATAAGGCACCAGATGAGAATTTCATTGCTTCATAGTCTTTCCCAATGGCTTTCAGAAGGATCTTGGTCATCAGAAAGACAGTTATTACAGCAACTGATTCATCGCCTACCAGTGAGTGAATGATCAGGAAACGTGGGAAGCAATCACAACCACGTCAGGTTCTGGCAGCGATTTCATTGGTGCAGTTCCTTTTCAGGGGTTGGTCAATGAAAAGATACTCATACGGTGCAGTGAAAGCTTGTTAATTTGATCCCCGTTAATTCAGAAATCTGCTAATTTGACATGTGCTCATGGTCCCTACAATTGCCGTAATTATTCGAATATAAGGCGAGATTTCTTCCCCAAAACCGTGGCCTCAAAGTCTATCCCTGCCTTATATTCAAGGTAAACATCAATTATTGCTTCAATGCCAGGAAAGGCATACTGTTATTTTCTTTGCATGAAAATGTAAATAATTCCGAATATTTAACGTTATAACGCTATATGAGGCCTCGGTTTGGACGACGTTTATTCTCAGTAGCTCGGCAGGTCGCTCGATGATGCCAACGCGCTGGGCGCAAAACACTATGATGATGATCACCCACCAGCAATGAAGAAGATACGCAGAACGCATGGTGATGATGATAAAATACAGATGATGAAGACGTGCTTAATAAACGCCCACACTATTTCCCCCCCACGTGGAAGCGGCCATCCTGGACGCGATTCAATACATTGATGAACGCCGCGTGAAGAGTTTCATTCGGGACACGTGCACAACCTCCGTGTTGCGGCAACGGCCAGTCTGTTGGGGCGTCAAAGGGAGTGACACGATAATTTACACGTGAAGTTTGTTCGATGACTGTGTATGGTCCGATGAACCGTGGCTGAAATTTGGCGCACAGATCAGAAGTACGAGGAGGAGTCAGGAGAAGTACTTCATCACCAGGTCGGAAAGAAATGACGCGGTGGCATTCATCATATACAGCTTTTCGTTCGTGTTGTCTGGCTTCTGTGTTGAGGCACGCACGCTTGCGACACTGGGCTAGTCGTGAAACGTACTCTTCGCACGAGGAAGGGGATGAAAGAGCTCTAGAGCCGAAGAAGGAGACGTCCAGAGCGAAGGTGGGGGAACGTCCATATACGAGGTAAAACGGCGAGTAGCGAGTTGTTCGCTGCACGGCCGTGTTATAGGCAAAGGTGACGAATGGCAAAAGGACATCCCAATTTCTATGGTCTGGTTGAATGTAGACGGTGATCATGTCTGCTAAAGTGCGATGAAAGCGCTCGGTCAAGCCGTTAGTCTGAGGATGGTAGCTTGAGGATGTCTTGTGGATAGTGCCGGAGGACGCTTGGAAAACTTCGGCTGAGGACTTGCGAAATGAATGCCTTTCCACGGTCGCTCAGCAGTACACGAGGGGCACCATGACGCAGAATGATGGATTGTAGGACGAAGTTAGCCACCTCTGAAGCAGAGCCGCTAAACACTGAAGCTGTCTCAGCGTAGCGCTTCACGTGGTCGACGGCAGTCACGATCCACCGGTTGCCAGAAGCAGTGATCGGAAGGGGCCCATAGAGGTCGATACCGACAACCTCGAATGGTGCTGTGGGGCACGGAAGTGGTTGCAATGGGCCAGCTGGAGCAGACGTTGGGAGTTTCCGACGCTGACAGGCAAAGCAGGAACCGACGTACCTCGCGACGCTTGAAGAAAGGCCAGGCCAATAGTATCGCCTCCGAATTCGGTCATAGGTTTTATGGAATACAAGATGACCAGCTGTCAAGTCATCGTGAAAGGCATTGAGGACAGTAAGACGAAGCGATCGTGGGAGAACTGGTACCCAGAGTTGTCCGTCAGCATGCTAAACGCGGCGATACAATACTCCATCGTCCAGCTTAAAGTACGCGAGTTGCCGGCGGAGGCGCGCGTTAGGTGGAGGAGAAGCCCCAGATAGATGTTCTATGAAACGTCGACAGTACGGGTCTGCCATCTGATGAGATGCGAACGGCTGGTCGTCGTCTGAAGGCACTTGGTGTATGGAGGCTAGCGACGAAGCGGTACCGGGATCATTCAAAGAGGTAACGCGTGAAGCGGTTGTTGCCCAAGCGTCGAGCGAAGCCGTGGGAAGTGGGCAGCGAGACAGAGCATCGGCATCTTGGTGTTTCTTGCCGGACTTGTAAATGATGTCGAAATCATACTCTTGCAGCCGCAAAATCCAGCGACCCAGGCGTCCAGTCAAATTCTTCAATGTGGAAAGCCAGCACAAGGCGTTGTGGTCTGTGACTATCGTGAAATGACGGCCGTGCAGATAAGGGCGAAACTTCTGTATGGACCAGACAACGGCGAGACATTCTTGTTCCGTGATGGTATAATTCCTTTCTGAAGTGGTGAGTACACGGCTGGCGTACGCTATGACCCTTTCGCGCGAAGAGTTGACGCGTTACAGTAGGACAGCACCGATACCGTGGCCGCTAGCATCCGTGTGCAAGAGAGTCGGTGCGGCCTCATCAAAATGGCAAAGCACCAGTTCAGACGTAAGGGCACCCTTCAGTCGTGTAAATGCCGATTCGCATTCTTCAGACCATACAAACTGCACACCACTAGAGAGTAGGCTGTGTAATGGGGCTGCTATGGAGGCGAAATTCCGTATAAAACGGCGGAAATAAGAGGCAAGGCCGAGGAAGCTGCGCAAGTCTTTCGGTCTTTCAGGGCGCGGAAACTGAAGCACCGCAGCAATCTTGTCAGGGTCCGGTCGAATTCCGTCCTTGCTTACGACGTGGCCCAGGATCTTAATGGTTTTGCTGGCGAAACGGCACTTTCTTGTGTTTAGCTGAAGACCTGCGCGGGCGACGCATGTCAAAACTTCATCTAAGCGTCGTATATGCTCAGAAAACGTTGATGAAAAAATGACAATGTCGTCCAAGTAGCAAAGGCAGGTCTTCCATTTTAGTCCACGCAGCACGGTGTCGATCATGCGTTCAAAAGTTGCAGGCGCGTTGCATAGCCCGAAAGGCATTACGTTAAATTCATATAGCCCATCAGGTGTTGCGAATGCCGTTTTTTCTTTGTCATGTTCGTGCATAGGGATCTGCCAGTAGCCAGAGCGGAGATCGAGGCTCGAAAAGTATTCCGCGCCTTGGAGGGAATCAAGGGCGTCGTCAATGCGCGGCATGGGGTATACGTCTTTTCGAGTGATCTTATTAAGCGCCCGATAATCGACGCAAAAGCGCACGGAACCGTCTTTCTTGTGGACCAAAACAACAGGAGACGACCACGAACTTGACGAGGGACGAATTATCTTGCGTTCCAACATATCAGCGACGTTGGCTTCAATGACTTTCTGCTCGGCTAGAGAGACACGATACGGGCGGCGGCGCACGATACATGTGTCATCTGTTATAATGCGGTGCTCGGCGACCGTAGTTTGGCCCAGTGTTGTGGAGTAGATGTCGAAAGAATTAGCGTGCTTTTTTAACAAATCAAGCAACTGTTGCGTCTGCGCAGCTGTCAGATCAGTGCTGATGATCGCTTTAAAGGGGTCCTGAACCACCGCTCGGGCTTGGTTTTGAAAACGGCTGGGTGTGTATTGAATGCCTCTCAGAAATTCACAGCCGAAAGAATTTTTCAAAACGGTTTGTTAGGAGCGAAGATATTGCGACCGGAAAACTTCCCTTTCCAGTCCTGTTTCAATTCTGCGGAATAGAGGGTACAGAGCTCCTTAGGGCGGCGTTGAAGGAGGTGCCCCGCCCCCCGCTTTACGTCACCAGACTTCAGCGACGTGTCAGTGACTGACGAAAAGCGCGCGCCTACCGGGGGCTGTTTAGGGGCTGTTTTTTCGCAGCGCGCTTGTGGCCGCCTGCTCGCTTCGCGCCTGGGCTCGGTCGCGTGCCCTCGCGATCACTGCATTCTTTTTTTTTTTTAGATCCTCCGAAGCTTTGTTTTCGTTCATCACATACGTTTAGGCTCGCAGGTGTGAGCGTTTACTTTGTCAGTGCGCTGCGTGTCGTCGATATTGCGCATAACGCGGCGTCAGGACAAACAGCGCAACTGCCAACGCTGCTCCACCTTGTCCTGCATAACCCCAAGTTAGATAATTGTTGATTAGTGATTGTAGACGGGATAATCATGCTGCCGGGCTCGAACGTGACTACTATGACTCGGAAGGAAGACCTTCACAACTCGGACCCTTGCCGACAGGTTAATGTGGAATAAGGTGCGTTGACATGCGGTAAGATGGATGGATTAATTTAATGTGTGAATACACTAGTTCAATTTTAACAGTGAAGCTGTTTAAGCTATTGGTGAAATTGGCAAATCTGCCGAAAACTCCGCTAAGTTATGTAATGCTAGCATAACACTACCACGCTGTACTAAAGACAAAGCTCCGTAGGACGAGTTAGGTAAGGCTAAATCTCATTCAATGGAGCCTAATTAAGATTCCTAGGACTAGTTAGGTAAGGCTAAGTCTTATTCAAGAGAGCCTAATTAGGAATAATTAATTGAGGCCTAGTTCAGACAGGACTAATCCAACTAAGCCAAACCAAGCCAAACTGAACTAATTCAACCTGAATTGAGCTATGACAAGTAAGTCACACCTAATTAAACGGATACTAATGATTTATAATTAATTAAGCCACGATACTAATAAACCATGTCTAATTAAGGTAAATCTAATTATGCGAAGCCTAATTTAGCTGATATGAACAAATCTAGTGTAAGCAAGCTTCTAATTAGACCTTGTTTAGTTAATTAGTACTAATTAGATCACGCATAGCTAGGTTATTACTAGTTAAGTCAAACCTAAGCTAGCACTTATTAATCAAGGTAAATTACGCTAGGACTTCAAGGTCAAGCCTCATTAAGTTGAGACTAAACATTTCAGAACTAATTAAGCTAACACTGATTAAATCAGGCCTATTTCAGGTAGTATTCATCAAGCGATATCTAATTAAGATAATATGTCAAAGAACAGCGTAACTAGGCCTGTACTAATTAGGCCATGTATAATTAAGATATGACTAATTACCGCAAGCATAATTATATCATGAGTAATGAATACCAGCGTATTAAACAATGTATCATTAAGTATAAGTTAATTAGACCGGGTCTAACTAGTGTAACACTAATTAGGTCCTGGCTAATTAAGTTAAGACTAAGTCAAGTCTCAATAAGCTCAGATTATTAAGTTAAGCCAAATTAAGCCAAACATTACAGATGTAATGATTTCATTCGAAACTGATTTACCTTAGTCAACCCTAATCTGCTGTAATCCTTAATTCACCCTAATCTAAGTCTAGCGTAATCCGCTCTATAATATGCCATAGTCCACCTTAATGCACCTCCGTCTGTCTTAATCCACCCTAATGCACCTTAATGAGCTCTGATCCACTCAAGTACACCGTAATCAGACCTCGTCCTTTAATCTACCTTGTAGAAGAAATATTTTGGGTTCGACTCCAGCCATGTTATTGAGTACGAGTACTAGAAGGTGGCGCATTGGAGTACCATAGGGAATAAACCCATCTACAATCACTGATGAATTAAAGTTTGGGATTAATTTGTGATGTATTACGGGCTGCAGGCATGCATTTGTTGGCTTCTTGGAAAACTATATTTATGGTGACTTTTGCACGGCACCGTTCGCGTCGATGCCGAGGTAGTTTACGGACGCCTTCGAATGGCATCTATGAGGCTTGCGCATTAACAAATATATTTTTACATATTTCCAGCAACTATTTTGCTTATAGAGGTGCTCACAACGCAAGGAAAAGCGAGCGCACGGCACGCACGGCACGCACGCGCTTACGGTTTTAAAAAAGGCGCGCTGCGAAGGGCCCGCACACAGCCGAGGCGGGCGTGTCTGCCATCGGCCAATAGCAGCGACGCTCCTTGTAAATGCTCTATGACGAAATAGAGCATATTCAAAGAGCGTGAGGAGAAGCCGCTTTTTGAGTTGAGGGCTTCTGAAGAAGTGGAAGCTTTGTGCTCCGCTTGTGAACGCTACGCTTCGCGGATGACTACAGCATTTGGCTGAGATGTTCGTTGCAGCGTAGGCAAGCCGTAGAATATGTTTTTTCACCAAGCCCGGAGGGTGGTTCAGGACCCCTTTAAGGGCGGTGGCAGAAGAATATTCATCAGGAGAAGGGTCCGCAGGAGAGACTGGTCGAAGCGGCAAGGCATATACAGGCTCCATATCGGCCACGAGCGCTACTGTTGTGTCTTGCGGAAGTAAAATTTTCTCTGGGGTTTCGTTGGTAACAGTGACTAGGGCAGATCCGCGGTGGAACCGAACAATACCTGGCGAAAATGTTATGCCTTTACTAATGCAGTAGGAGGACGGGAACACCAAGACATCGCCATGGTCGATGTCAATGGACTTGAGGGCAACAATGTGGTGTCGTCCGGGGGTTAGTTCCATATCCTGGGCAGCGATCAGGCGGGAGGGCTTGTGGAGTTCTTCACCAAGCATGTGGTCGGTTTCACTGAGGTGTACCACACGCTGTCCACAACAAATGGCGGCAGATGCAGAGGATAGAAAATCCCATCCCAAAATTAGTTGGTGGGAGCACTTGGACAGCACAGCTAATTCTATATGATGAACGATGTCGTCGATGAGTACGCGCGCTGTACACATAGCCAAAGGCCGAATAGGGCTCCCTTGGGCCGCAACCAACGTGGGACCATTGTAAGGCGTCATAACTTTCTTGAGACGGAAACACAAATTAGCCTGAACTTCGTCGATGTCAGGCGGTAGGCGAACAGACTCCAGCTCGTCGAGGCGCTGACAAGTGGTAACGACGTCAGCGACGGTAGTCGGATTCTTGGCGGCGAGGGAATTGAAGGCGACGGGTCCAATGCCTTTTAGGATGTGGCGCAACCTGTCCGACTCCAACATTGAGGAATTGACACGTCGGCAGAGCGCAAGGACATCCTCGATGTACGATGTATAGGACTCACCCAGATGTTGCTTGCGAGCTTCGAGACTCTTCTTGGCCAGAGTCGACCGGACGGCCGGTGTGCCGAACACTTGGCGAAGCTGCTGTTTGAAGCGGTCCCAGTCAGTGAAATCAACCTCGTGGTTGTAAAACCACGTCTTCGCCACACCGGTGAGGTAGAAGGAGACATGGCCGAGCTTGAGAGGATTATCCCACCGATTCGCGGAACTTACTCTCTCGTAATCGTCGAGCCAGTCTTCGACATCCTCGCCTCGCATACCAGCGAAGAGATGGGGGTCGCGGTGGTGGCTGTTGATAATCAAGGAGGGAAAGGCTTGCGATCGCGGGGCGGCGGCCGGAAAGGCGCTGGGCTGCTGGTCCTGCGACGTAGTGGCTGACAGCGAGCACAAGCGGCGACCGGAACGAAGCTCCAGCGAGAAGACTTTGCGAGTAGAGGACAGGGGATCGTAGATTCACCTCCACCACGTATGAGGCCTCGGTTTGGACGACGTTTATTCTCAGTAGCTCGGCAGGTCGCTTGATGATACCAACGCGCTGGGCGCAAAACACTATGATGATGATCACCCACCAGCGATGAAGATACGCAGAACGCATGGTGATGATGATAAAATACAGATGATGAAGACGTGCTTAATAAACGCCCACAGCTGTTACATATTGGCGCTGCAACCTAATAGGTCATCGTCAGCGAGAACAAAAAAGAAAGAAAAAAAAAGAAAACTGTCTGACAGCAGTTACCTCCGCAAAAACAACGGCCGAGAGCGTCGCAGGCTCTGAGATCGGCAACGGCGCGTCGGCAAGTCACTAAAAGCCAAAACAGCCAGCCAAAATCCAGTATGTTACAATCCACAAGCCGAATTCCGGCCACTTTTCCATGCACACGTGTCTTTTATGTTCCCTTGCTAGAGAGTACACTGTACCCGTGCTGGTGTGCGTGCAGCCTCTCGTGGCCTTTGGACGACCTACGGGAACCTTTCCGTCGTCACTGGTCATGATGGCAAGTCGTCGTTGTCACTATGATGCAGCATTCAAAAGGAAGGTGATAACCGATGCCGAAGATTTAGGCAACTGCGCTGCAGGTCGGAAGTATGGCGTCCCAGAAAACAACGTGCGTCGTTGGAGGAAGGAGAAGGGGGCCCTCTTTGCCTGCGCTGCGACGCGGAAAGCTTTTGGAGGACCGCACAAGGGTGTGTTTCCCGAAGTGGAGGCAAGTCTGACAGAATTTGTCAGAGAAACTAGGAGCCGTGCCTTGACTGTGACAACGGAAATGCTTCAGATGAAGGCCCGAGAGTTCGCAGCAGATCGCGGCATCTCCGGGTCGCAGTTCAAGGCTAGCCGAGGCTGGGTGCAGAAATACATGAAGAGAGCCGGCTTCTCACTCAGAAGGTGGACTTCTATTGCGCAAAAGCTTCCCCGTGACTACGAAGAAAAGCTGCTGTCTTTTCAAAGTTATGTCATCAGACTGCGAAGAGAGCGCAACTTCCTCCTCGGCCAGATCGGGAACGCGGACGAGACCCCGATATTTTTTTACATGCCGTCGGCGCAAACCGTACACGCGAATGGTGATCGCGAAGTTCACGTATGTACCACAGGGTGCGAAAAAGCGCGAATCACCGTCATGTTAGCGTGCACCGCCGACTGGCACAAGCTGCCGCCTTATGTGGTGCTGAAGAGGAAAACCATGCCCAGAAATGAAAATTTCCCTAAGGGTGTGCACATCCGCTGCCACGAAAAAGGCTGGATGACTGAGCCACTCGTCATCGACTGGATCAAAACTGTGTGGTGCCGACGTCCCAGGGCACTGTTGGCTCGCCAATCAATGCTCGTCCTTGACACTTTTCAGGGACATCTGACCGAAGGGGTCAAGAAAAAGCTACAAGAACCCACCGATCTGGTTGTCATCCCTGGTGGCATGACGAGTCAGCTGCAGCCACTGAATGTGTGTCTCAACAAGCCTTTTAAGGACCATGTGAGACGCCTCTACAACGAGTGGATGGCCTCAGACGATACGGCCTTGACACCGTCGGGCCGTTTGAAGCGTGCATCTCCGTCTGTAGTGGCTCGCTGGATAGCAGACGCTTGGGCAGCCATACCCGACGCAATGGTGGCAGCTTCTTTCAAGAAGTGCTGCATTTCCAACTCGTTGGACGGCACCGAAGATAGTGAAGTTTGCGAATGCGACAGCGACAAGGAAAGCAGGGATACTTCAGATGATGACAGCTCGTGATTATGCGGTTACACGGCTGATTTTTGCGCACTTAAAAGGTGGGATGTCAAATAAAATTTTTGGCGAGAACTCTCGCCCTATATTAGTGTGCAAACTTTTTTTCCTTTTCTTCGGTCCTTCAACTCCCCCCTCGCCTTATAATCGTGACTGCCTTATATTCGAATAAATACGGTATATACAAAAGTCTACAGAATGCAAGTCTTGTTAATTCGTCAAAATTTTGGCGCACATTGGTTATTTCAATGTAGCATAACAGGCTATGAGCTCACCCAGTCGAAGTGAAGAGAGTAAAAAAGAAAACAGACTGCCAAGAGCAACGCTACCATACAGCTGAAAAAAAATGTCACAAAATGTTTCAACTGGCAGAGGAACTGCCAATCAAAACAGCTGATGCAACCGCAACCATAGAGTATGACATCTGTTTTCATGACTTCTTGACTCCTGCCATGATCGCCAATTATATATCCATCAATGATGGTGTCGCCGTTGCCACATAGCTGACTGAGGAAGAAATAATTCAGCATATGGTAGGCACCGACAATGATTGTTCATTGGGAGATGACAATTGTGACTCATACCCCTGACACATGGGCATACGAAAGTACTTTAGGTAAAGGGACATCTACCAGGAAGGCGTTCATGCCCAGTGACACACGACAAAAAAGTATCTCCTTCCTGGCAAAGTTTCTTTGCAGAAAGGTAGATCGGCAATCTACTTTTCGAGTGTAAAGGGTGTACTCTCGCCGACAGTGTACACGACTCGTAAGAGGGAGAGAACTTTTCACAAAATTACAACACCCCACAAGTATTTTTCTTGCCATGCGTAAAAGCATTAACTTTTAACCGGAATAAGAGTTGTCGGGGTGCAAAGATTTATTTTTACCGCATTCTCGAACGCTCGCATCGCCGCCATGCGGGATTCTGGCAGTGTCATTTGCTTCTTCATCGTGGCAGGGACTGCGCGTGAAACGAACAATCAACATTATAAGCCATCAGCGATAAAAACAATATTTTTATGTTCTGCGAACGGTAAAAGTAATTAAACGTGAAAATTTAAAAAAGTGTTCACTATCTTGCTGCTTTAATAAGTAGCGCCATTTTCTTGTGGCGTTCGTCGTAGGAACCACCAAAAGAAGTTCACGTGCTGCTGTGTGTCAACAGTGCAACTACTTTCTGCAGAGGGTCCTTGAGAGCAGAAAAAGGGGTTCACTACAAAGGACTTTACTTTTTCTCGTCGTGCCAGGGGTATAACTGCCCAACCACCGAAACGCACAGTAAAAAAAAACTGCAGAAACGTCTGTGTTGAAAGACTTTTATGAGAAAATTTCGTATAGTGCATGTGCCACAAGGCATCCGACAGCTATTAGAGCGATTCAAATTCGCCTGAAAAAAGAAAAGATGAAGATTGCAAATTTTGTCAAATAAAGGTACATCACGCTGGGAAAAATCCTACATTTTTGTTGTTCATTCAATATCTAGACATTCAGATAATTCAACAGTACGTGACCGCTGCCTGGTCACATGCGCGCTCTGGGCGCGCGTCATTGGCCATGACGCGCGCCTCCTCTCCTGGCCTCCCGGGCGCGCGAGCGGCGTGGGTGCCTCGTGGTTCGCGTCATCTGCTACTGCTCACTCCGCCATCCGGACGGGCGTTTCCCTTTGTTCTCCCGAGCGTTTTCTCATTGCCGTGAGTTCACTCGCGTTAGTTTTCGATCGCTCTCTCAACCAGAGTTGAAGAATTTGTTTTGTATCACGTGCTTCGATGGCGCGCGATGCCCGTTTGAAAGTTAGCACGTGGAAAGCGTGCAGCAAAAAGAGACGCGCTTGGAACAAGTCCATCGCGTCGAAAAAAGTGGCAACTTCGGTGGCACCGCTGGCTGTTTCTCCTGTTGGCTCCACGACTGAACCATGTACAACAATGTCGACTTCAGTGCGATCGCAACCCTGTTCGGCGCCGCTTGAGTGTGCTGGAGCAAGCTCAAGCATGGAGCACATCGATGACAACGTGCCCGGGCCAAGCTCCCGCGCGGAGCGCATGGACACAGTGTTTTACACGGATGAGGCACGTGCAGAACGCGAAGAACGTGCGAAGTGCGTGAAATCTTTGTTGGCGGACATTTTGGCGCCATCGCGGAAGTTTGACCTGCTCGACGTCAGCATGGCGAGTGACGACAACGATCATGGCACGGAGTTTATCGTCGTCGGCATGGAAGTACAGTCGACTCTCGTTACAACGGACCCTCATAATCCGGGAAAAAATGTCTGTTTTATCCGAAGTCCGTAATATCCAGTCATCGAACGGAAGGGGGGAGGGGGTTAAGGCCCGTGTGTTTATCATCGCTGGCATCGCTCAGCTGCGTGATTTAGTTCTTTTTAAATACCTGCCGCCGAATATAGACTCCGTGGCACGGCTGCGACCGACAGTGGTAATTTATAACTGTAGCACATGTTCAACTTTCATCAGAAAATGAAACAGTACTAAGCGCAGGAAGGCCTGGTGGGTGGCTGTCTAACCCATGTAACCATTAGTGAGGCTCAGTCCAAAAGCTACTAATCTAACAGCTTGCTGTCACAAAGCCGCTCATGTTACAAAAAGAACTGGTTCCAGCTGGGGCCCGTTCTAATGATCGGCATCACAAATTCATTTTTTTGCACCGGACGCATTTCTGCCTCAGCTAATCCAAGACCGTTGCTAAGCTGAATTAGCACGTGCATTCATACCAACGCACCTCGCGTGTAAAAGTTTCTTCATTATAACTTCTCAGTGGAACTCACCGGTATTTGGGCTGGGACCTCAGGAAGGCCTCACTACCATAGCGTTGGTCGCAATGCCTAACGACGCGATTGCGGAGGGAATGACGAACATCCAAGGTAGAAAAAACAAACAACAGCTTTTTATTCACACCTAACTCGAAAGGAACTTCCGTTATCAGTGACTGGCGCCCCTTAGGTCGCTTCATGGAACCTGAAGCGCTTATGGGGGTTCTCCCGACGCTTGTTTGCCGGCGATACCTTTGTTGTGCACTGCTTCCATAGTCCCATCGCTTTGGCAACATCCGCCTACTTTTCTCCGCGTGCAACTGCACTCACAATTTTCATTTTATCGCTGAGCGAAATTTGCTTCCGTTTTCTGGAGGCCATCATCTCAGCACTTGCTCTCGGTGCAGGCACAACCATCCCCCACGGCACACAACGACAAAAATGCCGTTTGTTATGCTCTCAGGCTGGCTTACGAGACGACGCTGGCTTGGCTCGGCTTGGCCAGATGAGTACCAATGTTGCCAGCCACAGTTTAAAATTTTTGCTTAATACGCCGGCGAGGCAAAGTATGTTGTCAGTCTGCGTCGAAACGGCAAAAGTCCGTTGTATGTGGAACTTTGGCAAAAAACTGCCATTAATTTTGTCTGCTGTAGCCGGTAGTCCGTTGTAACAGGGTCCGTTCAAAGCGAAGTTGGCTGCATTAATAAAATACATGGACCAAACCTGGGTCAAGATATGGTCCATTATATCCGAAAGTCTGTTGTACGCGGGTCCGCTATAACGAGCGTCGACTGTATTGCGAAAATTTTTCTGCGCGACTACATGTACCCAGTGCGGGACAGTCGGTCTCCAGTTCGCGAAATGTAACGAGAGACAGTACGGCCTGGCAGTGAAGCTGGAGCTTACGTGCTCTAGTTGCGACTTCGCCAAGCGCCACTTTTTGTCGCCACAAGTCGAGGGCCCAACCACGATCACGCCCTTTGAAATAAATTTGTGTGCAGTGAAGGGCATCCACAGCATTGGAAAAGGAGTGACTGCACTTGCGGACTTCTGTGCCACCCTGAACCTTTCCCACCGGGGCCTTCACCACAAAACCTTCAGGGGACACATGGACACCATGGTGGATGCCTGCCAAGCAGCTGCTTCAGCCTCAGAAAAGTGCAGAGGTGGTGAAGACCCTATACAAGGACTTCCTCAGCCCACCTGGAAATATTGATGTCATTTTTGATGGCACGTGGAAGACCCGTGGACACAAGTCCAACATTGGTGTTGGGTGTATTATTGAACTTTACACTGGCCTAGTTCTAGACCATGCTGTCTAGGTGCTGCCGTGGTTGCCAGAGGGCACCTGACCCTAGTGATGATAGCTACGGTGACTGGGCAGTCAACCACAAGTGACTCAAGAATGTAAACTGAAATGCCGGTCGGATGGAGGTTGAGGCAGCCCTGATTCTGTTCAGGCGGTCTCTCGAAAAGAACGGGCTGCGCTATACGACCATCCTATCAGACGGTGACAGCTGCACGTTCCACGCGCTAACAGAAGTGTCTATGGATACATTGACATTGAGAAAAAAAGACTGCCTGAACCACGTGCACAAGAGGATGGGGACTGCTCTTTGCACAAGGGGAGTCTCTAGGTGGGAAAGGAAGACTCACCCAAGATAAGATAAAGAAAATAGCAGCATATTAAGGATACGCTCTGAGAAGCCACACGCATGACATCCCAGCCATGCAGAAGGCCATCAAAGCCATTCTGTTGCACATGACATCTACAGATGATGCCCCAGACCACAGTCACTGTCCAGAAGGTGCCAGCTCATGGTGCTCGTAACCGTGCATTGGCCAGCAACGAAAAGCCACCAACCCACAAAAATCCACTGCCAGCCTCTGTTCGCACTGCTCTAGAGCCAGTCTTTGCAAGGCTGGGTGACTGTGCCCTCTTACATCGTTGTACCGATGGGATGACTCAAAATGCCATTGAGTGCCTACACTCTGTGATTTGGAATCAAAGCTCAAAAAACACGCACGAGTCCCTGCTCGCTGTGGAAAGGGCTGTTGCCGAAGCAGTCTCACGCTTCAACCAGGGAATGGTCGAAACTAGCAGAGCCGTTGCAGAGCAGCTTGGCCATAGCCCAGGGAGCTGCCTCATCTGAAGGAGCCTTGAAAAGGACAGGAAGAGGCTCTACAAGGCCAACAAGGGGCACACAGAGAATGAAAAGCTCAAGAGGAGGATGTCTAAGAGACACCAGCCAAATGCAAGCCAGGACTACTGCCTAGGACTGCTGTAAAGTGGCTGAACACTGTGAAGTGACTCACTTTTCTTGTTTTTTTTTTGTCACATGCCTTTACAGTACGCATGTTTTGGTCATGTTTGCCTGAACCAATTATAATAAATATGATTTTATTTTGTTCAGGAAGAATAGAGCTTCATTCTAAAGCCTTTCTTTTACTTACAGGCTCAATAGATGAAATTACAAATCTTCTCAAAACTTCAAACGCGATTTTCTCAGCTTTGTTATTTTTGTACAGTGCCTCTGCCTTACGGAAGTTTTGAGGAAGTTTTCATGAACATATGTAAACAAACTTGGTATCATTCTTTGCAGGAACAACTGAACTATAGGCTAAAGGTTTTCTTTTCTTTTTTTCATAACTTTGATGCAATTGTCATTATAAGTAAGCCAACTACTAGAAATAAATTTCACCTTTCAAGTTTGCAAATTATTTCTGATCAATCAAACATCTATTTTGACATTTAATGAGCTTTAGCCTGCAGGGTGGTCCATAACTTTCCTTCTAAATGAGATAGCTGAAATCTGTTTGCGGATTTGAAATCTCTATTCGATGATGCACATCGATGAAAATTTTCATCAAGATATAATAATAAATAAACTTTTTTTAAGGCCCCCATCCCCCCTTAAGGGTCTGGGGTGGTGCCAGGCACCATCATCATGATATTCAAGTTGGGAAAGAACATAAATCATTTTGCAGTAAATGAATTTTCCTTCCACTGCTGAGCGCCAATTTACGGCTGCATGAGTGTTACGAATGTAGAGATTTTAAGGGATGACGTAAAAAAACAAACAAAAAAAATTGCAAAGCATTATTCAACGCTAATGTTTTAACTAATTTCAAACCTTGCGGAGAGTATGCCGGCCGTATGAACAGAAGGCTATGAGCAGACAACACACAGTGGCAATGCTGCCCATGGCTTGACTAGAGATGCATGCCAGTACGGCCATGTCTTTCCTGGCAAACCAGTTGTCACTGCAACTGCATGGTGGCACCACACACATTCAGTTGGAAAAGATGGATAAGCAACAATTATAACAAGAGAAAATCACCTTTCTGGAATGCTTGGGAAAAAAGAACCAAGGCGGGGAGAGGTAGAAAGCTGACATTCATGAGTTGTTACACCACATATGATGCAGCTTTTCATTGCCCACACAATACCTAATATTCGCACTACCATAAAAAAGAGAGACTGTAGCTTCAGATTGCCACAGCTGTATCTTATGGTTCATCACTAATCACGAAAACAGCAAGTGAAAGAAAGGATAAAATGGCAATGCATTTTGCTACTGTTGTCACCAGGCCCATGGCCAGGTAACCATGAGTCTCTAAGGCAAATCTGGGGAATTGGCAGGGATGCATGCGTGTATGCCACACTTTATGTGCCACAAGCTTGATATCTCGTACCAACTTCATTTTTATTTTCAACATCTCAACCATTTGTACATGTGCCCAACCTGATTTGAACTAAAACTGCATAATTTGCATGCCTCTGCAACGAAACCAGTAAATCAAAGAACACATACTAAAAGAAATAACTTACGCTCACTTTTCCCAGCCCTTTCATCATCGTCAGCATCAGCGCTAATATCAGACAAGTGGTCTGTGCAGCCAGACACTAAAATAATGTAAAAAAAAAAACTGTCTAAACACAGGATATCATAACTCATTTCAACCTCAAGATTGATAGAAGGAATGCAGAAGAAAACTGCTCTAGAATTTCGGAAACATTGTACGGCACAGGCAATCATCACTGAGAGCAAGCAGCTTTACTGGAAAACAAATGACATGAATAATACCTCTACAAGACGGTTTCGACGACCTTAATGTAAATGCTGTCAAGGCAGACCTAATGGCTGCCAGTGTCAACATATGGTTAAGAAATATTAACTAGTCAGGTCATGCAACAGAGCAGCATCTCCTATTTTGGCAAAATGAACGAAGCAACAAAAAGAGAGAGAGAGAGAGAGAGAGAGAGACACAAAACTGGTGAAACTATCAAATAGTATAAGCCTAAAGATCGAGTGATGTTCACTTGCCTGTAGAGTGTTGTGAAAGTGCGCTAAGGGGAACTGCAGATGACACCCGAGCAGAAACTGCTGTAGTAGGATATACAATATGGCACGCTTGAATGGACCTGAAATGAAAGAAACAATGAAAGAAACAGGAACATCTAATAAACATACCGTATTTACTAGATTCTAACGCGCCCTTGATTCTAACGTGCACCCGTTTCCCGCGAAAAAAAAAACAACAAAAAAAAACTGAAACATCAATTGTAACGCGCTCCCATTTCTCGTGACATGGGAAAAAAGGTCCTTAGTAATCAACCTCCTCACATTCATAAAAACAAATTCCGTACTCGCGTAATGAACGCACCGTCAACTTTGAGCCCCTTCAGTCCCTAAAATGACTGCGCTGTGGCTTTTCCGCTTCACTCGATCCGCGGTGTCTCGAAGACGCTCGGCGCGCTGATTCATAACTCCTGTGTCTCTATAAAACTGCCCCACGTTGCCGGGAGGCGGCGATAACATCATTTGCTCGCAGTGCCGTGTTCCTCCGTGCTATCGTAGTTCCCTCACGCCCGCTGCCACGTGCTGCCATGCATGCTGCGCAGGCTGGCGCAGATAAGCCTAACCATGGTCAGGGCGTGGTCCCAGAGATTGCCGCGATACAATCCCGGATGTCAAGCTGCGCGCACAACTGAGAGGCTCGGGTGGCTCAGGCTCAGCATAGATATGAGGGAGAAATGCGACGATGAGCCGTTTTGCGTGCGGTGATACGAAACATCTCCCTTACGGCTACCCGCGAACGCTACCGAAATGGTGCGGCTGGGCGTCTCGGAGATCGTATCGGCGACATAGCAGCTTTGGTTGGCCACAAGACAGCCAAGCCGACGCGGCGAGTATCGTCGGTCTACACATCCTACGCATCACGCGCGTCATGGCATCATTCAGTGCGGGACCGGTGGCGACATAAAGCTACAAAAACCATGCACGCCAAAGACCGCCGCGCCGCTAGTTAGTTTTTTCGCCGGTGACCGTTAGATAAAGCCCGAACCTCATAGGAGGCGGCCATTTTGATGCCGACGGCGACATGGTAACGGTGTCGTTCCCCCGCATTAGATTCTAACGCGCATATGATTCTTGGACCCGTTTTATCAGAAAAAAGGTGCACGTTAGATTCAAGTAAACACGGGGATAGTGAAAGACAAAAGAAAGGGAAAGGTATATTTACAACATACAGAAAGTAAAGCAGCTGCAGTCAAGATGGCGTAACCAACAACATGCGTACCGTTGAGACAAGACAGTCTGTCGTGTCTTAGCGACACACTCTTCCATGTCCGCTGTAGCGCGTTAGGATGTGGATATATCTTATAACATTTAACCCCACCATCAAGAGCGCTGTCTCGGCTCTTAAAGAAAACTGATATGATTTTGTGGCGGGCAAAATATACAGTTTTCGTTTTCTAGTCATGTATTGTTAATGTCCTCCATACACGAAAGCCAGGAAAGATGTACAAAATATTTTAGTTCGGTTTTAAAGTTTTCGTTGCCTAGCACTGCAAGCCATCCCCAGGGCAATGGACACTACGATGACGTATGAACACAGCCTATTTATAAATCGCCGAAATCGCTGTCAAAGCAGCTGAATGACCGTGAAATTGTCATTGTTTGCATGTCCCATGTGTAACTGACCATAGACGAGAAAGTTGCAACGACACTATCATGAATTGCTGTCTCTATGTGACTTAGACTTATGTCCGACTCTGTTGACACGTCACTAGGAAACCGCCCCCTTGAAATCGAAACCAAAAGTGAGCTTTTAAGTGAGCCGTGTTAAAAATATATTCATTGCGTGACGAGGCACCGCGATACTCTTTTTGGGGTTCTCCACGCCAGTGCTTTCATTTACAGCAACAATATGAGAATGTCAAGCATTCACGTCAGTACTCCTTTAAGAAACAGCAGGGTCATGTCCAAAAATGTAGGGCTTGAGACAGGCGACGTGCACTATTTATTAGAGGGTGCGGAATATGACGACCGACTGTTCAACAAGGCAATCTCATATGTGAACTAAGAGAGCAGGCGTAGAACCTTGTAAGGCCCAGAGCAGCGAGCGAGAAGCTCCGACGACAGTCCAACATGGCAGGAAGGCATCCATAGAAGGATCAAGGAGCCAGGCGAGTAGTGAATGACTCTGTTGCGACTATCATAGGGGGCATTCTGGGCGATCATGTGCAATCTGGCAAGCTGTTTGAGCCCGGTAAGGGGTTCCCAATCTGATGGTAAAAGAGTCTCAAGGGTAATGTGGGCAACAGCCAAACAAGAGATAAAAGGGGGAAAAGCCAGCGGTGTCGTGGTGGGAGAAGTTGTAGGCAAAAGTTACGTAAGGTAATGTGCTGTCCCAATCATTGTAATCTGGGGAAACACACATCAATAACATTGTGGTCAACGTGCAACTGAGGTGCTCAGCAAGTCCACTTGTTTGCAGGTGGTACGTAGTGGTCCGCTTATGACGTATAGAACACGAATGAAGGATGATATCGACTACTTTAGAAAGTAATGAGCGACTGTGGTCGGTCAGCAGCTGCAGTGGAGCGCTGTGGTGAATAATAACATCGTAAAGCAGAATTTGTGGGGACCACTGGGGCGAAGCGCGTACCGCGCGACGCCATGTTTTGCATGGAATGTCCCCGCATCCCCCTCTTCCAGCTGGACGGAGCGGCGGTCCATCAGTGCGAGGGGCTGTCCGCTTTGCCCCATGTGGTTTTAACTAGCCTGCATTGGACAGCTGGTTCCTTCTGGAATGTTCGCCCGTTTCTGGTTTGTAGAAGCTTGGGAGAACACGCTGGGACTTGAGGCGGTACGTACGTGCTTTTGCGGCTCTCCCCGTGCCCAAACGACCCCGGCAGCAGCTTGCGATCGTCGCCCATATCTGTATGTTCCTTTCCTTCTATTTTCCCTTTCTAGGGGTGCGCGATCGCGGGTGCGCTGGCCGGGGTTAGGTGGCTCTACCCTTGCAGGGTTTTTGTGTGTTACTGTGTGTTCGCGTGTTGTTCGTTGTTACTGTCCTTTGGTTGTGTTCGTGTGTGTTTGCGTGTTGTTTATCATTGTTATCCTTTATATTTAATAAGACTTTAAATTCAGCCTTGTTTTTGTTCATTTCATTTAATGTGTTTATAAATCACCATGCTGGGAGAGTGACGCCTAATGTTCTCGTCTTTCGCCACGTGCGACGGTTCGTGCTGTCCTGCCCCAAGACAGGCGGCGGGCTGACGCGCGCGGCGATGCATGGCTGAGATGAGCGAGCGCGGACGCAACTGCCACATTCTCTGCTCGTCAAGTGCTCGAACCCACGGCAAGGGGTTGCTAGCGGCGATGCCGCTGCTAGCAGTAGTAGATAGTAGAACAACCCCTACAAATTCGACATCAGTGGCACAGCTTGTGGGGAGAGCCCATGTGATAGCACATAGTGTTGCATAATCAGTGGCTACAGCAATTCACTTGTTACCAGCCAAAGACACAGGGAATGGTCCAATGAGGTTAAGGCCAACGCGGTAGAAAGGGACAGTTGGAATGTCTATAGGCTGAAGTAGATCAGCTGCTAAGGAAGGGCGCCTGCAGCATAGTCAGGACTCACAAGCAGCAATGTATCAGTGCACAGAACGGGGAAGGCCTGTCCAGAAGAATAGACTGCCGGATGCAATCACACGTGCGAGTCACTCCAAGATGCCCAGCGGCTAGGATGTCATGAAGCTGTTCAAGAACTGAAGGATGGAGCGCTTTAGAAACTAAGAGGACAAGTTCAGGGTCCTCGTTGCTTGTGTTACGTCGATAGATAGTGCCATCACGGAGGACAAATAAGCGGTGCGATGGATCAGAGTGGTGAGAACGCAGGCGTTGTATAATTAGGAGCAAACGTGCACCCTGGAGCTGTTCGGTCCTTATATTGAATATATAGTCAGATATGGCGAAGATGCAGGTGTTGGATCTTGCGCTGACACGTCGGGAGGAACCACAGGATGACGGGATAGACAGTCAGCGTCTTGGTGCAGTAAGCCTGACTTACAGACCACGTCAAAGGTGTATTCTTGAAGTTTCAACGGCCAGCAACCAAGGCGTCCAGTCAGATCCTTGAGGGAAGACAGCCAGCACAGGGCATGGTGTGATGACCGAGAAGGGGATGCCGTAAAAATATGGTCTAAACTTCGCCACTGCCCAAACTAATGCGAGGCACTCGTGCTCAGTGATGGAAAATTTCTGCCCAGAAGGAGAAAATAGGCAACTGGCAGAGGCAATGACGCAATCTTTTCCATATTACCGCTGGGCGAGCACAGCGCTGATGCCATACCCACTCTCACGGTCAAGGTCATCGACTGAAATCTGCCAATAGACTGACCTCAGGTCGATGGAGGCAGAACAATGTAGACAGTCGAGAGGGTTGTCAATTTTCGGCAGAGAAGCCGCCAGCTGCCGTCTTTCTTTTTTTCTCAACGAGCACGACCAGTGATGCCCATGGACTACAGGACGGCTCAATTACCACATTTTCCAGTGTATAAGACGTGTTTTTTTTTTCGAGAACTTTCGCCGGTACGCCTTATACAGCCGTGTGTCTAATACAGTACAACTGCGTTATAACGAACCCGGTTATAACGAACTGTCGGATATAACGAAGCAATCGCAATTCTCCTTGAAATTCCTATAGATGAAATTGATATTGGTTATAACAAACTAATGGTTATAACGAATTACCACTCCCCCTTCAACTTTGTTATAACAAGGTTTTACTCTATGTACCTTTTTCTTGTGTAAATTCTGAACTCATGTTGATGCTGATCACTAGTCTTTTTTTTTCCATTATAACAGTTAGATGCAAATGACTCATCGTAAGTGTAATAACGAAAAGTCAAACTGCTGAAACTGACATTTCATTAATAAAAGTAAATAAAACCAAAAGATAAAAATAGCTGCTCTAAGTTTTCAGCTCACAGAGGCTTTGCGCGCTACGGAGGCCGTGTGAGTTTCGGAGGCCGCAAGTGCTTGTTTGCACTTGCACCCTGCTTGCACGGCACGACTGGTCGGCATTCGCTGTGCGTGGGGCCAATCACCATTTGCAGCTTTGCGTGATTGGTTGATTCGCGTCACTATGGTGCATTGTCGTTCACAGTTTGCCGTTCATCGTTCACCCGCAGCATGCCGGCTAAATGGAAGAGCTACACTGCGAAGTTTAAGCTGACAGCTGTGAAATACATTGAGGAACACGGGAATGGGCAGCGGGGCATCATTTCGACGTCACTGAGAAGATGATCCGCACCTGGCAGCAATCTACGGACAAGCTACAGGCCATGAAGAGCGATAAAACGGTGGACCATGGCAAGAAGGCGCAATGGGCAGAAGTTGAGGGACGCCTGCATACATGTATCTTTGAGCAGCGTGCACAAGGTAAGGCCTTGTCAATCGTGCAGCTCTGCCTCTAAGCGCAAACGCTGGCCAAAGAGACCGGCGCAGTTGGTTTTGTTGGCAGGCCATCCTGGTGCTTCAGGTTCATGCACCGCAAAGCACTGGCGATAAGAGCCCGCACTAGCATGTGCCAGAACCTGCCGCAAAATTTTGAGAAGGTGGAGCAATTTCAGTCTTTCACAAAGAAAGAAATCAAAAGTCTAGGCAGCACTGACAGCCACATAACAAATATGGACGAGGTGCCACTGACATTCGACATTCCTGTGTAAAGGAGTGTGGCACCAAAAGGTGATAAGGCTATTACTATCAAAACGACAGGCCATGAGAAAGCGCATCTCACGGTCATGCTCGCGTGCTGCGCTCACAGGAAAAAGCTTCCATCAATGATCACGTTTTAAATGGAAGACTATGCCCAAAGAGTCCTTCCCGCCTGGCGTTGTCATAGAGAGAAATGTCAAGGGCTGGAAGGAGCAAGACATGATGGGCAGGTGGATCTAGGAGTGCTTCTCGAAGCGTCCAGGTGGCTCTTTTAATGCCGAAAAAAGCCTCTTGATCATGGAGAGTATGCGGGGGCATATAACTGAGCTCAAGCTAATCAGGGCGAAAAACTGCATCGAAAAACTGCATCGCTGCGGTTATCCCAGGCAATATGACAAATACTGCAGCCCCTCGACATCGCGGTGAACCGCAGTTTTAAAGCTGTCCTGCGGCGCCTGTGGGAGTCGTGGATGACCAATGGAGGGGAGACCTTAGATATACGAAAACGGGACGCATGAGGCGTGCTTCCTTCAGTCAAGTAACGACGACAGTCCATGATACCTGGTGTGCGGTAACAGAGGCCGCGGTCACGGCAGGGTTTCACAAGGCGGGCCTTCTGGCTTCAGTGCCCGGGCAGCCCGAACTGGACGAAAGCAGCGACAGCAGCAATTCTGAAGAGGAAGCTCCAGTGACGCTGCCGCCAGAGCTTGCTGAACTTTTCAAGCGTGCCTCCGAGGATGAAGATTTCGAAGGATTCAGGGAATAAAATGTTTCTGTGCAATATTTGTGTGCAATATTTTTTCCGCCAATTTGCTAAGTTTTCTTACATACTAGTGCTCACAGTCAATAAGTACGGCATTTCACTGTTTGTGCAATGGCATGTTATGAAATTACATTACGGCAAGTGAGTGTATACGTGTGCGTCTTATATACCATTTTTCCCCGCAAAAGTATTCAAATAAAGAGGGTGGTCTTATACAAACGTGCGAACTTCTACACCAGAAAATACGGTACAATGAAACTCGGTGCAAAGAGCCAGGACAAACTACAGAGGCAAGATACAACACACATCCCTGTCTGGTTTGACACAATTGTTTGAGCTGAATTCCTTTGTTAAAGGGGCTGACAACCAGGTCATCATTATCAGCATGTCCCCGCCCACTGCAGGGCAAAGGCATCTCCCATAGATCTCCAGTTAGCCCTATCCTGTGCTAACTGGGCCCAATTTATCCTGCAAACCTCCTGATCTCATCTGCCCACCCAACTTTCTGCCACGCCCCTGCCACGCTTGCCTTCTCTAGGAATCCACTCTGTTACCCTTAATGACCAACGGTTGTCTTGCTTTCCCATTACATGGCACGGCCACGCCCATTTCTTCTTAATTTCTATTAATATGTCCCTAACATGCGTTTGTTCCCTTACCCACTCCACTCTCTTCTTGTCCCTTAAGATTACACCTACAATTTTTCCGTTCCATAGCTCACTGTGTCGTCCTCAACTTAAGCTGAACCCTCTTTGTTAGCCTCCAAGTTTCTACCCCGTAGGTGAGTACTGGTAAGATGCAACTGTTAACACTTTCCTCTTGAGAGACAATGGTAAGCTACCACTCATTATCTGACAATGCTTTCCAAATGCACTCCACGCAATTCTAATCCTCCTAATTGCGTCAGCCTCATGATTCGGATCGGGGTTCAATACCTGGCCTGAGTAGACATATTCACTTACTACCAATGCCTCGCCAGCTATCTCAAATCGCTGTGCTCGCCCAAGGCTATCGAACATTACTTTAGTTTTCTGCATGTTAATTTTCAGGCCCAATGCTCTACTCTGCCCATTTTTTTTATTTTAATGGAAATCTTACCGCTCAGTGTGTCCAATCATGCAATGACAATGGGAAAAACGCTGTGCAAAATTTATTATCAGAGCTTTTTGTTTATAGAGTGGTAAACGCAACACATGTTGCAAACAATGGGCGAAAGCCATCGGGTGTGCTTGCACCTGGTTCTGCCGTGACAGAGCGCATGCGGGCACTGCCTGGCAGATGTGCCACGCATGTTTTTGGGTGCCACGAAGGCAGTGCCATTTCTTGATGTCAGCTCCTTTTATGGCATAGAAAGTAAATAATAGGACGGAGATGCGTTTTTATGTACCGACTGCAATTTTAAGTCAGTTATCATCGTATGAACAGGAACAGGCAACGTACAGCAATTTAAAGACTCCATAACGCAGTACCAAGGCTTTACCACCAGGCCACGCCACGCCTCAGTTGCCGCAATTTTCAAGTTCAATTTAAAAATACAAATCTTATTCAAATTGCGAAAGGGTGCTCAATTCCATCACTATAATTCAAGATCTTTCCAAATTCACAAAAGTCCGTTCACACGTTCTGGCCAGTTGTCAGCCCCTTTAAGGAATATGTACATTATATTCGTGCAGAAGCACACTTTTCGTTTTGAATGTTTTCTGTGCTGACTATCTTTTGTCAGTTTCCATGACCTGGCCAAGTCTTCTCCCCAGTTAGCTCTTTTGCTCTGAGTGTATTCACAACCTGCGCGTTCCAGCAAAGCTGCACGAGCACCACAAGAGCTGTCCAAAAATTTTACAGATGGTGAATGGGATGAATGGTCCCTTCTATTACTCTCTAGTCAAGGTTATCTTGGTTGAAAAACGTACTTCTCATGCGTGTGCAGTAACATTTCCGCAAACAGACTGACTTTACCAGAGGTGTCCAAACTCCCCAACAACTGTGGGTTTACTTTATACTGAATACACCAAGGTTTGGGCTTATGCAAACAGTTTCTGAATGCATCACGGTTCATACAAACATGGGAACCATAGCTGCAAACGAGAGGGCCGGTACGGCTGCTATCAGAGATAATACCACCCATGGCCGCTGCAGCCTTATCCCCTTTTCCACCCCTACCCTCTTTTGATCTCCACTGGACCAGCACACGCAAAAAGTAAGGTGAGGAGGAAAGGAGCAGAGTGCTTATTCCTCTGCACACACAGACTGGGTGATGTGACTATAATCGGTGGGCTGCGCTTGCTAGCCCACGCAATGCATTTCACGAAGTTCGCAGGCGCAAGAGCAAGTGTCAGTGCACCTCCAGTTACCAAAGTAAAACTGCACAAGCACAGGCTTGAGAACAAAGGGCAATGCTTTGCTTCGCTATCATTTTATTACTGATGTCGCAAGAGCTGATTATAATGACAGGCAGCCAACTGCTTCAGTCCGCTGCTATCTGGAGGGCGATACAAGTTCTTTTGCTCGCTAGCGAACGCTAGCTGCAATGTCACAAAGTGGGTGGTCTGCGACCTCTGCGAGAACAGCAGAGCGCAGCCAATGGGCAAGCAGCACACTCCCCAGAAGACCACGCGCTCTGTCTGTCGTCTGCTTGGTAACCGTATACTGAAAACATGTTTGTCGCCTACAAGCAAAAGAACCTTTTATGTTAAAAAATATATTTTCTTCTTCGGGGGATTAAACATGCTCTCAAGCAATAATATGTTTAACTCGTACTATTTATTACGATTAGTTTTTCTGTGTATTCGCTAGGTGATGTCAGGGACACATAAAAAAAAGTAGCTTGAAGCAGCTTATCATATGGAAGTCAAGCTGTATGATAAGGGCGTGGTGCCAGATCATTCGTCTTCACTTTTCATTGCAATTTCTATTACTTTCAATCATGCAAAATTTGGGATGATACAAACATTCTCGTGGCCCTGAGGAATTTGTGTGATTCAGATTCTACTGTACTGTATATTTAAATCTACCTATGTACCAAGTTACTTCGCTAAACCCCTTTGTGTTCAATATATCCCGGATAGACTGTAGCATCACAAGAAACGAAGATACAATGCAACTAGGAAGGAACTCTTGCTTACAATGCCTCACAAAGGAGAAGCATTTATCAATATGAAGCAGCACTCACTTGGTTGTCATCCAATGCAGGCGCACCATTGTGCCTTCCTGAAGCTTTTCAGAACTGCGGTCTTCAACTGCAGTATCAGCATCCTGTGGCTCTGTAAACATGATGAGTAGCTGAAAATGTAGCTCTGCCAAGCTGCCTGCTTTCTCCCTTATCCAATAAACGTTACACAGTCAGTCTAGGCAATGCACTTGCATTACTGTGGTCTCCTTGCCAATGATGAATTCTGACAACGCTTTTCATTACAAACAATGTGCCAGTGGTTCGGTGCCCATTATAATTTTAATGTTCCTGAAAAAAAGAGGTTACAAATGCAATTTTTTGGGTGATTTTCAGATCTTTAAATGCTGTATTGACCATTAAAGGGGCCCTCTAACACTTTCCTCGCACCCACTTTTTATTTGCAGGTCGCGTAGACAGATGGCTGAGGATATTTTTGGCAGGTGTCAAACCGCTCGTATCAGTTGATTTAATATTTTAATCATTCAATGAACTCATCACATCGCTGCCAACCGCATCAGTGCGTAGGGGCACCCGTCAGAACTATTTGTGCAGAAATGACGACTGAGGGCTCGAGCCGGTGATTGGATGAAAGTAGCACTATAGACCTATTCCATGTTGGTAAACAGTGGTAGGCACCGGCGATATAACCAGGGCTTGTGTCGACGTCGCGGCGCGGAGGCCCCGCCCACCGCTTGCCGCGGCCCCGCACGGTCGCGCCACCGCCGCCGGCGAAGCGCGTGCGAAAGCTGCCTCCGAGCACGGGGCGTCGGAGCGCCGACGGGTGTTTACAACAGTTTTCGAGGGGCAGCCGCGTGAGATGAAGTCGCGTTAGCTCTGTAGGAAGCATTCGATGAATGTAGAAAAGAATGTGCTGACGACCAGCTATGACAAGATGTGAGAAATTGATTGAAAGGATAAGCACGTTGCAACATGATGCGAACGATCGCGAGCTATCATGTCGGCATCGCTTCATGCGTATGCTTTAATTCGGTAACTGGCGCAAGGATGAACCACTTGCAACAGTGAGACTTGTTTAAATACGACTTGAAGATGCCTCAGCTAAAATACTGTTTCGGACTAAAGCCTCTAATCCCTACACGAAATCCTTGCGCAAAAACAAATGTAACTCAAGCATGCGATATTGGTGACGCTAGAACCTATGTAAATACGGCTGTGATAACGCACACACACAAAAATGCAATGACGAGCCAAGGACAAGGCTCTCAAATATAACTGACAGCAAGGCGCATAACCGCGGCTTGCGGCTCTGCCCATACGCTGAGTTCCGATCGTGACGGCGTGAAGTCCTGTGACGACGCGGCACATTTCAAGCGTGTAGTTCATTCGAGCAGTCTGACAATCGAAAAAAAAAATTAAAGCGCATCGTAACCACTACAGCATTGCCAAAGACACTTCTCGTGTGTATGCTATCGCAGCCACAAGCAGTTTGCAAAAGCGTCGCTGTAATCGGCCTTTCGCTCACGGCTACGTGAATTAAGCTCTTATATATTTGTTTCATTTGAGTGATTGAAATTCGTATGACGTATGTATAGCTTCCCCGCTTCAATAATACACGGCGACCGCGATTACTTCTACACATCGAGCTAAGCTAACGTCGTGCGCGCTTTGCGGTAAGCGTCATCGCTCTGTGTCCGCACTTTGTTTATGCCAAGAAATTTGGTGTCGAGCATTACACTTGCCAAACTTGTGACAATGCTATTTCTCTCAAATGAAACAAGCCGCACTAATGCCAAATAATTACCCATACGCTTAACCGTGACGAAAATGTTTGGCGCATAACCGATGCGCCAAACAACCGGCATTACAGGTTCGTCCCTTTCCTTAAGACAGACATAAGCAGGAAACCGATAAAAACCTATCGCACATATCTTGTGCGTTGCTGAGCAACCAACCCACGGCGCAGGTCATCGGTGAACACTTTTTTCTTCATTTCACGGCGGTGAGAAGCGCACGCACCAGCGAAAACACAGCGGCTGCTACGGTAGGCGCGCCGGCGGTTGCCTACCATGCGAAACCAAAACTCCCGACGACAGCGCCACCGCATCTTCGTGACGTAGGCCGGGTGGAATAGGTCTATAAGTGCTCGCGGCACTACATTGGTAAGCAAGTAATATTCGGCTTTGTTTTTTTGCTTGCGCAGGTTTTTATTGAATGCCAATAAACGCAGTCGTACTAGAAAGATCCCCACAATTATAAAACGCGATAGAGGCACTGGCTCCCGTTTCGCCTCTTGGCTTTTGCTTACACAAGTCATATGTCCATACGAAAAGAATCCCTTTATTTCATCTCTTGTGAACGTTCGTGACTCGCCAAAGCGCAGAATCACTGGGTGGAATTTGCCATTCTGTCAAAGTGTGTTATATCACGCGCAGCGCTATAAGGAAATTTGATCGTGTCCGCTAAACCAGTATACCCGCAAAGGCTTACTGGATACCGGATAGTGTGGTTTGTCACAGTCAAGTGGTGCCAACTGTGGGTGGTAAACAGAACAAGAAAAAACCGCGTGATCTATGTCCTCCGAGATACCGGCAGCCACTCGCTACCATACAGCCTCGACAATTTGTGTCGCGCTGAGAAACGGTGTCGAATTGTCAAGGGTGCTTTACCATCGAAGCTTCTTCATACCAAGCTAAAGCAACTAAACCTTCAGCAGCTTGTGGGCTACATGGCGCGCAACGACCACTCGAAACCACTCCAGGTGGCCTGCCACGCTTGCGCATGCAATGTTTACCACCCGGTATTCCGCTCTACGCAAAGTGCTTTGCGCATTGGGGTTATACGGACATGCTAAAATTCCCTATCCCTATTTCTATGCTTCCATGTCTGCGCGTTTAGCTCAACAACCCGTGAAGGAAGATTGCCGAGTAAGGTCATATTGGCCGGCCCCTCTCAGTGGTCATGACGGTGAGTTTAATGACGACGGCGCTTGCCTTGGAGTGTCTTAACCTGGAACGACGCGTAAAGCCTCGGTTCGAAGCACAAGCGTCCGCTCTTACAAATCGGAGCGGTCACAAAAGCTCATAACTGACAGTGCGGCACGCTCTCGCTCCATGTTGTTTGTTGACATGGCAACGGTGTTGTTTGTTGACATGGCAACACTGGAGCGAACAGGCAACGATGGCACACGAACTTCCACTACATAGGCGCCTAAAGCCAATTCCATTGGCTTGTCCCTATGACGCTTATGGAGAGTGAAATGCGATCACCTGACCCCGCGAAATCCAAGTTGAGGGTCCGCATTTCTTTGCTTGTATTTGGAACTTTGTCTCCTTAATAACTTTGCACTGCCTGCTCCTATCGCTGTCATTCTTGTAGCATTTGTCTGTGCACCCTCCAGTCTACGCAATACGCACATGAAAACGGGTGCGAGAAAAGAGAGGGCCCCTTTAAGGGGGGACATAGTACCTGGAGCTGTCTTGTTTATATGATGATTGAATTCAGTTTAAAAGCACCTATATAGGCATAGTTTTCTGCGCTGATTCTAAAGGCACCATAATTTTTTTTACCACCCACATAGTTATTTGGATAACTAAGTGTTAATTACCATTATTTGGTGAAATGTAGGTAAAAATACAGTGGTCAGAAAGTTATTTCTACAGCATGAGTGGAAAGCAGAATGTGTAAAGACTGCAATGCTGCAAGTAGTTTTTAAATCAAGCAACAATTAGAAATTTAGCACCCTGTTGCAGGTCAGTGTTTGTAGCGTAGTTACTAACGAACAAGAACAATGGTAAGTAAAAAATCACCACACAGAAAAAAAAATTATAGCTGTATCTCTTCTAAAGCTTGAGAAATTGCTGCACCGTTTTAAACAAGCAGGTTGAGTGAAAGCATATTTTTAGAAAAAGCAACAAAATAAATAAAGCTCATTTTGAAACTGTAAGAATGCATGCGCATTCCAGCAGCCGCGGACCGGTTGCTTGTTACATGCGAGCGCTTTGGAAAGGGCGGCGCGGTGGGAGAGGGCACTCACGCCGCTACCCCCACAGCCTTTCATGCCTTGTCGCTGTGCCGAAACTGGCACGCCCCCGCTCCCTCCTTTCCCTTCTCCCAAGATACGGGGAGATGCCTCCGCTCTCAACCTCGCGAAGGCGCGCCTCTTTCTCGAGGACATTGGGTCTTTCGTCTCCCTCCGAGTACGCGAGATCGCCACCCGCCGCCGTCACCGAGCACCTATTTGTCCTTCCGTGAGTGATCTTCCATTCTTGGTCAGAGCGCGAAGCCACACGAAGTGAGCTGAGCCACTATCAGCCCCTTTTCGTCGTGCGCTTTTCTTGCATTGTTATTTTCGCCCCAGCCGTAAGGAATATTACTCCTGCGTGCTGAGGCACTTGCATATTTTATATCTGTTGTGTTGGTGGCGTCAGAAAAGGTGAATAAACACCTTCATTTCAAAGGCTTGTCTCTGTCCCCCTGGCCTGAACCCGCCGTGGTTGCAATCTAACGCGAACCGCGGGATAGGGGCCACAGCTGCTGCGTTAGGGCTGCTGCGTTTGTCCTTGCGAGTGTCTGCCACTCCGCTAGCACCCATGGAAACAGTATAAAGGTAAAGAACAACCCCTGTAAAACAAACGTAGCAACCAGTATTGAAATATATTTGGCAGGTGATTTGTGGCTATCAGGGATATAACCTGGATGCCTACTGCTGTAACATACATAGGCTCAGCAGCAGTATGGCATAAAAAAGCCCATTTTTCTTGCTTTTTTATAGCTATAATAAAGCTTGCCTTGGGGATATAAACTGCTATTGTGGCTGAAATATCAGTATGAGATGTGAGAAATGAGAGTGAGTATGAGATGTTTCGGGCAGCATAATGTGTGTGTTAAAACATGAGTAAAAAAATGCAAATAGAGATCTTAAGGTGTCATTGCTGCAGTGTATTGTGTGCAATAGTGTGAATCACGCATGTGTCACCTTTTGACCTTTTGTCTACGTGGAGCTATGGACGAAAGACTTGGGACGGGGCCATATTGTGATGTGCGCGTGAGTGTGGCCTATGCTCAGTGCCGGAGAGAAGAGAGAGGACGACGACGAAGTGGCAGCACGCGCAAGAGCACTACGAAGAGGAGGGAAGAGGAGCGAACAGGGCGGACGGACTGCAGCGTTCGACACAGTCAGGTGCCCGGGCCCGAGTGTCGAGATCCTTCCTGC
Organism: Hyalomma asiaticum; assembly: GCA_013339685.2. Taxonomy (NCBI): domain Eukaryota; kingdom Metazoa; phylum Arthropoda; class Arachnida; order Ixodida; family Ixodidae; genus Hyalomma; species Hyalomma asiaticum. Next base: position 138,806 of record JABSTT010001669.1, on the reverse strand, counting down.
GGTCCACGAGTTGGAGCTCCGGGCTTCACGTGGCCGCCTGTACGTCCTCCCCGTCACCTCTCCTGCTACAAGGCTGCAGTGGCCGGCCGCATTTTTCTAGCCATCGCTAGTTCTCCTCGTCGGTCTCCGGCACGCTCTTCAGCAGGCAACACCATGTTAATTTTTTTTCCTGTTTTGTATGTGTACATAAGGTTTTCATGTTTATATGTGTGTTACGCATGACATTGTTGTCATGCATAATTTCTAGGATTATTTCATGTTGTTTATGTAGTAATCTAGATTATGGCCATGTTACTGTTGTAATGAAGAAGACAAGGAAGGCAAGGAAGCAAGCCGCAGCGTTGGCGACAGTGTCGTGCCTCGAGCGAGCGCTTGCCCGGATTTTGGCTGCTTGACGCTCGCCGTTTGTCGGAGCTCACTTTTGACGTTATCCGTCGTCCAGACGTCAATAAACCACGTCGCATTTGGTGGAGGTGCTGGGTTCCCACTACCAAACTGGAACTTCGCTCCCGGACGCTTCGACCTGTCCCTGTCCCCAACGTTATCATGGCTGACGCTAACCCTGCCCAGCCTGGACCTTCGGCAATCCATGTCACCTGCGGCGCCGTTCACCGTCAACGAGACCCGCCAATCTTCGACGGCTCAGGTGACTCGGATGTTGAAGATTGGTTGACTGTCTACGAGCGAGTAAGTGAGCACAACAAGTGGAACGATCCCATGAAGTTAAGTCACGTCACGTTTTATCTCGCTGATGTCGCTCAACTGTGGTATCATAACCACGAGGCCAATATTCCAACTTGGCCTATCTTTAAGACTTCCATTGCGGACGTCTTTGGCCGACCTACAGAGCGCAAGCTTCGTGCTGAGCAGACCCTGCGTCAACGTGCTCAGCAACCAGGCGAGAACTTCACGAGCTATATCGAGGATGTGCTCAACCTTTGCAGCCATGTGAGCTCCGCAATGACTGAGGACGAGAAGATCAACCACATTCTGAAAGGCATCGAGGACGACGCCTTTCAGATGCTTCTCGCAAAAAATCCCACGACGGTGGACGCCCTCATATCGTTGTGTCAGAGCTTTGACGAGTTGCGTAGGCAGCGCGCAATCGCGCGCCAAGCCCTCGCAAATCCTGGTGCGCACTCTAGTTTGGCAAGTTTGCAGCCGGCCCCCCATCCTGCCGATCAGCAACCGTTGCTATCCACAATCAAAGATTTCATCCGTGAAGAGGTAGCACGTCAGCTCTCCTTGCTACCTCTCACGCACGCGCCTACACCGTCTTTGGCTCCGGACCTTCAACAGGTCATTCGCACTCACGTGGCCGAGACCCTCCCGCCTATGCCACAGCCAACACCTATCACTGCGCCTCTTACCTACGCTTCTGTCGCTGCTAGGCCGCCTCAGGAGCCTGCGCCGTATGTCCACCTCCATGAAGACTCTTCGAAGCTTCATTGGCTTGTGTTCGTACTTCCGTCGATTTGTCCGCGACTTTGCTACCATCATCGCGCCCCTTACGAATCTTCTCACAGCCTCTAACGGCCTCCTTGCGTGGTCACCTGAGTGCGACGCGTCCTTTACGACGCTAAGACGCTTGCTAACGTCGCCTCCTATACTCCGGCACTTTGACCCCAATGCGCCTACGGAGGTCCATACTGACGCCAGCGGCGTCGGCCTTGGTGCTGTATTGGCTCAGCGGAAGCCAGGCTACGAGGAATACGTTGTGGCTTATGCGAGTCGCACCCTCAAGAAAGCCGAGCGCAATTACTCAGTTACGGAGAAAGAGTGCCTCGCCATAATTTGAGCGTTGGCTAAGTTTCGCCCGTATCTTTATGGTCGCGCCTTTGACGTTGTCACAGACCACCATGCTCTGTGTTGGCTCTCGTCGCTGAAAGATCCGTCAGGGCGCCTCGGTCGCTGGGCGCTCCGCCTGCAAGAATACGACATTCGTGTTGTATACCGGTCAGGCCGTAAACACTCCGACGCTGACGCGCTGTCCCGCTCACCACTGGCGTCCGACACGGCTTCTCCGTCAGGTTCTTCGCTCTCACCAATTGACTACGTCGACATGTCGTCGGAGCAACGCAAGGATACGTGGGTTCGCCAACTCCTTGAGTTTCTGACAAACCCATCCCTTCGTCCCGCTTCAAGAAGTATCCGTCGCCATGCTTCCCATTTCGTCGTTCGAGATGATCTCCTTTACCGGCGAAATTACGCACCTGATGGCCGCAAGTGGTTACTTGTGATACCGCGCCATATGCGCACGGATATCTGCGCCGCTTTCCACAACGACCCACAAAGTGCTCATGCCGGCGTTCTCAAGACTTACACCCGCCTTCGTCAACGCTACTACTGGCGCGGCATGTACGCCTTTGTGTGCAAGTATATCCGTGCTTGCATTGCATGTCAACGACGCAAAACTCCACCTCAACACCCGACTGCCACACTCCAGCCTCTCCCTTGCCCTGGCCGTCCATTCGACCGCGTTGGCATCGATTTATACGGCCCACTTCCCTCGACTTCATCTGGGAACAGGTGGATAATTGTTGGCGTGGACCATCTCACACGTTACGCTGAGACCGCGGCGTTGCCCACAGCTACTGCGAGAGAAGTTGCATTTTTCCTCCTACGCAACTTTGTCCTGCGCCACGGTGCTCCTAGGGAACTTTTGAGCGACAGGGGACGTGTTTTTCTTTCTGATGCCATTCAAGCGTTGCTTGATCAGTGCAACATCATTCACCGCACGACCAGCGCATATCATCCGCAGACGAATGGTTTGACAGAACGCTTTAATCGAACTCTTGGTGATATGCTAACAATGTACACTGCATCCGACCAGACCAACTGGGACACCGTCCTCCCATTTGTCACATACGCGTACAACACTGCTACGCAAGCGACCACCGGATTCTCACCGTTCTTTCTTCTGTACGGACGCGAGCCATCCTGTACGCTGGACACTGTCCTTCCCTACACACCTGACTCCAGCGAATACACCCCGATTTCTGATGTTGCTAAGTACGCGGAAGATTGTCGACAGTTGGCTCGTTCTATGACAACAGACGCTCAAGGTCGCCAGAAGGTACGACTCGATTGTGACCGCTCCCTCGCCACTTTCCCGACGGGAGCCCTCGTTTGGCTTTGGGTCCCCCCGAGCACGCCTGGACTTTCGTCGAAATTCCTCGCACGCTACCACGGCCCCTACCGCATCCTCACACAGACGTCTCCTGTCAATTACGAAGTCGAGCCCTTGACTCCACCCCAGGACTTACGTCGTCGTGGACGAGAAATCGTCCACGTCAGCCGCCTCAAACCCTATTATGACCCCGCCATACTATCAGCGCCTTAAGTAGCCAGGATGGCTACGCTCGTCGCCGGGGGTCATTGTAATGAAGAAGACAAGGAAGGCAAGGAAGCAAGCCGCAGCGTTGGCGACAGTGTCGTGCCTCGAGCGAGCGCTTGCCCGGATTTTGGCTGCTTGACGCTCGCCGTTTGTCGGAGCTCGCTTTTGACGTTATCCGTCGTCCAGACGTCAATAAACCACGTCGCACTGTAATTACCCTGCAGCACCATGTTAGTTTGCTGCCTTAACTGCTGCATATAGGATGTAAGAAAGAAGCCAAGCATTAAAACGTTTAAAGGAGTACTGACACGATCTTGCGGCGGCTCAAAGCATACATTTTTCGTTTTCTAGTCATCTATTGTTAACGCCCTCTGCACGCGGAAGCCAGGAAACACGTACAAAATATTTTAATTCGGTTTTAAAGTTTTCGTCGAACAGCACCGCAGGTCAGCCCCAGCGCAATGGACACTGCGATGACGTATCGTCACTCGGCAACCGGGACATGCGCGGCGGGCGCGAGCCAGCATGGACACAAAGAAAGAAAAGGAAGAAGTTGCTTTTGGCACTCGTGGGTTCTGCAGGGTGTAATGAGCAGTCGTCGTGCCTTCCGTACCGTCTTGAGGTGACGCTGACGCCATTTCCGGGAGAGGTTCGTTCTCAGGAGGCAGTCCTCTAATTCGTCGACTGGCCCGGTGCACAGGCGTTGTCACTGCAGGTACAGGGCTACCAGGAGGAGTCTGGTACATTAGTTGGGGTACCCAGCACCTCCACCAGTTTGTCACGTGACACACAAGAGACTGTGATAACAGAGACCGCACCGTCAGGTAGGCAAGAACTGCTAGCTGAGCAAGATGGCTCCGACTGGGGCTCGCGCTGGGCCAAAAGCAACTTCTTCCTTTTCTTTCTTTGTGTCCATGCTGGCTCGCGCCCGCCGCGCATGTCCCGGTGGCAGTATGAGGACGGTGTATCAAAAATTGCTGAAATCGCTGTCAGAGTCGCTGGACGACCGTGAAATTGTCGTTGTTTGCGTGCCCCACGTGTAACTAACGACAGACGACAAAGTTGCAGCGACGCTATTACGAATTGCTGTCCCTACGTGACTTAGACGTACGTCCGACTCTGTTGACACGTCACTAGGAAACCGCCCCCTCGAAATCGAAACCGAAAGTGGGCTTTTAAAGGAGCAGTGTTAAAAATATATTCATTGCGTTGCCAGGCGCCATGATACTCTTTTTGGGGTTCTCCACGGCAGTGCTTTCACTTACAGCAACAATACGAGATTGTCAAAAATTCGTGTCAGTACTCCTTTAACATAAGCTGGCAGAGTCACGAGTATCCGCTACACACCTAACCCTAATGACATCCAACGCGAAAACAAAAAGTTCGCTGCTGCGAAAATTTCAATTCTGTAAAATAAGACATCACAAGAAAGAAACCACTGAAAAGCGAAGCATTACTGTGAATATTTTGTTAGCCTCCTTTGGTGAGCCTTGTTTAAGGCTATACAGAGCTTCTTTTCTGACTGCAAGTTTAGTAAATCGTAGTTGGGACGAGTCTGCAATTTAGCCTTCATGCAACAAGCACAGAGCAGCAAGTACTACTTGTTGCACAGTATGCCTGCTGCAACAATCGATTTTATCCCATGAGGGCTACTGTATTTCCCTAGATCCAAAGGGCCAACAACATGCAGGTGATTTTCGAGCGACGGCGACACCGAGAAGCGACCGGTTTTCTTCTTGTCAAGGAGGGCCATCTGCCGCTGTCACTTCTGTTACCGATTTCTGGCCAGCTAGAAAACAGGGGAGGTATCTTATAAGGGTTCCAAAAGTGGATTGATCCACTTGCCCGCGTGTGATTGGGTAAAACCATGCTTGCGCCAGCAAAAGAGCGACTGTGACCAATCAGGCGAGGCCAAGTGAACCGGTCCACTTCGGGAACCGTTATAAGATATCGCCCCAGCACTTGTCACTGAGTGACTTCGCAACAACATGGCGGGAACCAAAGCGCCTGCCTCAATTCTAATTCACACTAGCTGCTTGCTATTCACACCAACAGCAAGATCCCTTAATCTCATGCACTAAATACGACAAAAGTATTTGCAATGCTCTGCAGTAATTCAGAAAATGTGCAGATTTTCAGATTGCTAAGCCTAAGTCGCTACTGTAAGCGTCAAGAGTGGTTCAAAACACCAGATGGCGCTACATGCAGCATGACTTCTGTCTTCAATGGCAATGACGGCACATTTTGTTTAGAACTAATGCAATAAGGCAAAAACACTGGCCTCTCATCACCTTTCGAATATTTTTCACCAGTGTATGATTTTACTTATTCATACCTACGCACGCAGGAGCTGCCGGCGCGTCAAATCTCAGAGACTAAGATATGGTGACATGCCGTGACATGAATGCCCTGACATGGTGCTCCTGGAACTACAGTAGACTCTCGCTACAACGAATGCCGCTTCAACGAAATTTCCGGTACAACGAAAAATTCTCGGATCCCCGTCAGCCGTCCATAGGAGTCAATGCATAAATATGCTCGCCACAACGAACACATTCTTTTGTGCCGTTTCGCTTCAACGAAATGTGACGATGCAATTCCAGTCTCGAAAATTCAATTTGCTATGCAGTAAGCACAATCCGAAAGATTTTTGTGCATTTCAGAAGATAAGAATGCGTCTACAAAATCGAAATCGCGTGTTGGCACCACCATAAACGGCCGCTGTTGATTGCGTGGTTGATTACCAATGTCTACTGATGCCTTTTGGTCCTTCGCCCGACGAAAGAAGTGCTGGGCGTTTCCTCTCTGCTTGAGAAGCAAGCGACGGCAGCCATCACACGCGCTGTGCAATGTTATCGCATTGTTCAGTTCGTTCGGCGGAGACGGCCGGGTCGTTTCATCTCTGCTTAAGCCGCGTTCGTTCCCAGCGTTAGCGCGCTCTTACTTGCGCGTAGAACATACGATGCGTAGGCGGTGTTATCGAGTTGGACTTTGTACAGAAAAACGGCGACTGCAAAAACCCGCTAACAGTGTCCATATCATTGCAAAAACTCGTCCACCAGGGACGACAACTTTATTTTTTATGGTCCAAGCACCCCCCACCCCGTTAAGTACTGTATTTACTCGAATCTAACGCGCACCTTTTTTCCGATAAAACGCGTCCAAAAATCGTACGCGTGTTAGAATCGAGTGCGAACGAATGACAACGTTACCATGTCGCTGTCGGCATCAAAATGGCCGCCTCCTACGTGCTTCGGGCACTGTCGAACGGTCACCGGTGAAAAACGACTCGCGACGCGGCGGTCTTTGGCGCACATAGTTTCTGTAGTTCGTATGTCACCGCACATGATGCGTAGGCCTGCGCACATGATCCGTCTTGCGGCCAATCAAAGTCGCTACGTCGCCGATACAACCTCTGAGGCGCCCAGCCGCAGCAGCTTTCCGTAGCGTTCGCGGGCGGCCGTAACGGGGGGAAAAGATGCTTCTCATCCCCGCACGCAAAACGGCTCATCATTTCTCCCTCATATCTGTGCTGAGCCTGAGCCTCTCAGTCGTGCGCGCTGCAGGACGTCCGAGATTACATTGCGGCAATCTCTGAGACCACGCCCCTGCGCAGCACGCATGGCAGCACGCGGCAGCGAGCCCGAGGGAACTGCGACAGCACGGAGGAACACAGCACTGCAAGTAAATGTTACCGCCGCTTGCATGCGGATAGGCCCGGCAACGTGTGGCAGTTTTGTCGGGACGCAGGAGTTATGAATCGGCGCGCCAAACGTCTTCGAGACGACGCGGATCAAGTGAAGCGGGAAAGCCACAGCACGGCCGTTCGAGGGACTGCAGGGGTCCAAAGTCAACAGTCTGTTTATTATGCGAGTACGACATTCGTTTTTATGAATGTGAGAAGGTTGATTACTAAGGACTTTTTTTTTTCGGGGGTGCGCGTTACAATCGATGTTTCACTTTTTCTTTTGGTCCCGGGAAACGCGTGCGCGTTACTATCGAGGGCGCAGTAGAATCGAGTAAATATGTAAATCTCCTGGATTCTGTTTCTGCAAACTTGACAGGTATGGTTTCAGTACTCGCGGTTTCTGAACCCTTCTGACTACCGCCGTGACGCCGTGTGCCGTGCGCAAGATTGAGGCATAAAAGTTTCATTGTTCTACCAGCTCAGGTCAGTTATATTTTTTTCGATTTCACTACAACGAAATTTTCGCTTCAACAAAATTTCATTGTAGCGAGAGTCGACTGTAGTTCCTTGTGGGAGTTCCTTTTGGGAGGAAACTAGTTCCTTTTAGAAAGAACATCATTCCTTTAAAAGAGTACTGACACGAATTTTTAACATTCTCGTATTATTGCTGTAAATAAATCCACAGTGACGGAGAACTCTAAGGAGACTATTGTGGTGCCTTGCAATGCAATGAATATATTTTAAGGGCGAAGCTCCTCTTAGTCTAACCATGTCACGCATCAGGCGTCAGTCGTCAGGCGTAACCCGCGTGCCGGGAGGCACGCGCTCGCCCTTGGGCGCGTGCCTCCCGGCACGTGTCTCTCTCTCTCTCTTCCGGCGCGTGCCTCTGCTGTCTTGTGAGAGAGAGAGAGAGACAGAGAGAGCGAAAGGCGCGCGTTGGCTATGGAAACGCTCTTTCTTAGAGGAACGCTCTACCAGCTCGCAAAGAAGGAGAACACGCCCTCACCCACGAGAGACAATGTTGGCACAGGCAGCGTCTCCTAGCGAGTTTCTTGATTGAGAAATACCGACTGCTCGCGTTGGAGAAGCGTTCACCGGCAACGCATATATATATATATATATATATATAGGCACTGGATCTTGACTTGCAATGAAGTGCCGGTGGGAGATTTCACTTGTGCATAGTTGAACCATGAGGATTCGTAGCGTGCGCGCTAACTAAATTAATCCGGAACTCGGCACGATCTACGATGAACATCCCGAGCTTCGCCCACTCATCATCATTCACTCCGTGGATATGCTGTAATTTTTTTTAATGCGGCTCCCTTGAAAGCTCACTTTCAGTTTCGATTTGGAGGGGGGCAGTTTGTTAGTTATGGTTAACACAGTCGGACGAACATCCAAGTCAAATGGGGAGAGCAATTTGTGATGGTGTCGCTGCAACTTTGTCAGCTCTCGTCAACTGCACGTGGGGCACGCACACAATGATGATTTCATGGCCGTTCAGCAACTATGACAATGACATCGGCGATTTTCAAGAAACTGTGTTCATATGTCATTGTCCATTGTGCTGGCGCTGGCTTGCAGATCCTGGGCGTCGAAAACTCTACTTATATTCGGTTTTGATTTTGAGGGGTGGAACCACAGTGACATGGCAACTAAGTGTCGTATGTAGGTCTAGGTCACGTGGGGACAGCAACTTGTGGTGAAGTCGCAGCAACCCTGCCATTCTCGTCTGCAACTGCCTTTGAAAGGCAATTGAAAAACGATTTTCTCTGGTATTTAGCCCCTTTACAGATCCTGCTAAATTTAGACACAACTAAAGGAGGCAACAATGCTACCATTGCATCATATTCATAAATTGCTGTGCTATGATATTTGTCTGATCATGTAAAGAAAACAAGTCTCTGTGCTTGTCCAGAATATTGCAGATTGGTCTTTTCCAAAGCAACGTTTTCTAGTAAGTGACCCCCCCCCCCCTTTTTTTTTGTAGTTGCAAAGCCATATGAAGCCGGAAGAACAAAGACTAGACAAATCTATGTACTACCGCTCATACTGTATGGGGCAGAAAAAAATTGCAGTTTGGCACAGGCAGAATCCCCCTTTAGGAGCAGCATGGAGCAAAATAAATTTGTTTCGAGCAGATAAAATTTCACTTTGATTGATTTGTGGGGTTTAACGTCCCAAAACCAGCTCTGATTATGAGAGACCTTTGGATCTGCAGTCGAGTGCCATAACCACTAGACCACAGTCTTTCACTTTGAAGCTGTCTGGACCATGCCATCTAAATTTCAGTGGAATAATGGGTCTTTGGAGCAAACTTCCAATTTACAACAAACGAGAATAAGCCAAAACGAGCGATGTACTACAACAGATTGATTTCTGGAGTTTTGAGTCTCAAAACCACAGTATGATTATGAGAGCTGCCACAGTGGAGGGCTTCAGAAATTTCGACCACCTGTGGTTCTTTTAACGTGCACTGAGATCGCACAGTACCCGGCCCTCAACATGTTGGCTCCATCGAAACGAAGCCCCGCGGCAGCGCGATCATGTAGGCTCCCTAGTTTGGCACACTCTCGTGCGGTACGCAAGCTTTTATCGTTGACTGTACATATAAGTGAGTTCTGTTATTCCGCAGGGTGAGGTCACTTTGGATGCGAAAACATACGCATAATTTTCTAGGCCGACTTTTTCATTAGCTGTGGTGCTGAGGAAGGAGATACCTCAGGAACTGCACTTCAGATGTATATGCTGTTTTTTTTTTCTCTACATTCTCTTCCTGAATGACTTTTCCAGGGTGAAACAAGCTTCTTTTTTCGAGATTTCGTGCAGATAATTTCTATAAATTTTTTAAAAACGGCTTTGTAGCGCACTGGAATATGTGTCATGGTATCACCACAATGCATTTAGGCTTCCTGCTATGCCTTGGAATTGCTTCAAGCACTTCCTCAGGAGTACACATGAAACATCTAGTTTGACCTCGGTAACTCTGGACCTAATTAGGGTGGTAGGTCACAATGATATTCAGTTTGTTTTTTATGTATGCCATAACATTCAAAAATATGTTGGAAAAAAAGAATGATTTTCTTATCGTCATTAGTTTGAGAGTTAAAGCAAGTTTTCCATGCCACACACTCGTATTCCGGAACCGAAACCATATTCCGGTTCTGAAAGTACAATGTGTTTTGTCTATATTGCTTTTTTAAAAAGTTCGAAATTTTATTTTCACCGAGTTGCCTTTTCCTGAGGTTAAGACAACCATGAAAACTGCACACTGGCTTTATGTCGACCTTGTGTTGTCTGGCATCACGATAAAAGAGAGCGGCGGGGTGAGGCCAGGTTTGATAGCTCCGCACATCCAAGCAACCCGGCATTCACTCCAAACAGTCTCGCACACACCAGGAGAGGAGGAAAGTGTGGGTGCGCTGATTCCCAGACCACTCCTCCTCGACCCTCGTTTTCTACCTGTGGACTATAAAGAAGAACTGCAAAACCCGAAAGCTCAAGAGAGGAACCTCTCCCAGAATTTTTGACAACAATTCAAAATCTATGCAACCAAAGGAGAAGTGACCTCGGAAGGGTGTGGCGATCTGAAAATGGGTAGTAGCCGTTAATATCCCTGCAGCATGGTTTCTCGACATGTGAACTACAACTGCATTCAAGATCGAACTTCCTCAGGTTAGCTCACCAGGTACCACAAAACTTGCATTTTTTTACCTGACGTGCATGACCGATCTGAGCTTCCACCAGATCTAGTCAAGCAGATGTTCGAAGTAGTGTTTTTGTTTAGAAATGCCGAAAATTGTGTCAGGAGGAGCACATTTGAAGAAGTACAGATACAATGGCAGCAGTAAACTGTTAATAAAAAGAACAACTCAAGCAACTAAAAGAAGTTTATAATTTGACTGTTTTACTTTAGTGTACCTAAAATGTTTAAGGAAAAAAACTGTAGATGCTTAGATAAGTCAAGTATAGTATGTTATTTCAGATTTTGCGCACCAAGACTTCAGCATATAAAAATGAAACTTACCAGCATCCAAGCGATTAACATGCTCTGTGTCAGTGGATGGCTTGAATCGACACCGCACTGCTTCAACTACTGTAAAACTGAGAACAGGCAATACCACTGGAAATGCAGCAAGTGTCACCAGTTCTGCCTTGGTGTCTTGTTGTACTTGGCCAACATACATGACCTGTGCAAAAAGAAATGGAAAAGGTGACACTACTTATAGAAACCGCTCAGGTATGTTTCTTGACACAGACGAATTCCAGTTATAAAACTTCCTCCAAATTGTAGAAAATGTGTAATATGGGTGCCGTATAATGACAATTTGTCTAATTTCATGCAAAACATTGGGAAGGAACATCAATTTAAGCCATAAGTACATACTGAGGATGATTTGAAAATCTGGATGGCCAAATAATCTAAAAGGAATTTTTGAACCTTGTTGTATTTACATGTGAAATTTTTCTTAACGTCAATGGATAATTTACCTGTGCATCTGGACAGGCCATCTTCATCACTTCCTCTCCAAAGCCACCCCTCTCATTTGGACCAAGCAAATATAAACATGCCATACAAACACACAATCTGACTGGAAGATTGTAGTTACAGCATAGACCGCTTATAACGTAGGTCGCCGGAATCGCAAATACCCGCACTGTAAGCAAAACAAAATTTTTCAAAGTCTAGACGTGTGTAAAAGCTGTCGAACAGGCAGCGGCACGTGTTAACACATTCGAAGCGTGTGACCGGGCAGCTTTCACCCGCTTAAAAAAAAAGAAGAAAAAGAAATGATATTTCAGAGATTTAAGTCCGTGGCCACGCTGTGCAAAAAAGAAAAAGAAAAGGAAAGTGTGGACTTCCCGCGGAACCGGACTGCACAGAAACGGGAACCGATTACTGCACGCGCTATCCTTCGTTTTCTCTGACGCGTGCGCGATGGCGAAAACGTAGCGATCGCAAACCGCCATTTGAGTGGTGCACCTGCCATCCATGCCTTCGCTTCCGTTGTCAAAGTGCTTCGTCAGTGTTTTAAACGCGGCCGCCATGAACCACAGTCACCCGCTGCACCCTATCTGCAGCCAGCACTGAAAAGGTAGCGCTCGTTAGGCCTAGTTTGTGGGGTCGTGGGCGGTGTGCCGCACGGGAAGCCTGCCCTGACACAGGGATCGGGTGCACAAGAAATCGCGCTTGCAGGGTGATTCAAGGGCAGTGCGTGTGAAATGATTTAAAAAAAAACTGGACAAACACCAGTAACGCGGACATCATGCGATCACGTGTGCGTGTTCCGTGCGGAGTGCGCGTTAGGAGCTGACAAACGGCCACAGCAGTATTCTCCGTCGCCCTGCCACGGTGGTCTAGTGGCTTATATGTCGACTTGCGACTTATATGTCGAACCCGCTTATAACGATCCCTGATATAACGATCTATCGGTTATAACGACCATTTTCGATGCACTTACAATTTTCGTATGCTGCTCATTAAAACTGCGTCCAAATATAGCAAACACATTTCTTAGGATCGTACTTTTATAAAAACCATTTCAGATGTGATCACAATAATAATATGGCGCTTACGAACTGGAAAAAAAAAATATTAAAGTGGCCTTTAATGCATGAAAACGGCACGCGCTAGTGCATGGCTCGCCTTGATCTTGCCCCAGTTAAGAGCTGTTACCTTGAAAAGTTTGGTAATGCAGAGTTGATTGAGACAGCAAGCTTGCCTAAGAGGTCCTGCTATTTTCCCGTTTTCAACCGTGGAAACTTATCTCCTTTAATGCATCCAGCTGTAGACTATTCACGTTACTCGCATCACTGGCTTCGAGTGCACAAAGACGTGACACAGATATCTTCAATGCTCGAGGAACTTTTATTTGCACATTAGCTTTATAACAGTGGCGCATCGCCATTTGTACCTAGTTCGGAGCATACACGGTGCACACGAAACCGCATGTACGCACGGAACGGACCAATGTGAACTCGCTTCGAGGGTGATTCGGCGCCATTTTGCGACGGCTATGTTCCGGTAGTTGCGTTTCATGGATCAGCATGAGAGCAAGCACGGGAGACTTGCGGTAGGGACTAGCGGCCTGCGTGCGAAAGCGCGTGCAAGGAGCCATAAATGTTCAGGATGCCAATTTGTTCCCAGCGCCGCTCAAGCGTTGCTATCGCACTTTGCCATCTTTACACAATCCGAGTCAGCGATAGCACCCTGCGCAAAGGGTCGACCGTTATAAGCTGCTATCGAGTAGATCGCGGCTCGTCAACATTTCCTTTGAGCAGTTGCTGATATAGAATCGTACGTGACAACACTCAGCCTTTCGAAAACTGTGCACTCTAGTTGAAGCGGCACAGTTGCCGGTGCGCTCAGCCTGGCACGACTGATGCGTAGCAAATAAAATCAAAAAGCTACTATGGCAGGTGGCGCTTCCAAAACGATTCTTGTTTTTGTTGTTTTTTTCTCTCGGCGACTATGCACTCTCCCAGAAGCAGCAGATACCACTCATTACAAATGCACTTTAATCCACTAGTAAGCCAGAAGCGGGTATCGCTTCATGAAGTGATCAGGCTTAGCTTTTTCACCTGAGGGGTTGTTCGCGCTTTGTAATAAGACCTGGACGCTAATTTTCGCACATTTTGGGGGCTACTCCATATACAACGAACAATTGATATAACGACCACTTTTCGCATCACTTTCGAGTTCGTTATAACACAGCCAACTTGGTAGGGGGCATTTCGAGTCATTTGGCTGCAGGGGTGGAGCGCATGGTACGAAAGCTTGAACGGTCCTCTGTTTTACAGGGAAACCTGGTGTTTGATCTGCACGCCTCGAGACTACCTGGCTGCCTGTGCTGCCACCTCTACTGAAAATCTGCAAAATATGACCAGATAACACGGCCAGCTTGGCAGGGGGCGTTTCGCATCATTTGGCTGCAGCGGTGGAGCGCATCGTACGAAAGCTTCAACGGCCCTCTGTTTTACAGGTTGATTTATCTCTGTAGTTTGAACCTTCCTATTTTTGCGCTCTGCTGCTGCTGCTGCGAAACTGCTTGTCTGTATCTGCCGCCAAATTGATCGTCTGCATTGATCCTTAATGCGTTTGGCCCCTATAGCCATACCATTTCTGGTGTGTGCTGGTGATTGTGCTTATAAGTGAGAGCTGCCTACAATGTCCCATTGTTGCACGTGCCGTTTAAGTAATCAGTGAGCATGACTCAGTTTTGAAGTGCTCCGACTGCGGATTTCTTATTCATATTGGTCAGTGCTCAGGCGTGAATGAGACCAAACGTGTGGAGCCTCCAAGAAAAATTGGAAGTGTGAGATATGTCACGGGAAAGGAGGCAAAACTGTTGTGCCCGTTCAGGGTAAGGTGAAAGATCCGGAAATCATGGTGAAGCTGGTAGGATTGGATAAGAAGCTTAATTTGCTTTTGGACTTGCCAACTAAAGTAAATGGCCATACCACTTCTGACGTGTGCTGGTTGATTGATTGATTTGTGGGGTTTAACGTCCCAAAACCAGCTCTGGACGTGTGTTGATGATTGTGGTAATAAGAGCTGCCTACAACGTCCCGTTGTTGCACGTGCTGTTTAATCAGTGAGCATGACTCAGTTTTGACGTGCTCCGACTGGATTTATTTCTCCTATTGGTCAGTGCTCAGGCGTGAATGAGACCAAACGTGGAGCCTCTAACAAAAATTGGAAGTGTGGGATATGTCAAGGGAAAGGAGCCAAAACTGTTATTCCTGTTCAAGGTAAGGTGAAAGATCCAGAAATCATGGTGAAGCTGGTAGAATTGGATAAGAAGCTTAATTTGCTTTTGGACTTGCCAGGTAAAGTAAATGGCATTGAGGTGTCTATCCAAATGCTATCAGATCAACTTGAGAAAATTAAGAGACGTCTCGACTGTCACGAGGAAGACATCAACAATGTAAAGCATAGGGTGGAAAGATGGCAGGGGATCGAGCCCCTCAGGATTTTGGTAAGCTCCAGGATGGCACTGACGCCCTTGAGTGGCCTGAACCTAGAAATACATGAAGTTCCCGAGACTGAGGACGAGAACTTGCTATCTAAGGTGAACAAAATAGCACAGCAACTTAACATTGAATGTTTATCGTAGCAGGACACTGTGGCTATACACAGGCTGCCAGCTAGGCTGGGAAGGACACGCGGTATTATTGTGCGCATCGCGCGTCAGGATCTGTGAAATACCTGGCTTGCTAATACTGGTGTCACAGGGGCACTTCGAAGGCCTTCGAACCAATGGTCTATAGACTCAAAAGTCTTGTTTGAGCTGCTACAAGGGTGGTTTCAATGGCCGTCGAATCGATAGTCTATCGAGCTCGATAGGTTATCGACTCGACGGCCATTGAAACCACCCTTGTAGCAGCTCAAACATGACTTTTCAGCAGATGGACCGTTGGTTCGAAGGCCTTCGAAGCGCTCGTGTGACACCAGTGTAAGAAACGATCACTCACAGATAGTTCTATGAAAGTTTTCATTACCGAAAACATGACAACTCGTTGCAGAAAGCTTCTGGCTGCCGCTAAAGAATGGGCGAAACATTCTGGGTACAAGTTTGCGTGGCACGCGAATGGGATGTGCTTGTACGCAAAGAAAATGGTGCCCAGGCTGTAGTCATTAAGCAGGAGGGTTAGCTGTCGAATCTTGCTTAGTACACCAACCTAATGTTCCTTGCTGTTGATTTTATTTTTCTTCAGCACCATGGATCACTTAGGGTCGCTTTCTAAACAAGAATGGTTTGCCCGCATAGAAACTGAACAAAAAGGAATTAGTTGTGCTCATATCAACGCTCAATCCGTTTCTAGTAAAATAGCAGAACTCTAAAGCTTTTTCGTGGGGATAGATAAGCTGTGTGACTGTCATGATAAACAAAACTTGGTATACGAATGAAGTTACAGCTTCTTCACAATTTACCTTAATAGGTTAACAAGACGTGGGGAAGGTGCGTCCTAATTAATGTCTGACCCTATACCTTGTGATACACTTCCTATGTTTTCGTGTACAACAAGAGATTACGAATTGCTACGTGTTCATTCAGAGAAAGACATCTTTGCTGTATGCTACCCGCCCTCCCAGTGGTTTTTTTTAATCTTTTGATGATCTGTTATCATTTCGTTAATGAAAACCACCTAAACGCAATCATTGGAGGAGATTTTAAAGTAAATGTTGGCACCAATACAGTACGCCGATCTGATCTCGAAAGAGTATTCATTTCAAATGGTTGTATACAAGGTGTCTACCAAGGTGCCATTGCTAAATTCCCTGAGATTTCCAGGTCCCCCCCCCCCTCCCCCTTCCCCGAGTATTTCTGCAAAATTCCCAGAGTAGCACATAACTTTTTTTCATGTCCATGCGGGTAGGCACCATGTCACCCTATGTCGTCACTAGTAAGCATGTTGAACTTTTTGAGGGCCAAATAAAAGAAAAAAAAAAACGCTTTCCCAGATGGTCAAATTGTGAAATTGCAGATTTTGAATGTACGAAATGCGTAAGGTCGGAAAAACATTGTAAAAAAATCGGGAACAGTATTTGGGTGTCAGCATCACTTACAACTGTGAATTGTAAACAATTTGCACGATCTAAAATACTATTAAAACAGTATTTTAGAACGTGGTGTTGCTTGAAAAACGGGTCTACGCACAGCGCCTTATAAAACGCATAAAACGCACACATAAAACGCATCTCTGCTCTCTTGGAGCAACCAGCTGTGTTGGCATACACACGGTACCTTCTCTGCATGCAGCTGCCTTGGGCAGAGTAAAATCAGTAATCAAGAACAGCGAGAATCCCTCGTAAGTGTCGATACTAAACAAGCTGAAAGCTACGCCAATAAAGTTGAAAATCAACTTCTGCCGCCTCTGCAAAGGAGAGCCGATGAAGATAAGCATGGTTTCACGCGCCTCCGTTGCCCATCGACGTCGCCGCAGACCGCGCAACGCACCCAAGCTAGAAATCAGTCCTGTTTATCTCCGCAAGGAGGTAAAGCCCTAACCACACGTACGCGATACAACGCGCCACCATGTGGCATGTAGAATTGGTGCCGCGTCCTCTTCCCATGGAGAGAGGGTGCGCAGCTTCGTGGCTACGTGTAGCTGCGCGCCCTCTACCTCCATAGGAAGAGGACGCGGCGCCAGGTCTACACGCCACACGGTGACGCGTTGTACCGCGTACGTGTGGTTAGGGCATAACACAATCATTACAAACGCTTCTTGTAAGTCCTAGGAAGCGGCAACACCTCCCAGTGAGCATGCACCGTCATTATGGCAGAAATTTCAAATGGAGGGTCGAAAACGCCCGCACGGCAGAGGCTTGCGCGACAGAAAAACACCGCCACACATTTATGGCAAAAACCCTCAGACTTAAAAATGACTTGACCGCCTTGGATAGTAAGCAAATATTTATTTCACACAAACTAAAGGAGCGGTTAGTAAGAATTAGATGCACAGCAAATTAATATTTTCAAAAAATGGACAACATTGAAAACAGAATAAGCAATTTTCAAGGACGAATAAAAAGAGGCGCATATATAGGGAAACATTTATGAACATGAGCTATTTTTATCAACTGCAACATGAACAATTTGATAACTGAACGATGCAACGAGTTGGATTCTGTCTCAGCAGCTGTAAATTAAACTGTCCTGTTACACCCATAATGTTGCATCACTGGTTCAGACAGTCTATTTCTGTTTGTATGAGAGAAACCTGCATCTTGGCGTCCGCCAAAACTTTTTTTTTTTTTTTAGCTCTAGCTCCTTCAAAGAAGCGGCAGTACGCATCCTTTCACGCTCCTTTTTTAACGCGTCGGCCCTATCTGTTCCTAGTCTTCCCCAGCTCCTCCTTCCAATGCGCATTCACCCCACGGACCATTTGAAACATTCTCTTGGTCAGCTGCACACTGGCAACTCCTCCAGCTGACGACACGGTGCCAAGAACAGTTCCTTGGGCAACTAGAGATTGTTCCTTCTGATTTTCTACAAGGCAGTCTTTGTTGATAGCAAATCCCCGCTCGCCAGATGCACTTCCGCGCGAAAGAGAGAGGATCATTTTGGCAAAAGTCAGCAGTTCTTTGTTTGGACCACAGACGTAGACGTAGAGGCCAAAGAACATACTTGTTTAGAGGACCGCATAGCCCGATCAGCTTCCGTTCCAGTCATCCACTGGTGTTCCGTCAGTATTTCAAGTGCATCAGTCAAACGCCTTTCCCCAAGCTCGGGAATCAGCGCGCATGCAGGGTCAAGAGATGACAACCCCCTCGTCAGCTTAAACTTCAGCAGCGACCTTTCCACAATCTTTTTGCCGCAGTTCTTCACAAAAGCGCCACAGTCGCTTCTGAACTGAAGTATAGTCAAGTCTGAAAGTTTTGGGGCCTTTCGGAGCACATTTTTCACAGCAAGGCCAAGATGAATCTTTGCCGTCGGAAAAATGTTCGCAGGAAGGTCCATATCTACTTTCATCAACTTCAATGGACTGTCCGCTGCCATCAACACATCTCTCTTCACTCTTCTGCCCATAAGCGATCACAGAAGCTTTTCCAGTGCTGTGCCAAGAAATGGAAGCATCGGTGCATTGCTCTGGAACTGAGCCAGAAACGGCTGCAGCTCTTCCGCGACGCTAAGCATAAAGGTTAGCTTCGCACACAGCAGAGGGTCGCAGATGGCTGTCTCGACCACGGTGCAACTGTTGCTGGTCGGTTGCTTGTTCTCGTTTCGACACGACTCAACATACATCTTCATGTACGGCAGAACCTCAAGGGCCCTCGAAATTACACGGACATTTTCAAGCCACTGCACGACACAAAACTTCAACGGGTAGATGTTACTCCCAGTGATGCGTGCATAACTCAGCGCGTCGGGCAGGTAAGCATTTGAATAAATTGTACCCGGCCTGGAGAAATTCCACGAGTTGCCACCCTGTTGCTGCGTGTCTCGTTTTGAGCGCGCCGTTCACTACGTGAAGTCCACAGCTACCAACATCAAGAATTCGGCGGCCGTCATTAGACTCACGCAGTTCTTCCTTGATCTCGCGGAGAAACTTAATGTTCACATTTGGCCCGTCCATGGAAAACTGAAGAATTTTCGATTGTGAGAGTCCCTCTGTTGCACTTTTAAATGTGGACACCAATTCTTCAGCTCGAGTGTGCCTAAGAAAGCATGACGTCAGGTAGCGAGTTTTCATGCTTTCCTCTGCATCCGACCAGAAGCGAACCAACGCGTCCATTTGCTCTTTTTGTACAACTTTGTTTAACGATTCGTCAAACGCTATGACGAGCTAGGAGGCTTCGTTCACTTTTGACATAAGGCTCTCTTTGAAGAAAGGCGCGAGACTGTAGACAATGGTATAACCCACATTGTCCTTGCCAAGTTGCACTTTTTTGGCTGTAGCTGATGATGGAAACATTAGCAGAAACAGAGAAGCCGATACCGCAGCAGCACGCAATGAGGAGTGCATCATGACACCATTTAGGCACCATAAGACTTCCGCATTAATGACCTCCTTGTCACGTTGAAACAATTCGTTTGCTGTACTTTGGGGCTCGAAGCCTGTAGGCGTAGTTGTAGCAGGTGAAGGCTGCGCAGATCCTGGCGTTACTGGCCTTGTTTTGGTCACAACAGCGACAGCGATCCGCTTGTTGGCGGTGTCAGAAATGATGCTACTGAGGGTGTTCCAGCTCCACACACAGCAAGTCAATGCTTTTTACTATTGGCGTGGCTTGTCACAGCTCTCTTTCCCATGTTACTAAATGAAAACTGCTTTCTGCAAAGCACACAGTACGCCGTGTTCGCGTTGCTTTCAACAGGCCTAATCCGTGCTCCACACTCGGAATGTTCGGGATTCGTCCAGTCGTGGACAAAATTGCACTTGAATGCTGTCATACTTAAACAAAGTTTGCCAGTTGCGGCACCACTGCCGCGTTTAAAACAGTCAGGTACATGAAAAAGCCTTGGCAGCAAAGGGAAAGAGGAAGGCTGCAATAATTTAGCACAGAGCGTTCTGGGGACACAATAGGTACGAGGTGCTTAGGGGTCTGTGGAAACGGGTAATGGTGCCGGGGCTTACATTTGGGAATTCAGTAGTGTGCATGAGGCCAGACATACAATCAGGAATGGATGTGAATCAAAGAACTGTGGGACGCCTCACGTTGGGTGCTCACGGGAAAGCGACAAAGGAGGCTGTAAAGGGCGATATGGGATGGGCGAGTTTTGAGGCAAGGGAAGCCCAGAGCAAAATAAGGTTTGAAGAGGGGCTTAGGAATATGAAAGAGAGTAGGCGGGCAGTGAAGGTGTTCCATTATTTATATAAAAAGAGCGTTGACACGCAGTGGAGAAAAAGAACTAGGAGGCTCACGAGTAAATATATGGCACTAAGAGAACTGACAACAAAGAGCGTAAAGGGAAAAGTCAAAGAGGCGGAGAAGATTTACTGGATGACAGCGATGGAAAAAAAACAGACTCTGAATAACTACTGAGAGGGCAAAAACGAAATAAAGAGGGAGGCATTTTATGATAATTCAAGAGGAAGCACTTTACTGTTTGAAGCGAGATCGGGCTGCCTTAGAACGTGTAGTTATAAAGCGAAATTCAGTAAAGAAGAAAAATGCACAAGCTGTGAGGAAGATAGGGAAACGACGGAGCATGTTCTGAATGAATGCGGAAATATCCACCCAGGTGTACGTTTGGGCACTACCCTACATGAACTTTTGGGTTTTAGGGAGAACGGGAAGCTGAACACACCCGCAACTGAAATAAGTAGGAGACGGTTAGAATACTGGTGGCAGAAAACTAGAGAGAACGGACAAAAATAATTGCAGGGAAAAACAAGGCCTTTCTGCCATAAGGGGCAGAGAACTGGGCTATGAATTTATGTTTTAGGTATAGTATGATCAATTCAATTGATCTAGATTTAAAAGGCATGAGGACTACTTAAAGAGAGAAGGGAAAAAAAAAGTTCTTACATGTTTTTACGAGCCTGGTGGCGCACATGTCACCACCCCGTTACAAAGGGGACGCTCATAGCATCCATCCATCCACGAGGAGGACAGGCAGACAGCGCACTGTACTGTCCGTCGCCGCCGCAGCCTTTGTGTACGTATTTGCGCGTGATGCCCAAAAAGAACAGTAACCCCGTGTGCTGCGTGCCCCAGTGCACAAATTAAGCTGTTCACAACGAGATAAGCCTGCATTCCTCCCTCTAGGATCCGTTGCGAAAGAAGGAACAGATAGGTTTTGCGTCGGAAAGCCTGTGATGCCGCCAATGAGATGTACGCGTGCACCGTACATTTCACTCCTGGTAATTTCTTCTAGAGCAATATAGGTAGGCGGAAATCGCTTTCACTTTTTGGCTAAACCGCACAATGGTCAGGCTTTATGTCGCATTTATAGTGAGAAGGCCGTTTCTGTAGATGCGCGCACCTGCTGGCATGGCAACGCGGCAGTTAAATGTAAGAGAAATCTGCGAACCACTGCAAGCAGCAAAGTTGCTTGTGTAGTATTCGCATTTTTTTTTTTTTTTCACATATTACACACAGTCGCACACACCAACGAATGTTTATATTTCAATCAATGCTGACATCGATTCACATTAAACGGGCATTTTTAATCACGATCTAGGCCGATCCTGTTTAGGCTCTATCTGGAGCAGGTGCTGGTACGCACGCACTGTTGATCGCGTGGTCAAGCATGATACACTGATCTCAAGACTGATCGCCATCTGCGCATCGCGATTCAGCTCCGAACTCCCGATTCGGCCAATGCCAGCGCTAAACCATGTAGCACTGACCACCGTTGATTGCGATTGAGAAATGTAACCCTGATCAATCCCAGTCGCTATTAAATATGCCCGTGTGACACCACTATTTACTCACTTCAGTAGCTCACTGTGCAGGAAATACGGTTAAAAAATATCACCCAGTTGGTTGCGATCTTCCACAGTGACAAGCTGCGTCCGTGTGACACCAAGCAGTTTGCATGCATGCACTTTCAACGGATCCTGCGAGTGACAGTTTTTGGTCACATATTTCTACCGTGTCACTGCAACTTCTTCGCGGTGTGCAGACTTCTTCGTGCTGTGGGCACCACGTAAGAGGCTGATGTCAACAGCTCTGCCTTCACAGAAGCTTCCAAAATGGTCAATAATAAAATCGGCTTCGCAAAAGGAAGCTAATTTGCGTTGGACATGGCGAAAAACCTGTTGACGCTTCTGTACGACACGTGGCGAACGGCGCACACTACTGGCATGCGGACAGTCTATCCCTCCTCCAGACAGCCATCTTGGTTCGACTTGCATGCCACCTATAGTTCGCGGATATTGCAAGTTGTCAGCCCCCGTCATCGTATTTTTCTCCCTCCTTTTCCTGTAGATGTGTACCTAGCCCTGTATCAATCATTCTTGTTGTAGTGGTTTGGAGAAGAAAGAGACGATAGAACTTGCTTGGTTGAGATAGTTTCAGGTTAGGAGAGACTTTCTTCTGGGAAGAGAGAGAAATTCTTTGGAAAGGAAATTTTTGCTCGGTTTGGAGCGCACGGTAATGGTCTCGACTGAGGACCAACAGAAGCACTCACAGGGGAAGGGGAGTGAAAGAAAAGAGTGGGAAGGAGAGGCCAGCCTCCTGGAAACAGAGATAACCCACACAGGCAAGCACCAGGTCAGGGCGCCACTCTATGGATTAGAAAAACCGATGGTTACTCCACCTTGCGGGTTTCCGCAGAACTCATTTACCATATATTCACGCCCACGTGCTTCGAGTTGTCGATGGATTCGCCCTCACGCTGTCAATCGCTAGCCTCCTGGTTAGCTCAATTGGTAGAGCGAGCCCCCCAGACAGCCGTTGGTCCCGGTTTCGATCTCCGGACCAGGACGAATTTTTCGACAACTAGGAAGCTTTCCTTTCTGAGAAATGCGTATGGATCTCCTTGTAGCCTTGTGCTACAAACGGGTGGATGCTAATTTTCCCTTTCATAAAACGTTACTGCACCTTGCGGGTTTCCGCAGAACTCATTTGCCATACGGTCATGTTTGCCGTGATGTTCTGCATGTGCCACAACTCCAACAAAAGCCTAGCTTCTTCGCAGATTCATGTGAATAACTCTATGTTGTGGTCGAACTTTTCGCAACGCTCCGTAAACCCGTTGCTTTTTGACTCCATTCTCCAAGCAGCGTTCTTGCGCTAGCGCATTCTTTACTAAAAGCTTTTACTTTCGCCTATGTGACTCGCTGGGCATTGTGAACGGGGAACCTTCTAAATAACTCTTGTTGTTTTAGTTTTGGATATCCGTCCTATGGCCGCAGCAGTAAGGCGCAAGCGTACACATGACACTGTGAGTCAGTGACGCCAGCTTTCCTGGGAACTCTGGCAAGCTGTTTAATCCCTCCTCCAGGATCGTATGGGGCCGTGATGTGCCGCACTGTCAATTGTTGCCGCGCTTGTGTGGAAGCAGCGCAGGAAATTGCCTTTCTCGGTACAAAATGTATTAAATGGCATATCCAACCCCCCCCCCACTAGCAGCCACTCTGGATCCGCCCCTGGCTGCGGCCATGTGCTCCCCCGAGGTACAAATGGACGAGTCCATCAAGCCCCCCCGATGTGTCGTGATGAGCCCCCCCCCCCTTTTTTTTCCAGCGGCCACTCTGGATCTGCCCCTGGCTGCGGCCGTGTGCTCCCCCGAGGTAGAAATGGACGAGTCCATCAAGCCCTTGCTATGTTCTCTGCCCTTGCGTTTTGCAAGAAGAGTTCATTTGAAAGGGTGGCGTCGGGTATCGTCGGAGTTAATTTCTAAGGGTGAGGTCAGGTAGCCTCTAGACACAGTCTACCGTTGGTGAGGCGTGCGTTGGCCGTTGTCGGCAGTTCCGAGGTGCTCGCTCGCGCTGTTTGTGCATCATGCTTTGCTGCTCGAACATTTCCAGAACAAGCCCCAGAAGATTGTCCCGCTTCCCAAAAGACCTATAATGATAATTATTGTTATTGAGGTTCAACTTTAAATAACCGAAGATATAATTATGAGAGACGCCGCAGTAGAGAGCTCCGGAAATTTTAATCACCCGGGTTTCTTAAACATGCACCTAAATCTAAGTACACAGGCTTGAAACATCCCAAAAGAACTACAAGTGAACGTGCCGTTTGCGTCGATTGTGCCCATTCATGTTCACGTCCATATAGACTAGCTGCTTTCTGCAGTGAGGACAGTAAATGTTATCAAAAATAACTGATTGGAAAAGAGCATGATGCTGCACTTACATCACTACACGAACAAGCAGCGGACATGAAGCACATGCGGCGTAATTACACTATCAATTCTAAAACTCTCACCGAACCGCGTACTGTAGTGCCTGCTTTACATTTCCCTTTTTTATCACTCGCCGTCAGTTAGAACCGCATTTCTTAGGGTCCAGGTAGATGTATGCAAACCATTACTACTCTGACACGAAGAAACGAGTTTAATTTTGCACGGGCCAACTGCAATCTATATCCCAGAGTAACTTTTCACTTTTCTTCAAGCTGGAAGCATTTTTAAAGTTTTCCGGAAGGCTAGAGCTGATGGAGCTTTTCCAGACAAAAGCTGCTGAATAGGCGCATTTCAAGGACAGATGGCATCTATCCTTCGATAATATCTGTTAATTTTCTGAGTGTTTATCCCCATCAATTATACTATAATCAATGTTTACCTAAATGAAGTCAATAAGGTTCGGTAAGATAACCGTGCGCAGGGTTCTCCTCCATGGGGGGAAGGGAAGGTTCACTGCCGCTCCCCCCCCCCCCCCAACCTTTCAGATGACTGGGGGGCATCCCTTCCCCTCCTCCTGTGCGCATGCCTATGCTGGCCAATATTAGCTGCGTTGTATTTCTGAGTTCATTTTGTCATGTGCGCGCAAATTTGTGGAAAAGACTGCGTGCATGCAAACGCACAAGATAACAACGCTCGGCGCACACACGGGCCGTGTGTGTGCCATAGCGCATCTAGACACATAGAGCGGACTTTGCATAGACCAAGACGCAACAAGCAAAGCAAAAAAAAAAAAGCCCGCGCACGCATACGAAAAGCAGGGAGGAAGGGAGGGGGCACTCATCCCTTCAGTTACAGCGAGTTCAGCTATAACCCCCCTTGTTTACTCCTGCCCACAACACCCACGGCGCATCAGCAGGACAAGGCACCTGGATGCGCCCTTGCCTATAGCGCCAAATGTTACTGCTATGGTAACATGTTAGCAAAGAGTGGGAGGCTGGTGTGGCTGCGAAGAGGATGCGCTTCGTACAGTCGTGTCAAAACGCGACAATGAAGGCTCCCTAAGCGCCGCAACAATCCGCTTTGGGCTGTTATGTGTGGCGAACCAAAAATGCACTGCCGAGGCTGTACATATGTTAGCTTTTGTACTCCCGGGCAAGACTTTTTTCAACAAGAGAAGGATCCCCTCCTTCGTCACAGCCTCGGCAGCCCTCGGTTACGCATATTAACAGCCTAAACATGATTATGGCGGCGCGCAGGGAGTCTTCGTTGACAGGTGCATAGTTAGAGCCAGCGTCACCGAGACTTCAGTACTTCAGTTCATTTTCCCTGACAGAAGCCCAAATTCTCCGAGTTTTCCCCGAGATTTTCCAGACTGATCATATTCCCCGAGATTTCCCGGTTGGTAGACACCCTGGTATGACAATACAATCCACTCCAATACTAGAATAACAGAAAATACAGAAACTACGCCTGATTTGTTTATAACGAATTACTCTCCTCTGCGTATCACAAGTGCTGTCTTGAGTAGTGCCATAAGTGACCATATGCCAATTTGCATGTTTTTCAAAACTAGAATAGCCAGCACCTTGCACAGAAACATAACCGAAACCTTCCAGAAATTAACAGAGGATACCCTAACATCCTTTCAAACAGAGTTGAACCAAACTAACTGGGATGATGTTTTACGGGAACGAGATGCTGAGTCAGCTTACAATTTATTTCTTGGCAGGTTTGTAGCCGTGTATAAAAAACAATTTGTTTACAAAATTAACAGGAGAAAAAAATGCCTTAGAAAGCCATTGTTAATGAATGCTCTCTGTAAAGAAATGAAGAAGCATGACAAATTATATGCTAAATTTATCAAAACTCGAGAGCCTCTGGATGCAAAAACATTAAAAAATTTTCGTAACAAGTTAACCAAAGAATAACGGAAAGCACGTGATGCTTATTTTCTACAGATGTTTTCGTATTGTATGAATGACTCAAAAAAACTATGGAATAAACTAAACGCTCTCATGAATAGAAATCAGATAAGCGATCCAAATGAACAAGTCAGTTTAAACGGTAGATTGTTGGTAAAGGAGGATTTGGCAAACGCCTTCAGTGATTATTTTGTACACAGAGACGTTGACCTCAATCATCCCATGCCGCATTATGTGCACATTGCTACAAACACAAACACAATATTTTTTCAGCCACTCATGCCTTCGGATGTATGTTTTGTATACCTAAGACTCAAAACATCTCGTAGCTGCGATGCTGATGGTCTACAGATTTTACCTATGGAAGCCCTATATCAATCCTCCCCGTTTTTTCAAAAGGTCCCGAAAAAATTATTCTAAGTCAGTTGTCTTCATTCTGTGAAAAACACAACATAATTTCAAATGCTCAATATGGTTTTCGTAATAACAGCAGCACTGAATTAGCTCTTCTCGATCAAAAAGAAATTTATATTGCAGAACTTCGAATATAGGCAATTAACAATAGGCATATCTGTTGACTTTACACAGGCATTTGACCATATCAATCACAACATTTTGTTCTACAAATTAGAGAAACATGGAATTAGAGGCATTCCACTTCAACTGTTAAAATCCTATCTTAATAACAGCCGCCAGTTTGTTTCTGTAGGCCATTACATATCGCTAACCAAGGAAATATTTTGTGGTGTCCCACAGGGTAGCATTTTGGGACCCTTGCTCTTCACAACTTATACGCTAACGATATTACTTACACCTATAAAAAGATGAAATTTATAATTTACGCAGATGACAAGTGCTTTCGTCTCATCTGGTTCTTGCACCAATTTAATTACTATGGCAAATGACTTCTTGTGCAGTCTATCCTATTGGCCCGCAGAGAACTGTTTAAAAGTAAATACGGCTAAAACAAAGGCTGTAATTTTTCATACCAAAGGCATGAGCCTTCCTTCAGATCTAACATTAGCGTAGAGAACTACAAATATAGAACTACCTCCTTCTGCAAAGGTGTTAGGGGTACACTTCACAAGTACTATGCAATGAGATGTCCATGTAAGCTCTGTACTCCAAAAACTTAGCCGTATAAGAGATTTTTTAAATTGCTATAGATATATTTTACCAGTCTCTGTAAAATTATTAATTTATAATGCTTTATTTGTGTCTCGCGTACATTATGGGCATCTTCTATGGGGCACCGCCAACTCAGGGTAACTTGAGTAAATTATTTCGTATGCAGAAAAAATAATGTGTGTCATTGCTAATGTTCCGTATGCCGCCCATACTGAACATCTGTTTGAGAAATACAACATTTGTAAAGCACACATCTATAACTGTAGACTATTAGGCGAATACTACTTTGGTACCAAACGCAATAATACCTTACTTGTGGAACTTGCAAAACTATCCGCCAACTTATTCCGTTATTAAACTCGTACATCTGAAGTATGGAAGCTTCCGTGCTTTAGAACTAACTACAGCTGTCAAATGCTGTGCAATAACCTTCCAAGATTACTGAATTCACATGATAAAGCAGGCTACACTTTACAGGATTTATCGCTGTCAGAATTTAAAGCTCTATTGCTTTCACCTCTGCAGAGCGCGCTTGTGAATGTTTATAATGTTTCTTATGTTGTTCTTTTTCTGTATGTTACCGAGTGCACATCATTAATTATTTCAATGCCGCAGTGTGTTTGCATTGTTATTATGCGTGAAAATGTTTCACTGTTTTTATATATTGTATAAATGCATCGTTTTATGGCCACTATGTGTATACAACAATATATATGGTGCCCTATGTGTTACCTCATGCAGCCATGCAGCCCCATGCAACCTAGGGGGTGAAGTTCCCTCAAGCCGCGTCAGTGCGGTTTTTTTCCTCATCCACCTCCATTTACCACTCCTCCGTAAGTGTGTGTGTAAATGGAAACCAATAAATCAATAAATAAATCAATCAATCAAACACGGCAACATGATTCCTGTCTCAGTTTATGACAACAGAGATCTGGAGAGCTGCGATTTACCTGTACAAACTGAGTGCGGAAGAAGGATGAGAACAAAACAAAAGAAACATACACACAGTGACACTTTCTTTTGTTCTCATCCTTTCACAATCAGCTCGCATAAATATGACTAATCAGCAAGACCACATCGCCACCCTGCTCAGTTTACCATAGACCAGTTAACGTGAACGCATCCCAAACTATTCTAAATCTGCCATTGGCCCTTCACATCAGCATGCCACTGGCCACGTAAGCCTCAAAATAGCACGCATAGTTTCCCACAGTAGTAAACTCTACAGCAGCGCGCACCTGGTCCAGTTCTATACGAACCATACTAATACCCAGTTTGCTCGCAGCATCTTCAGCGGCATTTTCGTTAGTCTCTAAGCAGCACCGCATCACTCAGTCCACTCACCTTTCTGTAACCACCGACAATCGACATGCACCAACCACTTGTTGAGAACGCCGAAAAGAGCAATTCTGTGCAGGAAGTGCCGTCAGGCGGTAGGCAGTATGTGAACTGCAGCACTTTGTTTCGGAAAACGAACAGTCTCAAGCCGTTTTGGTGCAGCATGGCACAAATTTGGTAACTTTTCCATATTTGGAGCAGTTTGGGGTAGGAATGTACTGTATTTGCTCGATTCTACCGCGCCTTCGATTGGAAGACGCACCAGTCTCCCACGACAAAAAAAAAAAAAAGAAACATCGATTGTAATGCGCATCCATATTTTTCGTGACCCCCCCCCCCCACCCACACACACACAAAAAAAGGTCTGTAGTAACCAGCCTTCTCACATTCATAAAACCAAATGCCGCACTCGCGTAATGAACGCACTGGCATAATAAGCGCACCGCTAACTTTGAACCTCTGCAGTCCCGCTTCAGTTGATACGCGGTGTCTCGAAGGAGTTTGGCGCGCCGATTCATAAGTTCTGCATCTCGATAAAATGCCGCACGTTGCCGGGCGTAGCCGCGTGCAGGCGGAGGTAACATGGTTTAATCACAGTGCTGCATTCCTCCGTACTATCGCAGTTCCCTCACGCCCACTGCCGCGTGCTGCGCAGAGGGGCGCAGCTAAGCCTAAAGATGGTCAAGGCGTAGTCACGTGGTCTCCGTGATTACCGCGATGCAATATCGGACGCCAAGCTGTGCACACGACTGAGGCTCGGGTTCAGCATGGATATGAGGGAGAAATGTGATGAGCCGTTTGGCGTGCGGTGATGAGAAACATCTATTTTCCCATTCCGGCCACCCTCGAACGCTATCGAAAGCTCATGCGGCTAGGCGTCTCAGAGATTGCAACAGCGCCGCGAGTATCATTGGCCTATGGATCATGTGTGTAGTGGCGTTGTTACGTGGGGAACCGGCAGCGACATAGAAACTACAGAAACTATGTGCGCCAAAGAGCGCCACGCCACTAGCTCGTTTTTTCGGCAGTCACCACTCGACAGCGCCCAAAACACGTTAGGAAGTGGCCATTTTGATGCTGACGACGATATGGTAACGTCTTTCGTTCACAATCGATTCTAACGCGCACACGATTTTTATACCCGTTTTATCAGAAAAAAGTGTGTGTTACATTCGTGCAAATACGGTACATTTGTATCAAAATGGCGCACTTTTCGCTGGAGTCCCACCCCTGCATAATGCTCAACTTCCGAGTGTTCATATTTTTCTAACCGTGGAAAAGTAACAAGGACCTGTTCACACACATAATTATTGAAAACTCTTCCGTTTATAACGCCATATTTTGCCACAAACGACCTATTGTTTGAAGTCGCAAGCAGTATGAAGCCAGAAAAACGAGGACTATTCAAATCTCTGTAATACCTATCAGTGGCGTAGCCAGGAATTTCGTTCGGGGGGGGCTGGGAATTTCCGACTGGGTGGAAGGGGGGGGGGGGTCGGAGCTCCGACCCCTTTGCACACAACACACACACACACACACACACACACTTTCACGAAAAAAAAATACGGGCACCTGCGTACGCCATCGCCGGTTGCATGAATCGGAGCGCTAGCTGAATTACCTATGCAGAAGAGCGGATAATCGGGCCAGTTGGTAAGCATTCATGGTGATAAGTGCACAAACTCAGCACAAGGACACAGCAGGGAGAAACAAACGAGCGCAGACTGAAACTGACGTTTATTGAAAACTGAATAAGTACACATAGATGAGGGAAAGGAAACAAGCGATAAGTATACAGGATAAACAAGCATCAATAGATTATGGGCCATCAATGTATGATAGTCCACATTCTAAGAGTGATATTGATGGAGAACTGATGCATATTGCACTGTTTTTCTTAATAAAGAATGCCTCAGCAATTTCTCTTGTTCTTCGGTTACGGTGACAATAGAGAACCGAGGTGCGCGGAAATTTTGGAACACACCTTCCTGCTGTGTCCTTGTGCTGAGTTTGCGCACTTATCACCACGAATTACCTATGACTGTCAATGCACTCCTCTGAGCGACACAGGCAAAACAGCAGACTTGTACCCCTGTCACAACTAAAGTGCACTTTGAGAGAGTGCACTTCGCCGCTAGTGCCATTCGCACGCTGTCACACTGGAACGTTTAGTGACACTCGCTGCAAAGTGCACTTGCAGGCAAGTGCGTTCGCCGAGCTCACTTCGCGGCGGCGGAGTGTCTAGCCTCAGTAGCAGTGGCTTGTAAACAAATGCGCTAATGCATAACGCGGCACCCGCAGTACTTTTAAAACATTGTTTTCATTATTAGAAATAGTGCTTTGCATTAAAACAAATCATGTTTCAACAAAAAACATCGCTGTTCTCACCCTCCGTCAGTTTGCGGCCACGTCCGCTAGGGGAATGCACATTTCCAAAGCACACTTCTCTTTCTCGTGTAGCAGGGCGTGAGCATAAGTGCATTCTGTGAGCGTAAGTGCACTTGCTCAAAGTGCATTTAAGTTGCCTCGTGTGACAGAGGTATTGCTCTGCCATACTATTAGTACTTGCTCATGCAAAGTATATGTACTATTACATGCTTTGAAATATTACATGCCTTGTAATATGATTATTACAAAGTATGATTACTGACCTAAACAGGAAAAGTAGAGCAGCGCGCCTGAAAATTAATATGCAGAAAACTAAAGTATTGTTCAATAGCCTTGGGCGAGCACAGCGATTTGAGATAGCTGGCGAGCCATTGGAAGTAGTAAGTGAATGTTCGCTTAGGCCAGGTAGTGACCCTTGGTCCGAATCATGAGGCTGAAGTAATTTGGAGGAATAGAATGGGATGGAGTGCTTTCGGCAAGCATTGTCAGATAATGAATGGTAGCTTACCATTGTCTCTGAAGAGGAAAGTGTATAACAGCTGCATTTTACCGGCACTCACCTACGGGGCAGAAGCTTATAGCTATGAGGGTTCAGCTTAAATTGTGAACGACGCAGCGAACTATGGAACGGAAAATGGCAGATGTAACCTTAAGCTACAAGAAGAGAGCAGAGTGGGTTAGGGAAGAAACGCGTGTTAGGGAGATATTAATAGAAATTAAGAAAAAGAAACGGGCATGGGCGGGCCATGTAATGCGAAGACAAGGCAACCGTTGGTCATAAGGGGTAACCGAGTGGATATGAAGGCAAGCGTGGCAGGAGGCGGCAGAAAGTTAGGTGGGCAGATGAGATCAAGAAGTTTGCGGGGATAAATTGGGTTCAGTTAGCACAGGACAGGGATAATTGGAGATCTATGGGAGAGGCCTTTGCTCTTCGGTGGGCGTAGACAGGCTGATGATGACTATTAGTACAAGTGGGAATGGCACAATAGAGTAGGTAGTGCCATGGTTGATTTTTCTTAATCCCCGTAACAAAAAGCGGCAATGCGCTGCAACTCGAGTGAGTTTTCTTATGTGTATTTGCCGTGGCCAAGCATACTCTATTCTTCCCGTTCATCGTAGTTTAGCGCAAAGGAAACACACACAGTAGAGAAGGACCACAAACAACAAAGGCGCTACTAACAACTGATTTATTGAAGGTGGAAAAGACAGCTTTTATACATCCAGAGATCTGCGCAGGCGTACCACAACAGGAAATTTGAATATCGGCAAACAGAAGGTTATCACACCAGGCGCGATAGGAATTTGCTTTCAGCATTGTATAATAAAACAGATGTGTCACTAACACATTTTTCACCTGCTTTTCTGATAAAGTAAGCCTCCAAGGTTTCACGGGCTGTTTTATGCTTACTTCTGCCCAGTACTCTTGCGCCACGGAAACGTGGTTCACAACCAGTGCAGGCAATACAATGAACGACAAGATTCGTCCTCTCCTTGTTGGCTAGGTCATTTGCATGCTGTTGTTGCATGCTGTTGTGTTTGTTGTTTGTGGTCCTTCTCTACTGTGTGTGTTTTCTTTGCGCTAAACTACGATGAACGTGAAGTCTGAACACCAACTAGCCCAACTTTAACTATTTGATACTCTATTCTGCGCTGGTGCTCATCAGAGAGCCCCTGTGACATACTTTAACTCATAAATTCAGTTTTCATGTCAATGAGCGATAAAATAAAGATACCCTCACACACTCAAAACATTCACAGATGGCAAAGAAGTGTCGACGAAACCTAGCATATAGAAATACTTTTGTTTACCGACCACTAGTACTAGGGGTTGATAGGGGTTACAGTACAAAAATATAATGTGCATAATCTTTGTTGGCTTCGGTGTTATGGCTTGGACGCTTTGGCGCAGGTGAAAAAAATGACGATATTCTTTTCTGCGACATGACCGCACAAATGAAGCGCCAAATCGCTTCGTGTCGGTGCATTTGACTGTGTGCTTTTGTCCCGTTATAATCCCCCCATAATTAGTGAGCAGGGTACGCCCCGAAATGCACTAACAAAACGTTCGATATTTCACTTTTGTTTAAGCACACTCCAAGGCGAAGTTACCCAAAGGTAGAGTAATGGAGCCCAATAAGCGCGCGCGATGAACGGCTAGGCTGGTGAAGGAGCAACGACAAAGGGATGCGTGCCGTGCGCTAACAAGTTAGCCTGCGAGAGCAGCAACCCAGCACACCCAGCAACGATGAGGAGGTGCAGGCAGTGTGCGGAAATATGTTCCGTGCGCAAACCGTTGTCAAGGGAACCAAAGAGAATTAAGTGTCCTCCTCGCTGTTCCTCCGCACTGTTAAGTCAGTCTTCCCAGTTTGTGTATGCGGTGGCGTGCCGGTGGTAGTGCCGTGTTTCGCAGTTAGTTCAACTTTGTAGGAGCAAAGCCGTGGCGCCTTATATGCACGTATGCATGTATGAGCTTGGCGTGCTGCGTGCTTTTAGGTTTCGCCGCACCCATGAAGTCAGGAGCTGGTCTCGACGCGAAAGCAGTGAGGCACGGAATGCTAAATTTCTTTTTCTCGCGTTCTTTTCCGCGCGATATTTTTTTAACCACGGAAAAAAACATGCGAAAAAAGGTATTGGCACCTTGCGCTAAATAAATGTGAAAAATGATCCTTGGGGATTAACAGCTCATATGAACTGGGTGTTGGAACCTAGGAAAGAAGACGAAGGCGAAGCGGAGAGGCGGCCCACGAGGCACCTGCTTCTTCTTCTGGAGATTCTATGACGCCATTAAAGCGATCGTAGTACACTTCAGTACGTACGCGTCGAGTTCTTTATTGCCGTGCGCTACAGGATCGGCTTTGTCGTGCCATTACATATGGTGCCGAAACCCGGGATCTGCGGCTAATCGACGACACGGACGGCAGCACCGACAAGAACGATTTCTCCGAGGAATAATCGTCGGTGTTTGGTAAGCCTCGTCGGTGGCCGCGCCCACCAACGTCAACGAGTGGACGCAAGCCCAAGGTTTCCTGTGAGTGCACTGCAGCAATGGATCATTTGAAACAGAAGAGATCATCGGCACGCGCTCAGAATACCAAGATAATCAACGAGGCGACAGCTATCTTGCA
The DNA here is from genome assembly GCA_013339685.2 of Hyalomma asiaticum. Classification (NCBI taxonomy): domain Eukaryota; kingdom Metazoa; phylum Arthropoda; class Arachnida; order Ixodida; family Ixodidae; genus Hyalomma; species Hyalomma asiaticum. The sequence continues at coordinate 104,634 of JABSTT010001669.1, read as the reverse complement.
GAGTGACAGCGCCGATAGAGCGACACTCATCGCATTGAAGGAGCGACTGACATCCAGCAATGACAAGCTAAAGAAGATATCAGAAGAAATGGAAGATCACATTCCAACGGATCAGCTCGCGTCGGAATACGCCGCAGCAGCAGACTATGAAGATCAAGCGGTAGCGACACTTGCACGTCTTCAGTGCCGAATCGAGGACAACAACGCGCAAAGAGCCGTCGACGTTGGAAATTCGGCAAGTACCGTCCATGCTGTTGCGAATGTCGGCAATGTAAACAGCGGACCCCGCCTACCTCGATTGGAGATCAAGCCGTTTAACGGAAACATACGGGAGGGGACGGCTTTCTGGGAGCAGTTTGACGGCACCGTGCATTCAAATGCGACACTGAGTGGGACGGACAAGTTCCATTACCTCCGAAGTTACTTGAGAGGAGAAGCTGCTGCAGCAATCGCTGGATTTGCCACTACAAGCGCATGCTATGGAAATGCAGTTCACCTACTCGGAGACAGATATGGTGACAAACGGCAAATAGAGCAACACCATCTTCGAGCCTTGCGAGACATTCGATGCGTGAGACTGGCATCTGACGTACATCAGCTGCGCATTCTGTACGACCAAGTCCAGATGAACATGCGTGGTCTCGACGCTATCGGGGTGCCGACAAGCAGCTTTTCTGCGATGCTGTATGACATTCTACTAAGAGCACTGCCGCAAGAGATCGTCATTTCTTTTCATCACCAGCGCAGTATAAGTGAGGTCATGCAACGAACATCGGTTGCTACAAGCGAAGGGACAGCGTCATCGTGTCAGGAGCTCGAGAGCTTGCTACAGTTTACCCGCATCGAAATAGAAAGCCGAGAGCGATCAGAGACACAAGGAAGCCGAGAGCGATCCGGGACACAAGAATCGACAGAACACATTTACAATCGCAAGCATGTTTCATCGGCATCTGTCCTGCACACCACACATATGGGAAAGCAGAAAGATGGTGAGTGCTTCTTCTGCAAATCTGTGAGGCATGAAACGGAGGTATGCGACAGTTCTCTAACGATCGAAGAGAAGAAAGACAGACTAGCCCGAAACATGAGGTGCTATAAATGCACGATACCGGGACACCAAGCCAGAGATTGTCGAAGACGCATACAGTGCTTGTCTTGCAAAAAAAGGCATGCAACAACTATGTGCAATCCAAACGCGAAGGAAAAGCATAATAAGAAATTGCACACAACGACAGCATGTGTTAACGACACACAGTCAGATCAGAGCGCAAGATCAACTGCCGTAACGAGCTGCCAACTTGACGAAGGTGTGCATTTACAAACCTTTCGTTCCTGGGTGGGAAGAGAAAATAAGGCTTGCTACATAAGAGGAATTTTAGACAGCGGCAGCCAGTGTTCATTTATAAGGAAGAACTCGCTACACGTTTGCAGCTAAAGGTAATCGGCGAAACGAAGCTGGCAATTAACACGTTTGCGTCTGAAGTACCTTCCCAACCACGGCGCAGTAAAATAGTCGAAGTTCACGTGAGAAGTCAGTTTGGTGACAAAGAACAAGTCATCGAAGCTATCACAATACCAGTGATTTGTCAAGATGTCGCACTGACTAATACTGACTGTTCCTTTGGAAAAAAGCTTCGAGAACTAAAGATGGTATTAGCGGATGAGCTTACAATTCCTATGGCGCAAGCCGAGCCTGGAATAAGCTTGCTTATTGGATCAGACCAAATATGGAAGATCATAACCGGTGAAGTGATTAGAAGCCAAGAAATTGAAGGACTAGTGGCTATTAACACCATATTGGGTTGGACGCTACAAGGACCTGTGAAAAACAGGAGCTTTTTGCAAAGCACATCCAGGGTAATGGTATGCGTGTTAAGAACGGATACGCATACGCAGGCGGAGATGAGTGATGGTCTGCAGTCCTTTTGGACTTTGGATGTTATGGGCATCTCCCCAGAGGAAGAACAACTAACTTCTTCAAGCACGTTGTCCAGGTTCCTAGAAAATATTGTAAAGAAGGATCGACGGTACGAAGTTGCAGTGCCGTGCAAAGAACCTGACGTAGACTTCATCGAAGATAACTACCTCGTAGCACGTAACCGCCTTCAGAGCCTCATACGACGACTATCAGCTAAAGACGGCCTGCTGGAACGCTACGACCACGCCATCCGACAGTATGCCGAATCGGGACACGCGGAAGTAGTTTCCAAAAGAAAACCCAACGAACAGCGTACCTACTACATGCCGCACCGAGAAGTTATCCGTGAGGACTCACTGACTACGAAGTTGACAGTGGTATTTGATGCCTCCTCACATGCAAGAGACAAGAAATCGCTAAATGACTGCCTACAAACCGGCCCGAACTTGAATCCGCAACTGCTGCAAGTCCTTATGCGATTTCGCTGGTACAAAGTACCAATGACTGCAGACATAGAAAAAGCATTTCTGCAGGTTGGTGTTAGAGCCCAAGACAGGGATCTTTTCAGATTCCTGTGGTTTGCTAAGAAGCCGACGTTACCATTCACGGAAGACGACATACAAGTCTGGCGAATGACCAGAGTACCTTTTGGATCAACGTCAAGTTCATTCATGCTTACAGCGACCATTCAACATCACCTCAAAACAGGTGTAGCAGACGAGCGGTACGGAGTGGCCCAACTACTTGCCAAGTCATTCTATGTAGACGATTTGCTAATTGGGGCGAAGAATTTACAAGCAGCCGTAGAGCTATACGCCACGGCGAAGGAAATAATGAATGACGCTGGAATGCCACTCAGAAAATGGACAACAAGTTGTCAAGAGCTGCAGGAAATATTCGAATCAAATGAACCAACTCTACCTAACAGCAGCGGACAAACGTCATTCAATACAAAAGTGCTCGGAATGACATGGAACAAGAAGACCGACAGCCTTACTTACAGCTCTCAAAATATTTTGTCATTTCTGGAGAAGGCTCAAGATACAAAGCGCTTCCTTCTGCAAACAGTATCTAGAGTTTATGATCCACTGAGACTGGTTGCTCCTTTCGTGGTACGAGGGAAGATGTTATTTCAGCAGCTCTGGGTCCGCCGAGGCTGTGGTTAATTCCCGACCACTTACTTATGCCTGCCTCGAAGCCGGTGAGCCATCCGCAATTACACCGGCACACTTCTTTATAGGCCAACAATTTACCACTTTGCCGGATGGTGATTCAACAGAAGATTCAGTGAACAACGCGAAGGAATATTCACGCCGTTTACAACACCGCCAAACTTTATTGGATCATTTCTGGAGACGTTGGAAGCACGAGTATGTTCTCACTCTACCATCCGCACATCATTCTCCTGGATCTTCTTCCCGTAACCTGACAGTTGGAGACATCGTGATTGTGGATACACCCAACAAAGCGAAGTTTATGTGGCCTCTGGCAAGGGTTGAAGAAGTTTACCTCGGCAATGACGGAATTGTTCGCGCCTGCCTGTTACGCCTGGGTAACGGAAAAGTTTTGAAAAGACCCGCGCAAAAGATACACTACCTGGAGATCGGCGCTACCACAACTGAGGCCCCGGAAGATGTTGGAACCTAGGAAAGAAGACGAAGGCGAAGCGGAGAGGCGGCCCACGAGGCACCTGCTTCTTCTTCTTCTGGAGATTCTATGACGCCATTAAAGCGATCGTAGTACACTTCAGTACGCGTCGAGTTCTTTATTGCCGTGCGCTACAGGATCGGCTTTGTCGTGCCATTACACTGGGGATAAAAAGATCATTCGCAAGGAGTGGGTGAGCGCACCGACTACTCGTCTGGCGAGGTGATCAGTGAGGACTAAAAGTTGCCTTGTAGAAGTAACTGCATGGAGAGTAATTGTTAGACCCGGGGACGTTAGTCCTTAAAAAATTAATGTATTAAACGTGCGTCGCCTTGTAGACCTTCCATGGTTAGGAAGAACAAAATGGCAGACGCCGGCTGCGTGAAAGTAAGGTAAAAATAGGAATAATCTGACCAGAGTCAATTTTCTTTTTATGGCTCAAAAAATAAAAAAGTGATACCCTGTTTCACAGACTGCATGGTTGAAAAAAATTTGCAGAATAGCCACCTTCCAAAACCTTTCAACTGCCCATGGCATTGTCGTGCTCGAAAAAAAAAAAAAAACATGTTAGACGACATCCTGGGTGGTTTTCGGTGAAGGTGGTTATTTTGGCACGGAGGTGTATAATAGAACGAAAAAAGAAAAAAATTCAAGGGTAGGGGGGTGGCGAGGAGGCTGAAGCCCAATACCCGGGTGACGCCCCTGGTCGGTGGTGTATGAGAGCACGAAAAATTTCGGGGGGGGGGGGGCTGAAGCCCCATAAGCCCCCCCTCTGGCTACGCCCCTGATACCTATCACTTTCACTCTGGCTGAATCACCTTGCATGAAACTCCCATACGCACTACCGACACATGTTCCTCTAGTATTTTGTAGGAAACTCTATGCCCGTAGCAATACACTAGTTGAACTATGTGAGCAAGTGGAAGCGGCTGGGTGGGTTGGTTGGTTGGTCGCTTCACACGCGCCATTTGCGAGCGCATCTTTACCATTCCCTTTCACCAACAGCTAGTAGGCTAGTCCCAGCCACTGATGTAATCTTTCTCTCTCTTTAAGCGGTGTTCACACGGGGGATTTCTCCGTGGGGGATAAAGGCAGAGCCAAGTGACGTCAGCCGGCGGGGAGAAGTCCCCGAACAAGTCTCTCGCTCACACGGGCAAAGCAACGGGCGGGGGAGGCCAGTGTTACCAGACTACTACTGTGCCGGTACTCACGGCACCACGAAAGCAACAACGCGCTTCGAGCGCGCGGAAATCAGTGCGCACTGTGCGGTTAAACGAAATGGAAGTGGGCATAAACACTCGGATTTTGTCTATTGGGCCTGAGAGGAATGGCCAATCGTGTAAACAGGCTTTTATCACGTGCACTGCCTGCCTTTCGCAGAATGTCTCATTCACAAGTTTTGCACAACAAATGTAGACGTAGCTCTCGTCAGCAGAAGTTCCCGTGTTTTTCTAGCTTCACAGGCGTCTTCGTGCAGACATTTTTGGCGAAGTTGTTGGCACCCGCTCTTTCAAAATTGTACACAGCTTTTCGAAAATTCAATTAAGTATTCCTCCATGTTTGGCGGACTTCGGTCAACTGCAAGTACAGTATTTTGTTTTTGCTTTTTGTTTCACGTGCCTCGGCTGAGGATGGAAGCAATCTGGCCACTTGATATTGGACAGCCGTCCATTGAAACTTTGGAGTGCGAAGAATTTAATGCAGACCGCTGCTGTCTTCATCAGGCAGGATCAATCACCAGTTTAGCCATCCCCCGCCTCCCCACCCCCTTGAAAAAAAAAAGGAAATACGCCGTTCTCTCAGCCGCAAAGAGACTGAGGCATCAAAAAATAATAATAAAAAAGGTTCTTGCAGTTCGTGTAAACACATTTTTAAAATATAAAATATATGCATAATGTCGGCGAGTCGGCACTAGTGTATATATACTAAGTTTGTGTCCAATGCCGATCATTTTTCTCGCCTTTAGCAAAAATTTTTATTCTTCAGCACGCTGAAATTGCGTATCACGAGGGGATCTTTCTAAATGAGAGTCGTGCAGTTTGCTAGAGAAAACGGCACTCTAGCAGGCATCTGCCCAATTCTTTCGGAGAGATTTGTTATTGCTTTTCACCATCAATACGGCACAAAAAGCACTCGACGATTCCTTTAAATCTTTCAAGCAAAACGGGCGAGGTCCAGATGCTTATCGAATTCATCATTTCGAAATAAAAAAAAAATAAATAAATAAATAAATAAATAAATGGGGCAGTTAAACATCACCAGTCGTGGTATGGCTCCGTAATCGGACGTGGTGTACTCTTCCACGAGTATAAAGAAATATATCCATCATCGGTCAGTTTCGTCAGTGCGGTGCCCGCAAGCGGAATGCGTATTTGGAAAGGTCGCCGTGACCAGCTATTGTTGCCAAGCCCCAGCTCAAAAATTCCACCGTCTCCGGCGCCAAGCGGGGAGCGTTTGTTCCGCTCGGTCAAAAGGTCCCCGTCTCCCCGGGGATGAGCTGGGAGGCTGCGTAAGCTCGCAAAACCGTGACGTTGTTGTCACGTGATACGCAATCCCCCCTTCCACGGCGAGGAGAAATCCCCCGTGTGAACACCCCTTTAGGGGGGCGAAAAACATCGTGCCCATGGTAGGAGGAGGACCAGGGCCGCACAAGCACACAAGGCGATGTGCCGTCACTTTCACCAACAATGTACGTGGATCGAGCACGTGGCTACAGGGTTTACGAAGTAGCGACTGCTTATGGCACATGTGAATATGGCTTTCGATCGGCTTGCAATTGCACAAAAAGTAGCCTACGCAGCCGGGCAATTTTGTTCAAAGTATCTGTAACATCTGTTTCAGGTTCGAATCAGCATGACTAAGGCCCCTAGCTTTCCGCGATTCCGCGATTCCGCGAAAAATCACGGAATTGACGTTTTCTCGCGGAAAAGTGAAAAAAGGTCGATTCCGCGGAAAATAACTGAACTTGCATTTTTTTTTTTCGCGGAAATGCAAAATAAAAAGCGTTACAGACCACGCCTCTGTGAACTACCCAGATTACGTCGGTCTACAAGGAGTTGATGTGAGAAAGCGTACAATCTTGACTTCGATATCCTAATAATTAAGTTTTTGGCCCCAGAAGCTTTCTCTGGTGGACATGCATCTTATGATCTTTGTTTCGAACGCCCGCTGACAGGTTTCCGGGCACGCAAAGAAGAATCAACGCCGCTATATTGAGCACGTAAAATAACTCGCCTTTGGTATGAGCTTTCATTATAAAATGGGTGCGTCACCATTAGCACTTTACTGGGTACAGATATGACACAGACTGGTTGTAATCGAGTGCGAAATGGGGCTGTGTGACGTACTCGCACGGAGTGCGTACTCGCAACCACGCTCGCAACGCTCGCAACATGTTTTGTCGCGAAGGCGGTTCCGGTTTCGTACTCGATGGCAACGCAGAGGTAATATTTTTGTACTCTCTTTACCAAAAAGAAAAAAAAGTTCGCGTTAGATGTGAGCAAATAAATGCGCTGGTACATTTTATTAGTGCATGGAAAAATGGTTCATTTGCTCAATTAGCGAAAGAAATTGAAGCTGCCACCAATCGCAAGCGGCTTAATGGTAGCCGTACGTAGCCGTAGGGTCGTAGCCACCTATCCATCCAACGTACTCACTTTGTGCAACTGCACGTGCGAGTATTCCCGTTTGCTTTGATTCGAGATCGATGCGCGAATCGAGATGGCACCTTCAGGATCTCATTTAAGCAAAAAGACAGCCAAGGAACGCGCTCGAGAATACAAGCACGCTGACTTTTACGAAGATGGAGGTGTGCTTTTTTGCCGGACTTGTGCGAGAGCAGTTGACCATCGCCGCAAGTCGACTATTGACGAGCACATCGGGAGCAGCCGTCATCGTAAGAATGCCGAAACAAGGGACTCCTCTAAGCGAAAAAGTGGCGAAGAACAATCAGAAGACGGAGCGGGGGGTTCAGGAACGCTGAGAAAGCAAAGTCGACTGCAAACGCTGGAATCCGCAATCACGGCTGGTGAAGCGAGGAACGACGTTGTTCTAAAATTCTTGGATGCTCTGATATCTGCAAATATTCCCCTTGAAAAGGTGGACAACCCGAAACTGAGAACGTTTCTACAGACACACGTCCGGAACGGCGGGTCGGTGCCTGAATAATGCAAGCATCCCTGGAGCATGCAGTGCAATAATATTAGGCTCACGTGTTGATAGCAGCGTCTGCAACTTATCAGCAGTTTTCTTACTGTGTTCATAAAGCTTTGCGGGGGGCCTTTTTGAGGGTGATATCCTTCTAGACAATAAACAAATGCAGTACAACTGAAGAATGGTACACACCACCAAATGCAAAACAAACCCCTCACAAATTATTTTCCAGACGCTCCATTTGATAAAAAAAAAAGGTGCTTGCATTGCTCTGCATAAACATATGATCAGAGCACTGAAAATAATAGCAACAAAGATCATTATCTTCAGAGTGAGAAGGATTTCATAATCAGGAAAAGTATTTTTACATAAGAAAAGGCTACATAAGTTCAAACAGTGAAAGTTCAAAGCAATAGTCGTACCTTTCTGTGCATGTCTGACAACACTAAGTAGCAGGATGAAGAGTCCATTTCCACTTTCAATGCAGGCAACGGTGCTGTGTCTCCAGGTGACACAATGAACCTAGAGATCACGTAATAAAAATAAACCTTCTTTAAAAATTTGTTCTATTTGTAAGAAACAGATTGAATAGGTTTGTGGGACACACTGCACAGCCTTCACTCCAAAGCCGCTTCACAATAACTTCATTCTTCACAAAATGAAATTTGCCTTGCTCTGGTCTGCGAAATGAGAGTTTTATTTTTTCTTGCTTCACAATGCAAAGATGTTCCTTGATTTCGTCAGAAGCGTAATCTAGCCACCATAACAGCTTGATACATGCACTGGATCGATATTGATATGCTATTTATCTGCACCATTCTCCCACTCCAGTGCATACTCAATGATTTTGGGCCCAAAGTGGGCTGTACAGCTAGTGTATCGGCCCACGGTAACTCAGGCAGCAAGTGTCCAACAAAGTTCACAAAACCACCAAAAAGAATGTCGCATAAGCACAGTGGCAAACTCGTGGTGCATTCCAATGTTGGCACATAGCACCAGACGTGCGTAATTGCATAATCTTTGCAGGCTGCCACCATGGCCTCTGAGGGCAGTGCCAACATGTTTCAAGGAATTTGGCAGCACTAGCAGCCACGTAAGACAGCACTATAAGACGGTGGACGGTGGCCACTATAAGCATTATGTTTTGTTTCGCATTCAAAAGATGGTACTCTGTCACAAAACAAATGATTCTTTAAGTAATGACTCTCGGCGTTCACGCTCACATAGCCGGTGACTGCTTAACATAGTTGTTCATAGTGTTTCTAGACCCTTTTTATCCTCGTGAATGGTAACATGGCATGATTTTACATCAATGAGACAGTCAACAGCACTGGCAATCACACCAAAATAAAAGGAACAGATATGACATGCATAAAATTTTATTTTATTTTAATTTTTCAAGGACAAAAGTGAGGAATGGGTTCATTATACAAGAGGGTTTTTGTGTGAGTAAATATGGCAATTTATTTTGAAAATAAAAGGGGATGGTTCCAGAAGTGCATTTAAATTTTAATTAATATGAGTTCAATAGGCATCAGCATGAAATTCAAATTATAGAAACTTCACTGTATGCAGCTGTGAAGTAGTGCCACAGTTCCTCTATGATGCCTTGAGCAGATGATGTATTTACACAATTGTAAGCAGGCAATTGTAGGTCAGCCCTTTCCAGAAATCACAAGCCAAAAAAAAAAAAAAACAAGATGAACTGGTGTACAGTTTCGGTTTCGATTGTAATTCAACAAACCCGCCTAACTTCGGATTTCAAATTTCAGCAAAATGGGCCGACTTAATTACAATTGTATAAATACGGTTAAGAATGTTATACAAGGTAATATAGAGAGGTTTTAAAGCTATAAAGAAATGAACATCTTAGGGCTCAGAAATACTGAGCGACAAAAATGTCTTATAAAAAAACATAACTGACAGAAAGATCAAAATCAAAACTATGCATACCTAATTGTTTGAAGACAAACCCATGTTTCACAACTCCATATTTTCAGTTCAGTGTTGTTATCAGCGCCAGTGAGAGCATACTTCCAAAACTGTGTGCTGTAAAACAGTGAAAATTCAAGTAAACTTCCTGACAAAAAACTACCACAAAATCCAGTCACAATGAACCCCACATTAACAAATTTTTCAGAGTAACGAAGTTTTCAGAAATCCCATGCCTACTCCCCATGGGATAAATGTAAAATTATTTCACTACAATGTACTTCAGAATACCCATCATATTTAGTTCCATATCATATCGACAACGCTTCACTATTAGGAACCCGCATTCGGATGTCCAGGGATGCTTTCATTTCAGAAAATCGGTCGCCGCAACTGGAGCACCACGCTATAGCCGGATACAAATCAAGTCTGCAGTGAAGCCCCTCCGACGCCCTTATAATTGCCTGCCACTATACCTCTGCGAAGCCTCAAATAGTTCCTTTTTTGAACTTTCCATGTAAGCAAAATAAAGCAGGGGTGGCAACAACAATGGATAGGCGCATAAATTTTTATGTCTTCATTTGTTTTTAGAGTGGAACATGGAAAGAAAAATTTTTTATTGAGCTGAAACCAAGTGCTTGCAATGCGAATACCCAGCACGCCACAAGCTCCGCCACCATTTTCAACTCAGTTCGGTAAAGTTTCACGCGTAAAACTGGCTTGGAAGCGAAATAAACTGCACAATGGCCTTTTGCAGCTGGAGACGCTTACACTCCACACTTTTTTGCCCACGCTTCACCAGCACATGAAAGATTATACTGATGAAAGAACTTGAGTTCAGCAGACGCTCCGCAGGTGCCGAAGGCATAAGCACGGCACATGACGACAACTTCATTTGCCTCTGTGATTGGCTAGCGGAGCAACACTGTCGTGCACAGTCCATCGGCCCTTGTTGCCAACTGTTGTTTCTTGAAGTTGTGTCCTACTATAGCAGACTACACTCAACATGGTGCACATGGCTTGCCCCACTAAAAGCCTGTGATGGTGCATGCGAGCGATAACACAAAAAAACTGAAGACTTTTCTTTCTTCGTTTCTTTTTCGCGAGGCGCTGCCAGTTTCAGCTGTTACAAGCACATAAGTAGAGAGCACAGCTAGGGTGGCCCAGGACCACGGGAGGGGAAAACCGAAACCACTGTAACGAAACCATTGGTGGTCGATTTTCTTTTTCTTTTCGTTTTTGTGCTTTTTCTTTTCTATGGCAGAGGTGCCGACACATGCCTCCGTTGTTTTCTCACTTCTTTTAATGTTGCTTGTGCAGGTGTTGTCAGCCTTTCGTCTTATTCTTTCAAGTGTATTTACAACAACTGAAAAGTGAGCATGTGTCCACGTGTCGTGCCGGCGTGCGTGTTGCCATGAACTTTTTTTTCCCTACGGCGAAGAAGCGGAAATATTTGTTTTGCTGAGCAAGAAAGTCGACATTCTTCAGAAACTAGACGACCTGAAAAGCAAGCTGTCATGGTCAAGGATTGGACAAAATGCACTATGTATTTGTATGTCCAACTGGCTACTGCTACAGCAGTTCTTGCAATGACTTTAGTCCCTTATTTTTCTTGTTTTATGACCTCATGATCGTTAACGATAGCAGACAGGCTAACGCGCAATGAGCGAAGTGCAAGCATTATCTGATCATGCGGACTCAATGCTAGCTTTTGATCATGCCATGGACCGAGAAAGCAAAACAGGTGCACTCCTTTACCACAGCTAAGACCAGTGTTGTCGAGTTATGCATGACAAATGCCGACAATAATAGTGCAGATGATGCATCAACACTTGTTCCCACAGTTCTCTGAGCAGGTTCTGGTTGCCTATGCCCTGTCTGAGGTAAAGCATTTCCGATGTGCACTGTCCAGGCATCATCTAACGCACATGTATCAGAGAAATGATGCAGGACAGTGCACAGCAGCCGCACAGTGTTGCCATCTCACTTGTCACCAACTCCCAGAAAAAGAGCATCAATATCTGCTAGATTCCACTCGCGCTTTCCCAAGAATGACAACGTTTTCCACTAAATAGCTAGCAGCACCTAGCAGTTATTTTCCCGGATCCTCGCCAAAGGAAGGGACCAGTATAAGATAACAGTAGAAGTAGGCAACACAATTGTTATTTTAACTCTTACCCAACCACATTGCGAAACGTCGATCACCCATGATCAACAATTTCGCGCCCCCATTTAAAAAAAGCTATGTACTCTTGGACTTGCTGCGCTATCTCGGAGACTGCACACAAACTAGAATTACCGTTCCCGAGTGATTCACATTTCTACCACGAGGTGGCGATTTTTAAAGGGCACGCAAGTACAAAGGCTAATGTGCACTTGAGCGCTGCAATAGCATTGACATCCGAAACCACACGCGCTCGAAAAAAAGCGGTTCCGCTTGATCCCGACGCTAGTACAAGTGATCTTTTGGATTCCTCGAGCAACAATGACTCGGACAATGTTGCAACGTGGGAGTTTAGCTCGGATGAAGAAATTTCATCAAACCAGCTGGGAAAGTCAGCTGTCAGCCGCCAGTAGGTTTCGCTTCCACTTGCCATTATGTTTATTGCGCTCCTGCGCTGGTTCATTTGCCGAGAATCTCTTCTATGTGCTATTACTTTTATTTACGGTCTCTCTGCTTTACTCGGGCGAGACGTGTTGCCATGCATATGTCAATACAAATATAGACTCCATGGCAAGGCCACGACCGTCAGTGGTAATTTATAACTGTAGCACATGTCCTACTTTCATCAGCAAGTGTGACTGTACTAAGCACAGGAAGGCCTGGTGGCTGCCGAACACATGTAAACACTAGCGTCAGTCCAAAAGCTACTAATCTTACAGCTTGCCGTCACAAAGCCGGTCATGTTATGGGCTGCCGGTCATCTTACAAAAAGAATGGTTCCAGATGGGGCTCGTTCTAACTTATTCTCGATTCTCATCATTTTTTGCACGGACGCATTTCTGCCTCAGCTAATTCAAAGGTCGTTGCTAAGCTGAATAAGCATGTGCATTCATACCAACAAACCTCCCGCGTAAAAACTTATTCATTACAACTTCTGAGTGGAACTTACCGGTATTTGGGCTGGGAGCTCTGGAACACCGCACTTCCATAAAATTGGTCGTGATGCCTAACGACACGATCGCAGAGAGAACGACGAACATCCAAGGTGGAAAGAAACGAACAAACAAAAGATTTTTTCTCACACCTAACTCGAACAGAACTTCGTTATCAGTGACTGGCAGCCCCCCTTAGGTCGCTTCACAGAGCTTGAAGCGGTTAGGGTTAAGTTCCCCCTATGCTTGTTTGTCGACAATACCTTTTTTGTGCACGATGGAACTCGCGGTCTGCTTCGATAGTCCCATCGCTTTGGCAATATTCGCCTGCTTTTCTCGGCGTGCAGCTGCACTCACAATTTTCATTATATCGTTGAGCGAAATTTGCTTCCATTTTCTGGAGGCCGTTATCTCAGCACTTGCTCTCGGTGCAGCACAACCAATCCCCATGGAAGACAATGACAAAATGGAGTTTGTTACACTCTCAGACTGGCTTGGTCAGATGGGCACCAATGTTGCCAGCCGCAGTTTAAAATTTTCGCTTGAAGCGTCGGCGTGGTAAAGTATGTTGTCAGTCCGCATCGACATGGCAAAAGTCAACTGTATGTGCCAATGTGGAAAAAAATTAGTCTGTTGATAGTCTGTTGTAGCGGGGTCCGTTGTAGCGAAGTTGGCTGCATTGATAAAATACATAGACCAAACATGGATTAAAATATGGTCCATTAATCCGAAAGTCTGTTGTATGCGGGTCCACTATAACCAGCATAGACTGTAGTACAGGGAATTGCCAGAGGACACCTTGGTGAAAACACTAACGGTGGAGGGCAGTGAGAGAAAAGAATGGGAAAAGAGGGACAGTTTACACAAGCGTGCCTTGAAGGAAGCTTCTAGGAACAGACAGCCAATAAATCGCCGTTAGATAACCTTGTTCTGACAATGCCCCCCCTAGCACAACTGTAAAATACCACCCAGGCCTGTAGGGATTTCGATGTACGTCAGGAGCTGTCAAAGTTTCCCTGCACCAAGGATTTTCTTTATGCTGGCGTACAGGTGTACTGAGATTTGAATTAACTTAACACTGTGAGTACACTGTACTCACAATGTTATAAAACAACAAGAAAGGGACTAAAGTCATTGCAAGAACTGCTGTAGCAATAGCGAATTGGACATCGTGAATTTCATCCAATCCTCGACCATGACGGCTTGCTGTTCAGGGCGTCTAGTTCCTGAAAGATGTACACCTCCTCGCTCGGGAAAACAGATGTTTCTACTTCTCCGTAGGGGAGAGAAAAAAAAAAAAAAAGCTCATGGTAACACGCATGCCAGCACAACACATGCTGGCTTTTCAATCAATGTAAATACACTGGAAGGATAAAGACGAAATCACTACGCACCTTTCTCGCTTCGTTTCTTCACTGGCATACTGCTGCTTACTAAATGCGTACATTGTGGCTATACGTATATTCATTTGAATATCCAAAATATATGGCTACTTGGACTTCTGCTACTTTGAACAGACTGCTACTTTATCCAAAAGACTGTTCCTTTGTGCATTCTTTAGATAATTTTGCCACATTTGTAAGACGTCGTGCTATACAGCAAAAATCAACATTGCCCACCACATAAAGAAATACCAAAACCACCATCACTATTTCTAACGATCGGTACTCAACTGTACACACCAGCAGGCCACATAAAAAAGTTACAGACAGGACTAATTCAATAGCCCTGTAGTTGTGTGGCATTCAAGTGATCTAGGGGTGCAACAGCTGCTTCTCTGCTAGAGTTACTGTATATGGCTCACAGTTCAACGTCAATATAACTAAGTCGGTAAACTCAGCACTTGACTTCGTTACATTAAAATTTTGTTATGTCGAAATTTGTCTCTTCGCATGCAAGCAAAATTCCAAGAAGAGGTTGTGGTTGCATGCCACGCACGGGAAAACATTCATTTTGGTTAAAGTAATCAGTCACTTTTTTTGGGGTCTCCTTGGCCATCAACAACGGCATTATGCACCGTTCAAAGGCCCAGAATGACTGCATGGCCTCTTCGTCCCTCATAGAGCCCAAGAAGCTCCTCAGTGCATCAATTGCGTTGACCACCGTGATTTACCGTGATCGTATCACGGTCATACGGCCCTACTAGCGGCGCATACGACCGTGATATGATCTTACAGGTGCAGAGTGCTTATCATGCGAAGGCGTGACGAGAGATTGGAACGACTTCAGAAAGTGCCGCATGCGTGAACGAAAAGCAAAGCGGAAAACAAAGGCCAGCCGCACGGCGACATCAACGAAGCAAGCGCAATCATAAGCAAATCGGGCTTTGACCATGCCACCACCACTCCCACCAATGGTAGAAGAAGAAAGCATAGGAATTTACGAACAAAACAATACCAAAGTGGCGACCATATGATGAATGGCGCGAAAATGCCACTCGCTCGAAGTTCGGCTGTTTTGGTACGTGTCTCGGCACAGAAGTTGCCGCGGCTCGCTTTGAACCATCAACAAAATTTTGTTACATTGAAAGTCCGGCGAAACTTACTTCGTTATATGGAGGCTAAATATACATGGTGTTTTATGGGCACAAAGTTACAGAAACTAAAACACTTCGTAATATCGGGGATTTCGTTAAATTGAAATTCATTACATCAAGGTTTAACTGTAGTACAACTCTATTCTTTGCCATGGCACATAGCTGGAATGGCTACGCTGAGAACATTAAACATGAAATAAAAAAAATTTCGTCTTGTATATGAACGTACATATCTACATACACCAGGTGTTTCGTGAGATCTTGCCAGGTGCCTGTCATCATTTGTATGGCACCAAGCAGGTACACTTAAAAGGGCAACTCCGGCACTTTGTCCACATATTCTGATATCGCCTTTTTCCAGTTGTATTGATGGCCCTGAAGCAGCCAGAGGTTTTCAATTTGATCAGAAACTCACCAACATTTTTAAATAACCAAATAAACAATGTGTTCAAACCGAAACGGGTAGGCGCATTGTGCAGCATGTGCAATGATGTCACAACCTCCCCTCCATCAGAAATATGACGCTGGTGCCAGAAAAATGAAAGTGGCGATGTCATTCAATGATGTATTGAGCTATTCCGAACTTGACAGCGACGATTTGAACGCTGAAGTTTCACCGTTTGGCTCTTGACCCACCGCCTGCTCGGGTAAGCAGCGTTGCAAGCAGTGATGTCAGAAGCACAGGGTGGCTTGCACGGGAATTCACTTTCAGGAAAACTAAATTACTTGCAACTGCCTGACTAGGTAGAAATTATTGTAGTAGCGAGGAGAACATATACTGAAAATTTGAGTTCAGCGGCCCATGGTTGACTAAAGGCCTATCAAGGAGTCGCCTCCTGTAACCCACCTTGAAGGACCTAATGATGCCCTCGTTGAGTGGTTGCAGCTTCGCTGGTGTGTTGGCAGGCAGAAATTTTAGCTTGATGTTTTTGAGCTCGCAGGTGATGTGGCGGGCGAAGAAGCAGTTATCCACTAGAAGGCAAGCGTGACGCCCTGACTTGCCCAGGTCGATATCCCACACCTGCAGCCATTCTGTCAAGAGCTGACGCATCATCCACACCTCCTTGTTAGCGTAGCAGACGGGGAGCTGCTTGTAGTTTTGGAAGCAGTGCAGTGCCCTTGCTTTTCTGATCACAAAAGGCTGGAGCTTTTGAGACCCATCCATGTTGGCAGCGAGAAGAGCGCTCATGCAGACTTTGCTCATTTTGCCCCTGTGACACATGCTGCCCCGGATGTCGAGCATCTTGCTCAGCAGCATTTGCCAGAACAGACCGGTCTCGTCGGCGTTAAAGATTTATTTCTGCAGGAGAAAACTTCGCGGAGATTTCTGGCCACTCCTTTGTAATCCACTGCTGGATGTCCTGGCTGCTAACGGCTTTGCTTCCGCCAGAAATCGTTTTGCCGACGATGTTACAGTAAAACCTCGTTTATCTGGATCTCGTTAACTCGGAAATTCGGTTAACTCGGACTCGCGGCGCGGTCCCGGCAAAACTGTATATACTTCAATGGCGTAAAATGCTCGTTAATTCGGAAGGATTTAGCCGCGCACCGGTTAACTCGGAGAACTCCGGAGATGGCTATCGAGGGACTCCATGCTTTTAGTCGCGCGATCTCGGCGGCTCAAGCACTGCTTGCCGTAACCGACGGTGGAACCCGCAGAACCGGAGTTTTGGAGAAACCGAAACCGAACGAACGACTGCAGCAGAATATGATCATGATGATAGTGAAATGAGGAAGTGGCTAGGTGGCGCTAGTCACCACCCGGCGGAAGCGCTTGGGCCGCCGGTACATCCAGTGTCTATTAAAAGCGGAACGCACACGGACGACGGGACGGCTTGCGCTGCCATTAGGGGGTGCCACCGCCACTGCCACCACAGTTGTTTGAGCTGCTTGCTACGCCTACGCAGCTGGTTTCTTTGTGTACGTAGCGTGCGAGCCAGAGAACACGCGAGCTCGTACACATTGCGTTCTCCGTCTGTGCTTGTGCCGTTGCCGCCGCTGTCGCGCTTCATGGTGATGGTGACCGCCACCGGAGTGAAGCGGCCACAGCAGCCAGCAATGATGACAGTCCAGATGAGCCGACGCGACATCGCACCGTGCAGGAGGCCGCCGAAGCCCTCGCGGTCCTCGAGGAGTTCTGTGTCGGTTCTCATGACAGCGAGCCTGCGCACTACCACCCGATGGGGTTGAGGAAGATCGTTCTTTCACAAATTCCGACGACGAAGCAGACAAAAATAACGCAGCTTTTCAAGAAATAAAGGTTTGTCTGTGCCGAGTACATTTTCCTTTTGTTTCCATGGTCCATTCGATAATCCGGAATTCGGTTAACTCGGACATTTTCGCCGGTCCCATGAGGTCCGGGTTAACGAGGTTTTACTGTATAGCGGTTCTTAACTCTGTGAAGCCATCCAGTGTTGTCGAAGAAGTTCTCCGAGTGTAGCGTCAAACCATTTGGCCTTAGCCTTTAGAACTGTGCCATCCGCCCGAACATTCTTAGCCTGGACTTCCAAAAACCAGGCATAAAGTGCCTTCTAGACTTTGTTGTGGCCAAAAGTGCGGACACAATGGGCTCCTGACATTTGTTGCTCCACCACTTTTCCTTTTATGTCTGCCTTGTACTTTAACAAGGTACTCGGAGTACTCCAAGGAATCCCGAAGTCTGCCACAGTCGGACCTCTTCCGCTCACATCAAAGCGCTGAATGGCTTTCAACTTGGTCGCAAAGGGCCTTGCGCTTGCTGCGGCCATTGCTACACAAAAACTCAAAAATTCCAGCAGTCCGCTGCGCCTTCGTACACCACGCACAGCGAGTGCAAAACAAGCTCATGATGGTAAGTGGCGATGCGAAGCCTCACTGAACTCCGTGGACTCCGCCAACAAAGTGCTCGCGATTGCCACCTCCAAAGGCAACAGCGATGTACAAAAGGTGCGAGCTGTGGTATGCTGAGCGAATAAAGGACGCGGACTGTGGTTGGCTTATCAAAACTCATGAAAGAGTAAAAATGAAAAGAAAAGCAAAAGAAGGAGGATGTCAACGTCTTCGTTCCCGCTCTTCAAGCCAATTACTACGGTAACCGTGTGAAAGAAAGAGAGAAGAAAAAGAAAGCTGTTCTGTAAGCCTGAGAACGTGCCCAGAAGGAGTACAGCCCGAGCCGCCTCTATCTCACGTTTTTCTAACGTTTCGCATGTCGGTGAAGGCGCAGTGCCGTGGAGGTCGCAGGGTGCACCGACTGCCGAAGCGCACCTTCCAGCCCACGCAGCATTCAATATATCCGATGGTGGGTAAAAATAACGTTCAAGATAAACGTATGGATTTCTATACCTTTACACAGAATTTTCCAAGGGGATAATTCACGAGCTCGGTACAGCCAAAAATTCGATATATGTGGGTTTGATATATCCGTGTTCGACTCCTTCTCTCCTTCTTCAGTCCAGCATTGATTACCACAATGGCGTTAACTGTTGAGGGGGCGAGCTTATCACAGAGCTTAGCTCTCATCATCTGGCTGAATGATGGCTCAACTTCAGCATACGAATGCGGTAGTATGAGCATTGAGATGGCAAAGTCTGCCAAATCTCAGAACACGTTTTTCCCAGAGGAGTCGCAATAAGTGCTTACTACGCACCAGAAGTTCTGAATTGATGACGTGTAGTTGAGACACACCGCTGAGGACTTTGATGTTTTCAAGCAGCCTTTGGTGCATCTGGTCCATCAGGACAAAAAGAAACTTGGTGCATCACCTTTTGAGCCTATGCTGTTATTCAGCACCTAGGCCGCCAAAAATTTTGTTGAGAAGATTTTGTTCATCATGGACAATTTTAGTTTTCACTAAAACGATTTTTCAGAATAACGAGCAATTTCAGCAGTCCCCTAGAGTACATTATAATGAGATTTAGCTGTATTATCTTGCAGCACTTGTGAAGCATTTTTCAAGCCTTTTCATATCTCAAAGAAAGTAACATACCAAACAAGCCAAGTTGCACAATGACAAAACGTGAAAAGCTACACAGTACTGCTGTACCGTAACAGTAAAAAAAAAAAAACACCAATTTGTAAACTGCAGGCATTAGAATAACTGTTCTATTTTTCACATGCACAGTGGAATTCTGCACACACATTCCTTGGTGCTGTGTTTTCCTGCCTATTATGTCATTTCTGCCCAGTTTCAGCATAGCTTTCTTAAGATCAAATTTATTGGGATCCCCACACTTATGTCGCAGCTATGGGACCGTTCCCGCATGCTACACATCCATGTAGTAACACGTGCATGCGGGAACATGCATGCGAGAATATTTGAACTGCGCAGTCGGGTGAGAGTTTTTTATAGTGCAGCGACCAAGAAAGAAAGACTAGTGTGTCTCGGGGGAATACAGGGGCCATATCATCAGCCTGAGCTGAATGGTCTCTGCTTGTCATCCTAAACAAAGTACGCAGTTTGCATAACAGAGGCCGGTGTTCCTTGGTGGGCTGGGAGTCCCGAATGACCAAGCTGTGCGGCTACCGGCAGGTTCCTGTGCTGGGCAAGCGTGCTGCTATGTACTGTACTGGACGAAACACCATGGTGTCCCGGTGCAGGCGAGCCTTCTCAGCTGTCTACCCTGCAGCGGACAGACATCCCACACCAGCCAGCACATATGGGGCCCGCCTAGTCTGGTCCTGCGTCCCGGCGTCCATCCTCTGTGCCTCGTGCTGCTATGAAGCATCCTGCCGTGAGTGTGCGATGCAGTGGAGTGGCTAGACATGAGAAGCGTGACACTATGCATGAGCGTACGAGCGGCGGACTACCACTTTCATATATGTGTCATCTTGTCTGCGTTATCCTACAGTCTCATCCCATTGTCAGTAAGGTTTCTCTGTGTCCGTTGTGCCGTCCTTGTGTGTTTGAGACTCGGGCCCACATAAAATCACAATTTTGGCGAGACTGCCAGGATTCTCAAACGCAAGGAAGGAGCAATGGAAATCAAGAAGCTGCATGGCATTGGGAAAGAGCTAGGTACGACAGGAGCATCTTACAGTGGTTACAGAACGCTTTGGCAGATGGGCAGCCCGACCACTGGGGAACTTTGTGACCACAGAAGTAGCACTGCCCACATTGGACTTGGCTGTTTCTAAATGCTTCCCGTGCATTGCCAATGTTGCAGTTGGTGTTACTGGTTCGTAAACCCTTGGGCTGGTCACCAGGCACAAAGTTGCCAGACTGCTGTTTGTGGTCCCGTCCGGTTTCCACTGCACGGGCTTACATGAAGTCGCCATGTCCACATGCACTCCCGACGACAGTTTACCGGCAGTGAGGGACAGGTGACGCTTCTTGCGCTTGGCATCTTCATGCTGACGGGCTTACACAAGCGCGTCGTCTAGGGAGAGGCTCGAGGTGCGGCACAGCTTGTCTGAGAAACGAGAATCGGACAAACCCGCGATGAAATGGTGGTGAACAAGACGCTCTTTAACAGCTCGTGACGAATAGTCACACTTGCGTACCATGTTACAAAGGGCTGTGAAGAAACTGTCAATGGTTTCACCTGGCTGCTGTATCTGCTTGTGAAGCCGATAGCTCTCGTAAACCTCGTTTATGAGGTGCACGGAGTAGCCTATGAGCTGCCGGGTGACTTCCATGCAAGACTTGTACGCGTCTTTGTTGGACTTGAGCATACTGAGGCTGACGCGTGCCCGCAGACCCGTGCCAACAGAGGAGGGTCCTAACTACTCTCCCGTCTGGTGCAGCAGCATGCCGGTCGCGAAGGCGTAGTCCTCAAATTGCTGCAATCAGAAAGGCCACTCACCAGCATCGTTCAAGGAGAATGGAGCCAGGCTTCAGAAACTGGCAGCAGCAAGGGCAGGAACTGAAGCCATTGGAGTGTCCTTAGCAGAGTGCCTTGATGTCCTCCTTGTCTGCCTCTCCGTGGAGAGTGGGGCATCCTTTGCCGAGGCTCTCGCCCCTGAAACCGGTCTTCGCAGCATGATTTCTCCATTTCGTTGCCTAGGGCACGCGTCAGCTTCTTTTCTCACTGGCTATATGACTGCTTCTGTATAAAGTTCCGTCTTTGCTTTAAGCGGCTGTTTCCTCAATGCCTTTTCTCCCACTTGGTGGTCGTTCTGCCTAAAGATCGTTGTGAATAGAAATTACCAGCCACCTTTCCTTCGTTCTCTCCGTTATCGTTTTCTTACCCTTTTACATGCATTTACCTCACACAGTTCACAGGCCTTCGGGTGCCAGCAGCGGGCGCCAGTTATGGCACTCACTGTAGCTACAATTTCCGGTACCTTCTTTTAAAGTAAAGCTTTGTTTGTCTACTATGCCAGGTTTTAAGTGGCGGCTGAGTCGTCGGCTGCCAAGAGGAAACCGGTGACATATCCATGGAATGTTATAGCACTGGTGTCCTACTAAATCCCCCCCCCCGTCATCTTATTTCTTTTTTCAAACAATTTCCGAAAGCAGTAAAACACAACGAGACATCTTGTGGATATTATTTCGTATTATGTGGTGGTGCACCGTTAGCTTTTTAAAACCATAATTTCTTTAGAAGAATGTTACGTGAAAGATTATGGCACCCATATCCAACAGAGGTGGCGGGCTTACCTCCCACAACACCAGAAACAATATAGCTTCTCCCGTTCAATGTGGTGGCTAAACTACCGCTTGCACGTGCTGTAAAAGACACAAAGCTCAGTATATATGTGTTGTTTTTGTTAGCTGCTACCCCCTTTTCAGTCTCTCCTCACAAAGATAAAGGAGTCTTCTTGGTGCACTACAAGTTCAAGAACGCCTGTTCTCTTCAATGCGCAGAAGTTGGCCCACACAGAGTGCGGAAAAGCGGCATGAAAGCACAGAGGAGCAACACCTATAGAACATACCCCACGAGCTTGCAGTACCACAGGCCCAGTAACAAGTAAAGCCCCTCCAAACCAAGTTTGCACAGCTGTGGCCAACGTCACGCTGTCTGCATAAGAAACGCAAGGATACCTTTTGCTGGCTCTCTATGTTATTTGCAATTTAGTTGTTTTTCTCTATGTCCCCTGTGCTTCTCCCTTCGAAAATGAAGCAGTCATCTTGGTGTACTCAAAGTGAATGGCCGTGTCGTAGACCAATGTCTCACAGAAGAGCAAAAATTGGCCACTACTGAATTATGACACAGAAGTTGAGCCTGACAAAGTTTGCGCCTATTTTTCATGTACAAAGCTCGATTGTTTTTGGTCATAGAAATTTGGGATGAACAAAGAAGAGGTAGTAGACTAAACATTCAAGGCCTTTGTTCTCTGCACACTTCCAGTCACATGACTCCTCTTCATCCATGTTTGTCAGTACAGATAAAAAAAGAAAGAGAGCAAACTGTACTGCTTAGTATGACTTACTCTGGATCGCATGCCTTCAAATTGTCCAAAAAGAACAAGCAAGTCACTGGCTTTTCGTTATGTGGGGACCATCGATGAAGACACCTGAAGGTGAAAACATGAAGGAGAACATTAAGATCTATTGCGTATGGTTGTAAGGTTTAGTAGCAGCAACCTCGGCGCTAGCAACACTGTGCCGTGGTGTTTAGGTACTCGACGAGCATAGAATGGGGCCGTCGCGTCCGCGAGCATGGTAATTTAATAACACGCTAGTAATACAAACAAAAACAGGCCGAATATAAGGTCAAATGAAGTATAACAAAGAACAATAATAGTCAATAACACACAAACACAAAACACAAAGACCATGTGGGGGAGAACCACCTAACCCTCGGCCAGCGCACCTGTGACCGCTAGACCCCAGAAAAGGAAAATAGAAGGAAAACGTACAGTAGGAGATGGGCACCAATCGCAGGCCGCCGCCAGTGGACGTTGAGGCTCGCAATGGAGTCCAAACCAGCCAACAACGTCATCAGCCGGAAGGTCTCAAAAGTACGTACACATCCTTCAGAGTCCCAGCAAGTTCTACCGGGGCATCTCCAAACCCCAAAAGAGGAAACCTCCGAGATCTTGCCAGCTGTCCAACAACAGACTGGTTACGAACCACGTGGGAAAGGTAGGCAGCGTTCGACAATCACTCCGTCCAGCTGGGAGAGGGGGATGTAAGGATGTTCCGAGGGAAAACAAGGAGTGCAGGACGTGCGGCGCCCCAATCCCCACGATGTAGAACCAAATCTCAATATAAAGGAACAACACTGAATTTTAGTCTAATGCATGGGCTTCCAAGAGCTCTGTGCGAGCCTGCTTTGAGTACTATAAGTTGATGCCTGTGCGTGAAGTTGTTATCAAAGGAAGCAGCTTTTTCAAATCGGCAACTGCTTGTTGAAGCGCACCATATCTCACTCTAACATATTCCCTCCTGCATGCACTCGTTTATGGAGATAGTGAACGATAGGAAGCTGTAAGTGTGCGCCATTTTTTTTAGTGCATTTGCTGAGGGGCAAAGAATGATGACTAACACTGCCAACTGTTGCACAGAAATGCGAGCCCCTGTGTACAGCACCTCTTGCAGCATCGATGCAACTTGGACACAGGTTTCAGAGTGCCATAAAATAGTGCCCACTTCGTCAAAGAACCCGGCGTCAAGTTAGAGGGTGCGCCGAAAAACAACAAAGAACGAAGACCAGCACATGCGGAAGAGGCACCCAAGCAGGGTTCGTACAAGTTTTGAAGGAAAAAAATTCAAGGCCCTATTGGAGGATTTTTAAGGCCCTTTTCTAAAGGTTCACTTTTTTTATTTCGTGTTGAAGTATCAAGTAATACTCATGAAATGTCTCACACATTTACTGCCCAAATAAATAAATCATTACAACGCAAACTTGCATGTATTGTATAGAAAAATAGTTTACCAAATATCACACAACACAAATTTGTTCATATCACACAGAATAGAAAATAGTTCCATTGTCCAAAATTGCTTCTAGTTCGCAAAGCACAAAATATCAGAAACCAGCTCCAACAGCCACCCAGTTCAGGGGAGCTCCATAGCTTTTGCTGAATTTCGAGCTTGACTGAGCGTAGCTCAGCTGCCTTTTCCTTTGCAGTCTTTCTCAGGCTATTTGACTTGACAATGTGTGTGAAATTATTTTCTGCTTCTGCTTTTTCAGCATAGCCATCTACAGAAGCCATCAGTTGTTGATTCTAGCTTTCTTTTCATTGCATCAAGCTCTTCCTCTATGCAGTGCTTCTTTCTCTGCTTTGAAGCTTCAAGGTCCTGCTTTTTCTGCGCTTCCAAGTATGCTCCATACTATTGCCTAGATGCCGACACAGCAATCCACACCTCCTTGGTAATTGCGATTTGTAGAATACCACCTGCCTTCTCAATAGCATCACACACAATCCGTTGTGAAACATATGAAAGGTCCTTCACATTTTCTACACCCACCTGTCAGTTCACACTGAACCCATGTTCAACAGTTGCCTGGCCATGACTAAGTACAAGCAGAAGTTTCACAATCTTCCATAACTTTGAGTAGCTTGAACTGAATTCGAGCAGATCAGCAATCTTATCAAACTGCCTAAGTTCATGCTTCTTTTCGTTCAGGAGCTCGGTGTACTCTGCCAACACTGTGTCCCGAAGGAGGTCAGCCATGCTACCTGCAGTGATGTCTAACACCTTTCTGAAACCTGCGATGCATTCAACTTGCTTGGAACACATCTGTCGTAGGTCCAGTGAGGAAAGGCCCCTAACAAGTGCAAACTTCAAGGGGCTTCTCTCTAGGATTTTTTGAGTAGCACTGATCAAAAACTCTTTACATTCCATACAGAACTGAAACACATCCATCGAGCTTACTCGGGAATTCTTGATAATCTTTCCTGCTTTGTAGCCAATGTCCACCTTCTCAAGAAGAACATGATTGTCGATTAGCAATATCAATCTTTAGCAGGCCCACAATGCCTTTGGCAGAAAGGATAGAACACTTCAAAAACTTTGTGAGCAGCTTCCTCAAAACAGTTTCTAAATCTCTATCAAGAAAAAACATTGCTTTGTCCATCTGGTACTCTACTAGGAAAGGCTTCAGTGCCATTGCAACACGTAATGCAAAGTTCAACTTCACTGGCAGCAATACACCAAAGCTGCGCTCCAACAAGTTCTTAAATGAGACACATTTTGGCAGGTTCACATCCTTTTTTTCTAGCAGCCTCAATGTACCGTATTTACTCGCGTAATTTGCGCACTTTCTTTCGCGATTTTAGAGCTCCGAAAAGGGGGTGCGCAAATTACGCGGATATTTCGCCAACACGTTTGAAATAACGTGTAATATAATACAACTAGCCCGGTAACTCTTTTGGGTACGATCTCATGTAACACTGCAAAACGCTGGTGTAAGAGAATACGGCTGCTCCAAGGACGCTTTTCCCAGTACCCTTGCGTTGAGAGCACAGCACGTGTTTACGAGCCGCCCACTGATGGCTGCCAAGATGGCACGCGCGCCAGCGCTATCTCGGCAGCCATGGGATCCCTCAGCAGCCGAGCGACACTGCCCCCCCCCTCCCCTTCCACGTCGCGTCTTTTCATGCTAAAGACTGGCAGGGCCTTTCCTCTCCGCATCGACAGCAGGTGTCCCAAGCGGGGTGATGTTATCACATCCGCCCTCCGAGCAATGGAGATAGGCCGGGCTCGTTTGATCTCTGCTTCAGCTGTTTTCGTCGCCCCCACTCGCATGCTTTTATTCTAGCAACCATACTTTGGGCTTCGGGGGCTTTCGGAGAAAAGAATCGGAAAAAGGTACATCGCACTTGCAGCTCCTTTTGCGTATGACTGCGCTCGCCTGCGGAGCGAGGGGCGTGGCTGTGCCCACCGGCAAGCTAGGAATGGGGAGCGCCAAATATGCGAGGAATTTTTTTTTTTTTGGCAAAGGTGGCTAAATATTAGGGGTGTGCAAATTATGCGAGGGCGCAAATTATGCGGGTAAATACGGTACTTTTTCATGTCGGACCACCACCAACAATGCTCTCTCAATTACAGGGGCATTTTCCAGCCACCAGTGGACGACAAACTTGAGGGGAAAGGTGCATTGGCCCGTGACTACCGAAAAGTCCCATCTCTACGTGCTGGAGCATCTTGAAAAAGTGTACTCAGACTGAACACCAGGTAGTCAAGTCCCCACTTAGCAGCTGAAACTCTCGCCCTGCAAGCGTTGTGCACTGTGTGAAGCCCACAAGTGCCAAAGTCCACACACTGCACTTGGTAATTTTGTTGCAGGCCTTTGAAGAACTTCAGATTAACATTGGGACCGTCCATATCTGAAGAATGTTTGCGAGAGGCAATGGCCGAAGGGCGCTTAGCAACTTCTCCTGAATGTCATCAGCGGTAGAATGGCCCATAAAAACAGAGGTATAATACCAGGTCGTCGCTTTGCGAGAAGAATCCCAACACTTAAGATGCACATCCATTTGCTTACTTTGCAATCAGCCATTTGCCGACTCATCAAAAAGTATGACAAAGAATTCACATCGTTGTATCTCTCGCTACAAAGCCAAAAGAAAGAAAGGCCTCAGACCATGGCATGTCACGTAGGGGCATTTCTTCTCGTCAAAACAAAACGCCTTTGCTACTTCACTGTCTGGGAACATCCATCGGAAAGTCCCCTGCTTGGAATGATGCCCGATGGGACGTGACCACCTTCAGGGCCCAAAGAATTTCGGTGTCAGTGACAAGCTCGTGCTCTTTACAAGCATCGGTTAGGCTTAGCAACACCTCCTGAGGCATTGCGCTTGGTGCTTGCAACGAAGGCACAGCAGCCAACTGCTCTGTCGCAACAGGAGTCCGGTAGTGTTTCAGTGCACTCCCTTGTGCTACATTCATTGCACGAATGTGCTTCGCACTTTTCATCACGACTTTTCAAAGCCAATTCACCCATACCAGTCACATGAAAGACTTTCCCGCAAAGCTTGCACTTGGCCTGATGCAGACTAGTTGTGTCAGGTGCAACCCCGTACTTGTAGTCGTCGTGGTATAGCCATGTAGGCAGGAACTTGTTCTGGGCACTGTTGATCAGCACATCATTTCACAGAAGACACGATTATTTAGAAAAGAGACGACATCAAGGAGGCACAACTAGGGTAAAGCCAGCGCACGGGCGTGACTGCGTGACTCGATGGGTGCTCGCATGACTCGCACTGATAGCACTGCAGGACTAGTGTTGCCAGTCGCCTAATGAGAATCGGCAATATAGGTATAAAAACAGACTTTTTGTTCGCTACAATTCAGAACTTTTTTTAAAAAAGAAAACTTCACCAACAAAAGCAGTTTTGATGCTGAAAAATACAAATTAAAAGTTAATACTTTGTATTACCATGAATTTATTAATTAAAATTTAATACTTAATAAATTCATGGTTTTTCAAGGACTAGTCAGAAATGCAAGGTTTTTAAGGGCCTTGAAAACAGACTTTCAAAATTCAAGGGTATTCAAGGTCTTCAAGGACCTGTGCGCACCCTGCTAAGGTCATGCAGCAGCTGGCCGATGTCTAGACAGCGAAGTTCGGGAATGGACTCTGAAACTGTAGAACGCAGCAGTGAGTCATCCTATCACGACAGGTTAGCGTGTGAGCCAGACTGAGAAAGAGAGGGAAGACAGAATGTGTACCGACGCTCGCCGCGACATGTGAGGGAGAAAGTGGTGCCGCCTAAAAGGAGAAGATTCCGGTTTCATCAAGAAGGTTCACTCAGTTTTGCGTGTGCTTAGATCATGCGGCCCGCGCTCAAACTCCGAGAAGGACTGCTGAAGGCAATAGGAGTCGACCATGCGCCGTGAGCAGCGGTCTTAGTTGTCTGTGACCCCATGAAGGAGGAAGAAGTAAACAACGCTGCTCCACGAGTGAACCGACAAGCCCGGTCCGGAAGATTCATGTTGAGAGGGCACTTCGAGTGACTTTCGTGAATAGGACTTTTTTGTGTTTTATTCTTTACTGTAGTGCATGAGCTTGTACATTCGGTGTTGGTTTCGTGTAATGTTGTATCCCATCTGTGCCTGTATTGTGAAAAGCAGTTTGTGCATGTTTTTGTGCAACTGCCAGTTTGGTGAGAATATATTTGTTTTAGAGGAAGTCTTTAAACGTCTAGACTGGGAAGAAAAGGGCATTCGAATAGACGGAGAATATCTAAACAATTTAAGATTTGCAGACGACATTGTGCTCTTTAGCAATGATGGTGACGAACTACAAAACATGATTGATGACCTAAACAGGGAAAGCATTAAAATTGGATTAAAAATGAATAGGCAAAAGACCAAAGTTATGCTCAATAGCTTAGCTAAGGAACAGGAATTTAAAATCAACAATGAACCCTTACAATGTGTAAACGAATATGTATATCTGGGACAGTTAATATCAGGAACTCCTACCCAGGAAAATGAAATTCTCCGTAGAATAAGGCTGGGCTGGAGCGCATTCGGAAGGCATTACGAAATCATGACCGGACACTTACCGCTCTCATTAAAGCGAAAAGTATTCAATCACTGCATTCTCCCAGTACTAACGTACGGTGCAGAAACATGGAGAATAACGAAAAAACTAGAGATGAAACTAAGGAGCACGCAACGTGCAATGGAAAGAAAAATGATAGGGGTAACGCTAAGAGATAAAAAACGAGCGGAATGGATCAGAGAACAGACAGGAGTAGCCGATATTATCTTATCAATTAAAAGAAAGAAGTGGACCTGGGCAGGACATGTCATGAGGAGGAAAGATAACAGATGGACTGTAAGAGCGACGGAATGGATACCACGAGAGGGAAAATGCAACAGAGGTAGGCAAAAGGTTAGATGGAGCGATGAAATTAAAAAGTTTGCGGGCATAAAGTGGAACCAACTCGCTCAGGATAGGGTGGATTGGAAATCGTTGGGAGAGGCCTTCGTCCTGCAGTGGACCTAAACAGGCTGATGATGATGATATTTGTTTTGTCTGATTGCCCTTGGCTCTGACTCGATCTTCAAACTACTGCTGGCATTTTGCTAGTGCGCCGAAGGGACCTAAACCTTAATTGTCCAAGCTTTCGCAGGGTTACTTTCGGAAAACTGACACGTCGGTTCTTGGAACTTCTCTTTTCACACGTCCCCATTCTAACTACCTCACCCCTGGTTAGCTGATAGCTTCGTAGGCCCGAGTACTTGATCAGCACTACGGTGAGCCCCTTTGCCCACAAGTTGCGACTATCACTCTATAATGCATCATGGGTGAACAAGCCCTAGTACATTGGCTAGCCTTATTGGTGCCTTCCCTGCCGCCTTGCCAGCGAGTCTACAGATCCGGTGGAGGAATGTTGCACCTCCAACTGCAGTCACAAGCTAAGCCTTGTGAGAAAACCAATCCCCCACATAACTGGTGGAAAGCACAGAGCCTGCACCACGTGCTAGCTTGTAGGACAAAGAGCAAATGCATGCCATCTGGATTTCAACAAGTGAAAATTAAATGAAAAAAAAAAACTGTTTTGGTTCCCACCACTGAAACTTGTATCTGTGAGCTTGTTGACGGCATTGCTGGGATTGATTTTGATAACACTGCACTTTTTGTTTTGATATGCATTTTCCAAGTATGCAAGAATAGTCATGAATTTATTTAATTTCACTAACACCAACTCTGAAGGTGAGTGAACTCGAGGGTGCTTCAAGCAAACACTGAATGCATCTTGGACATGCATGGATTGGAGCCATAACATGCACCTACATTCCTTACTGAACACAAGTTGCACAGACATATACCGTATTTACTTGAATCTAGGCCGGCCCTGATTCTAAGCCGACCCCCAAAAGTCCGAAGCCCGGAAAAAAAAAACTTACCGTATAAACCGGACTATAGGTCGAGTGGGAATATAGGTCGACCCCCCAAGTTTAGGTGACCAAAAAAGAAGAAAAGAAAAAAGAAAACAACCCAAAATTGCCGAAGCACATTTATTTGCGAATAGGGCGCACCGCCCACCCATCGCAGCCGTTCCTATTCGTCAGATGACACATCACTGTCTTCTGAAGACGAGAGGTGTCGCTGACCGCCTCCCATAGTGCGTAGTCTTCCATGCCATCCAGCGAGTTGCTGATGCAACATTTCTTAAAAGCATTTTCCACCGTGGAATCTGGCAAGGAATGCCAGGCGGAAAGCACCCAGCCGCAGACAGTCACAGGCGAAGGCCTATGTAGGCAGCCCGTCGGTTTCTTCAGGTTGTCACCGGATGTATATACTCCTGGTACCCCAGCCACACTCTGTCCTTGAACGGCTTGTTTAGCACAACGTCAAACTACTGGAGGGTGGATGTCATACCACCCGGTATCACGACGAGGTCCGTTTTTCTATCGCCGAGTGTGCGTTTCACAGCATCAGTAAGGTGACCGCGAAACACATCCGACGCGAGCATGCTGCGAGGATGCAGCAACTTTTGGCAGATGGATGTGCACCGGCAGAGAGAAAATCCTTTGCGTCTCATGAATCGACGCACCCACGAGTTTGGTGCACGGAACTGTTCTCTTGTGAGCCCAGCTTCTCGAGTGAGCTCCACAGCTTTGTTGCGAATGGTATCCACCGTCACTGGCAGCGAGCGCGCACGAACTTCCCGCACAAAGTCCGCGAGCGTATCCTCCGGCTGTGGATGAACCACACTTCGCCCACGAAACGACGTTTTCCGAGGGTTCGACTTCTGCAGCTTCCCTTTCTGTTCACGCTTTTTTCCGAAACCCCAAAGCGGCGCTGAGCGGCCATGTTGCTGTTCGCTTCAGCAAACTCAACAACATTTAGTTAAAATTCAGCTGAGAACTGCCTCCTTTGCCGCTGCTCATATTCAATGAACGAAAAAAAAAGGAATGCTAAAAATCATAGGAGACGTCAATCGAAGCACAGAGCGAACACAAAGAAAACAGTGAGACTAAAAAAAATGCCTGCTATTGGATTTAGATACTGCCCTGTGTGGCTTTTCACACTCATGCAAGCCACATGTTGCCAGACGGCGACGCACTGTCGGTTAAACACCGCTATATAAGACGAGGGTGACTTTAGCTTGTTTTTTTTTTTAAAATATCTAGACGTATATTCCGGTTGATACGGTACCTCGAATGTAGGCCGGACAAAACGGCGAAGACAGCAGTTCACAAAAAGAAAACATTCATTTAACATGAAACGGAGCAGTTGGTTCACGATGCAAATAACTCGAGAAACACAGCCGCTAGTCCTACTGTGTATGTTTCTTCTTTGTCGTGGTTTTTTTCACGCTGCTGCTAGTTATTTGCATCATAAAGATGTCGCGCTCATTCCGAGTCTTCGTCGCTGCTTCCCTCATCGCTGACTTCTTTGTCGCTGTCTTCAAACAGTGCGCAATCCTCGGTGCCATCAAGCGCATTGGATATGCTGCACTTCTTAAAAGAGCGCACGATCAAGGTTCCTGGGATATCGTCCCATGCTGCAGCCACCCAGCCTGCAAACTGAGAAAGTGATGCCCGCTTGATGCGGCCCGTCGGCGTCAGCTGGTGGTCCTCCTTGCTTAGCCAGTCCGTGTATAACCCCCGCAGGTGATCCTTGAACGGCTTGTTTATGCACACGTCAAGTGGCTGCAACTGGCGGGTCATTCCACCCGGTATCACCGCGAGGTCGGTGTTCATATCGGCCAGCGCAGCCTTGACGCTGTCCGTCAAGTGCCCGCGGTACGAGTCCAGCACAAGAAGAGAGTGCTTGCATAGAAGGGCGCCTGGACGCCGCCGCCAAGCAATATTCAGCCACTCCTCGACCATGGCGCTGGTCATCCACCCGTTCTCGTTGGCCCGCACAATGACGTTTCGCGGGAAGGCCTCTTTGGCGGGCAGCGTCTTCCTCTTAAAAACAATATAATACCCCTGTCACACGGCACGTGTAATGGCATTTGCAGCGAATGTCATTATGTGTTAATGGATGTGCATGTGTCATTATGTGTTAATGGATGTGTTCCTAGGCTTCATTGTCTGTTTGCTCATTAACTTATGTGTTAATGTCATTTTTGTTGCTGCTACACGGGCATAGCGAATGACATGCACACCTAATGGCATTCGCCCACTGAATGAGTTCACCGAACTCATTCAGTCGCTACATGAGTATTCTCGACGACAGGGGCTTCGCAATAAGATGCAAAATTGGTAAGGAAAAGGAAAATGTACACAACGTTACGGTTCTTGTTAGTTTCTCTTGTGGCCCTTTGATAACTTTCTGACGTACAGCACGACATTTGATGCAATTTGTGCAGCTATATTCTTGTTCCCAACTCAGAGTTTACTCCGACGCTTCCTAGCTGTCGGTCATGTTTACAAACGTGCGTTTGTTGCTTGGGCCGCTTCAGCCGATTTTGGCGCTTTGTAGTGAATACCTGGAGGTCAATTAATGTTCGTCTGCACTGATCGTCGTACATCACGGTCACAGGAATGCAGGCACGGTCCGCGATATCGCTGGCTACGGAAGAAATCGAAGCGGCTTTGGGCTAGTCTTGCTTTGGATACTTGTGCGGATTTCTTCCCTGTTAATGCTGCCGTATCGTATTGCGATATATTTTCACATAGCCTGCCGATGTTTACCACTGCGTTTCTAACAATAAAGAGAAAATAAAAGGCACAATTTGTAACATTTTGTTATCCTAGTATCCGGCGGGTAAACATCGACATCACTGGCGAATGTCATTTTGTATGACCGTGTAGACAAGGAAAGCGAAAACAGAATGACATTAGTTGTAAATGTGGTTTGGTGCGAATGAGGTTTACATGTGCTGTGTGACGGGTATAAGCAGGGAGCTTGTGTCTGTCCGCTGTGCAGCACAGCATCACAGTCGCGCGCTGCTTTTCATATCCCGCACAGCGCACCTTCACTTCCTTGGCCCCTTTTTCGGAGACTGTGTACGCCACCGGCATATCAAAATATACCGGCGTTTGGTCCGCGATGCCGATTTGGCCTAGCGGATACGCTCTAGCTCTTCTCTTTCGCAGCACGAAACGCTGGAACTCCAGCAACTTCTCTTCGTAGTCAGCTGGTAACTTTTGGGTGATTGAGGTGCGACGACGGAGGCTGAAGCCGAAGCGCTTCATGAATTTCTGCAGCCAGCCTCGGCTGGCTTTGAAGTCTGCCACCGACACACCTCGCTCCCTTGAAAGCTCCCTCGCCTTGGCCTGGAGCACTTCCGTCGTTACTGGAAGGGCAGCTGCTCGCTGTGCCCGAACAAAGTCGGCCAATGCCGTCTCCATTTCAGGGTGACGGCCTTTCTGTGGACCGGTAAAAGCCATCCTCGTTGCGGCGCACACAAAGAGCTTCTCCCGTTGGCCCCTCCAGCGACGCACATTTTTTTCGTCCACTCCAAAGTCCCGCCCGGCTTGAACGTAGGACGATGACTCCGCGGCTAGGACAACTTTCCTTTTAAAAGCGGCACTGTAATGGCACCGCCTGTTTGGTGCCGTTGCTCTACACCACACAGACCGCTCGAAGCGCGACTCGAAATGACTAACGGCTCGCCTCAACACTCGCGCCACAATGATCAAAATGGCGGCCTCGCGTGTGTA
The DNA here is from genome assembly GCA_013339685.2 of Hyalomma asiaticum. Lineage (NCBI taxonomy): Eukaryota > Metazoa > Arthropoda > Arachnida > Ixodida > Ixodidae > Hyalomma > Hyalomma asiaticum. The sequence goes on along the minus strand of JABSTT010001669.1, from coordinate 70,908 downwards.
CTTAAGTCAGGTGTTGGCTCGGCTACTAACGGCTACAAAACCGTCTAGGTGGCATTTTCTAGGTGGCGCTAGTTGTGCACCACTTTTCTCACTGAAAAATGGCGCGTTTTTCAAAATCCTCGAATCTGAGCCGACCCTGGAGTTTGATACAAAGAAATTTGAAAAAAGCTATCAGCCTAGATTCGAATAAATACGGTATTCAAAATGGCAGAATGAGGATTTAGGATTGATCGCAAAGCATCGTGTGGAGAGTATTCATGCATTGGCAGGGGTACATTGTTTTTAAAAGACACATGAATGCTCCATGCAAAAAAAAGGGGGGGGGATTTAATATTGCTAAAATGTTGTCTTCTTTGACTGTGGAAATTCAGCGCCTACAGTCTTTCTCAAACCTACAGATTACTGGAGATGAGTACTCCGTTCCACTGTCGATGGAGATCGCTGAAACCCCTACGCGAGAAGCTAGATTTTACTCACTTGGCGAAAGGGAGACCACATGACACCAAGGACTTTAACCTCAATGAAAACATGAAGGAGTTAAATGGGGTTCACAGGTGCCCGTGTGACATGTGTAAGACATAGATGTCATGCACTGAGGCTACATGGTTTAGAAAGTTGCAAGATAACGCAAATGACAACTTTTACACTGCTAAGGAAATAAAGCAAAAGGGAGACATCATGACACCAAGAACATTAACCTCAATGGAAACACAAAGAGTTAGATGGAGTTCATGGGTACTCATGTGACAAGTGTATTGTCTTACACTGAAGTTTTATGGCTTAGAAAGCTCCAAGATAACGCAAATGACAACTTCTGTGCTGCTAACAAAACAAAATTACCAGTGTAGCAGACATCTGTTCAGTATTTGTCATACTCTTGATAATTCAAGTAGTCATTAATAGAGACATTTTTTTAGAGTTCCATGAAATCCCAATTCAACAACCTTTTACTCCATGAAGAGTCATGGAATACCAAATAAATATTTTGTTGAATCTCTTGGATTTTGTTAATGGTGAATTTTGTTGTTATTGCTTTGTTGTAAAGGTTTGTCTAAATTACGCGATCCCTGATGTGTGCTGCTACACAATCCTTACAGAAAAAAAAAAGCTAAAAACACTTCACACGCGCATGCACAGCCTCTGGCATGAAACTGAAACAGCAGTGACCACAGTAACTACAAGCCAGTCGCAAAAAACACAAAAGCACAAACCAATACAAACCACCTACTCAGTACAAGCACAAATGAGATGAGACTACCACACCTTGGTGTTGCATCAGGGTCCTGCATGAACATTTGGAAGAACCGCACCTGCCCATCAGCACCAGCAGTAGCAAGTGCTGTGCCATCAGGTGCAAATGCAGCATCAATGATTGGCTAGAGTGGGAAAGAACATGAAGACAAGAAAAAGAGAAATTAAAATCACGGTCAGATAACCTAGCACTTATATACGCAGATGCATGGTTAAATTAGCTCATCAAACTTCAGTTACTCTGGCTTTGGTCAACTGGATCTCAACTAAGCATACTGGTCGGGGGTGAACATTTAATGACATTGAAAATTTCGGAGTTTTGATCCTGAAGATATGAACTCAGTTTGCATGTGCACTAGGCCATCAATTTTAAATAAAAGTATACACACTACGTGGCCTTGGCAAAAGCTGTGTTAATGGTATGAATGGTCTGATGTAGTATGCGGACTGTTACTGGCGCACTCTGCTATGTTGGGCCGCCACACTGCGCATGTTGCGGATGTTGGGGTTGCAGCGAATGCAGAGCATCATATACACAACAAACCTTGTATGGTTGAGAGGTTAGTAAGAAAACAAGAAAAGAATTTGTAGAAGTGCCAGAAAGATATTCGCCAACTTGTAGCGCAGCTCTTCTCTGTGTTGTTTTGTGGCACATGGTGCTATCAGACAAAGCAGTCAACGACTTGTTGTAGCACCTATGCAGCCTGCAGAAGAAAGCAGAAGGCCTAAACTAAAAGTGCATTTGTCATGCAGACATGCGAGATTTAACAGTTACATTTTGATCATGTTAGTGATACATTCCTGGTTGTTTTGCCCCGATCAGTCTCGAAAGTTTTTCCTACATATAAAAGAGTCTTGAAGGCTTCAATTAAATTTTTCATAGTAATGCAGTGAACAGTTCGGATTCTATTGCTGTGCAAAGTTTACGGGCTCGGCCACCGGTGCTTGTAAAGCCACAGTTTGCACCAGAGAATGGGTGGTGTGGCCCTAACGCATTTTTCAGGCAGAATTATACCTGTGTCACACGGGCACATTGGAAGGCCTTTGAGTCTATGACCTTCAAAAAACCCACAACTCTATAGACTCAAAATAAGTTTTGGCGCTGCTACACGGCACTTTTGAACAGCCGTTGAGTTGGCGAGTGATTTCGCAACAACATGGTGGCAACCAAAGCACCCGCTTCAATTCTAATTCACACTACAGTCGATCCCGGATATATCAAACTCAAAGAAGATCGTGAAATATTTTGATATATCGATAATTTGAAATACCAAACACGGCTCTTTGAAGCTAGTCTTAAATTTGTTTCCCGAGATAGCAATAAGCAGTAGAATAGATTTGCTCACAATATGCAACAGATCACCGTGATCAGCAACAGATCAGTGTGATCAGCATTTTATTTCGTATGCAACAAATATGTAAGCTTCTTGTAAGCCACCAAGTTCCTCGAGCCATTCTGGGGCCTTACAGATCAGCAAATTCAGCGCCTTCCATAGCGCCACAACAGCAGCAAATGACTGCGAACGCCAACACAAGCTCTCGGAGCACGGTACAAAGCCGTTTATCAGTGGCGTAGACGTTCATCACTAGTCGGGTCCAATCCCTCGGCACCGGCAACTTAAGCTACGATCTCAGGATCGGTGCGCAATTACGTGGATAGTAATTACTTAGACAATGTCAGCGGGTCTTTGCAATCGCCGCTCTGTATAAAGACCAAATTTATAACGTTGCTTACGCATTGTATGTTCACGCGCGAGTAAAACCGCGCTAGCGATGGGGGCGAATGCAGCTGAAGCAGAGACGAAACGACCCGGCCGTCTCCGTCGCACGTGATAACATGGCTTCGCGTGCAAGGCCTGTTGGCGCCTGCTTATCAAACGGAGGAAACACCCTGACGGTTTTTCGTCGGGCGAAATGCACTAGTGGGAGATGGGTGGTTACACACACTATCTCGACAGACGCTCCCCACTTAAAGGAGCACCGACACGAATTTTTGACATTCTCGTACTGTTGCTGTAAGTGAAAGCGCTGGCGAGGAGAACCCCGAAAAGAATATCATGGTGCGTCACAACGCAATGAACATATTTTTAATATGGCTCCCTTAAAAGCCCCCTTTCGGTCTCGATTTCGAGGGGGCGGTTTCCTAGTGACGTTTCAGCGGAGTTGGACGTAGGTCTAAGTCACGTAGGGAGAGCAATTCGTGATAGCGTCGCTGCAACTCTATCATCTGTGGTTAGTTACACGTGGGGCAGGCAAACAATGACAATTTCATGGTCAACCAGCGACTCTGACAGCGATTTCAGCGATTTTTGAGAGACTGTGCTCATACGTCATCGTAGTGTCCATTGCGCTGGGGCTGGTTTGCAGTGCTGTTCGACGAAAACTTTAAGGGGGGACCCTGCGCTTTCAACTTTTTTTAAAACTCCTTGACCGATTTGGTGAAACTTGCTGAGTTAATGTATATTTGTGTGCTGATTTCAAATATGCAATTATTTTCCTAATACAATATGTAGTTCTTACACTATCAGACATTTCATCTGTCCCTTTGGGAAGATGTTTTCCTAAACTGAGTGAGTTACAGGGTAAATCAGCATATCATAATGATCTGGAATGAAAACTGTATGTAGTAAAACAAAAATGAAAGTCCTAAACCCATTTGGTCAAAAGTTATGGCATGTCAAACATTCAAGAGTGAAACTCCAGCTGGACGTTAATACGTCAATGTTATCTTTGTAAAATTTTCTTCAGAATAACTCTGTGCAATTTAGTCTCACTTCATTCTATACTAGTTTATCATCCTGGCAAAAAAAGAATTAAGATATTTTGTACGTGTTTCCTGGCTTCCGCGAGCGGAGGGCGTTAACAATACATGACTAGAAAACGAAAAATGTATATTTTGCACCGCCAAAAAATCATGTCAGTACTCCTTTAAAGCAGCACTGAAACAATTCTGAAGGCGAGATAATGTGCGGGATAGATTTGTGTGGACACACACGCATTATCACGAAATATCAATGGCTAATATAGCCATAACATACTTAAAATCAATAAATTTTAAATTTTTCAGGCGAAAAGAAATGGGGCACAACTGAATTTCTGGGTGGTTTTCCTGTTACCTGTACAATCAGGAGAAATGGTTAAAATCCAGTACAGTAGAATCTCGTTAGTTTGGCCCCCGTTAATTCGGAAATTCAGATAATTCGTCATTCCCACACCCTGCCATTAAAGATGTTCATAGCCCTATGGCAACAAACATTCACTACTTTGACGCAAAATTGCACACGCACTGGTTAATTCGGACTGGAGGCAAGCCAAAGACGGCAAAACTGAAACTGAAACTGCATCTCGGAGGCCATAATATTCATTGCATTGCATTTTCTTTGCCACACGTGTGCAAACTTATGGTCTCAGAGATGGGCTCCGGCAGCAACGGTGCACTGTCGATGCCAATCACGGAGGCCAAGGAGAGCCGCATTTTTTTTCGAAAACTTATGAAAGGGGACGCACGGTGGTGTTTTAGAGCACGCATCTTTTTGTCAGCGGCGGAAAAGGATACAAAGAAACAAGGCCTCAGATGGATAGCGTGTGGACCTGCAGGCGTCGGTTGCACTTCCCACCCCCCCTCTACGGTGCGTTGTGACATATCGGCGTATCGGAAGTGTCGGTCGGACCATAGTGGTGGTGTGATATATCCCCGTGCCGCGATGTGGGAACCGGATGAGGCGTCCGACGAAGACCCATGCGATGAACAACGCCCGGTGCGTCGTACCGCGGACGCTCTCGTCGTTCTAGAGGAGTTTTGTTACGATGTCCCAGGCTTGCGATGTCCTTGCGCTAGAGGGTTTGTCACATGCCCGCAAACTAGTCTTTGCCGCCCAGCTAACCACAAAAAAACAAACAAGCATCACAGACTACCTCTCAAAATAAAGGTATGCGATAAAGGAATAGAAAATGTGGGTTTTTGTTATGCATTCGTTAATTCGACATTCGGATAATTCGCACACTTTTTTCACTCCCTTGAGATCCGAATTAACGATGTTTTACTGTAGTCTCCCGGGTAATCTGGGAGACTTGGCAGGTATGCAAACTGCAACTAACAAAAACATGGCCTTTGAGATTGATACCATAGATATGATGTAGCAGACGTCATGCAGCCCCAAATCTCGAAGGCTATGCTTTTGCGAACCACAAGCGTTCGTGCAAGGACAACTATAGGAATGCGCACATCGCACTCACGCAGGTCGGCATTGCCAGTGCAGTCTGCGAGAGTCACAGCCGCTTTGTATCCAGCTCATCTGGTGTCTTTGCCTGTCAGCCTTTTTCAGAAATGTTGCTTACGATCTAAGAACGGCGCAGTGGACAAGTTATTGCGCTGACAAGCGCTGTGCAACGCAATGCAACAACACTCCATTTTCAACACCATCGCACGTAAATATGGATCACGACATGTCAGACCATGGCTGAAACATGATTATGTAAGGAGGAGCACATTTGAGGGGGTTCAGTGCAGGTCAAAGTTCAATATATCAAATGCAGCGGTCCGCGGGTGTTCGATATACGTGCGCACCATCCCTATACTTTTGCACTGAACTTAAAGGGGATTTTTCAACTGTTCAATATAGCCAATAATTCGATATATCTGAGTTCGATATATCAGGTATCGACTGTAGTTGCTTGCTATTCACACCATCGGCAAGATACAAACATTGAATTGAGCCTTCCCTTAATTTCATGTACCAAAAGAGGAAAATTATGTGCCTCGTTTTGCAATCATTCAGAAAACGTGCAGATTTTGACACAGCTAAGCCTAAGTTCCTAGCGTAAGCCTCAAAAGTGGTTTGATTCATAGACTCCAGATGGCGCCACACGCAGTGTTTCCCACCAGCTGCATTGCATTTGTTTTTTATGGCAGTGGTGGCGTATTCGTTCTAGAAGTAATGCAATAAGAGTGAGAATGTTGGCCTCTCAACACATTTCCAATATTTTTCACTGGTGTACGATTCCACCTATTGATACAACCTAAATAGCCATGGCCTCCATAACTAACGCACATGGGAGCTGCCAGTGCACCAACTCTCAGAGTTCGCGCCACTTCCACTTCCATCACTCAACACCCTTCAGTCTCGAAGGGGTTGTAGGGTGCTCCGCTGACTCGACGGCCATCGAAACCGCCTGTGTAGCTGCTCAAACTTTACCTTTGAGTTGATGCACTGTTGGTTTGAAGGTCTTTAAAACACCCGTGCGGCACCAGTATTACCCATGCACCAGACGTTCTTCAAAGCACAAGCCGGAAACACAAAACCTACAGACGACGCCAGCACGGCCGTCCGCGTACTTGACGATGACATCACCTTCGCCGCCACCATCTCCTGCGGCTCACCTAGCGAGCCGCAGCGGGCGGAGTTTCACTGCTATTGTAAATCTCTATTATAGCGCCGCTATTTGCATTACTGCATTTTAAAAATTGTTAAGTGTGGATCCAAGTGCATGCGCTTTGGCAGGGCGTGTTCACTTCGAAATGGTGCTTGCCGTGCGCGAGGTGGTTATGGTTACAGGAAGGGTTGCCTCAGCGGCATCGTTGAGCTGTGCAGCCGTGCCTCACTAGTTTGCTCTAAGCGGAGCAAGCTATTACACATTTTGAGTAATGCTGGTGAAAACGCATGCATATAGGTCGGGACTGGAAAAAAACGTTGCGTTATTAATTGAAATTGCAGAACAGGAACCACCATAATGCACCACCTCAAGATAAAGGCACACTGCAGCAGGGTGAAAAATTGGGTCACAGTGAAGCACACACATTCATTCAAGCGCAAGAAACTGAATGGTGTAAAGCAACTTACCCAGCAGAGTATATAAAGCTTAAGATAGTAACTGTGCATTTGCACTGCACCTGCCTTTGTGTGTTCAATGATCCTCTGAAGACCAACACGAACTTGAGGTATAGTCATTATCCTCGATCCATTTTCAGCTTCTATGCGGTTAATATTCCATACTTCGGCCTGTTAAAAAGAAAAAACTAGTTTAAGCTACACAGCTGCATTAAAAGGCCAAACAGTGCTAAAAAAGATGCCCCGCCAAAGTAATAAGCACATCTGACTTTATAAAAAGCTATGTCTATACTGCAAAGGCTTAATTCGATGAACATCCAAGCTTCCGTATACACTGTGTATAAGAAATTGGCACAACAGATTCCCTTAAATACAGGCAAGCCTGAGCAGCAATCAGCTTTCGTAGACATGCGTGGGTTTGTAGTTAAGGGTCCCAAAATCAGTTTTTTGACACTATGTCACTGATTAGGTTACGTTGTCATATAATCATTCCCACCATACGCACCATAAGATAAGTGATACACCTTTCACCAAGGCAGCTGTGCACTTGTTTGTGTTGCACTCCTACTTACCACAGCCATTCCTCCTCAAGACATTTAGCATTGGTTTGAAAACCAGTGATGGCAGCTGCTGTGACGAGGTCTCAACTACGGTAACTAGAATGGCCAGCTGTGAGCATCAGCAGCACAAACGTGACCCCAAAGTGAACCGATGTCGCCAGGGGTACTGTATGCGCAGGCGTGGGGAATGGAGCAGACGACTCACTGTGAAGCGCTACTTGCACCCTAAGAGCGACTTGCAGTTTAGAATAGAACAGTAAATCTTTTTTTACTGTCCCCCCCACCGCCCAGCAAGTGTACCAATGTAGCTCGGTCTGACCGCGCAGGTTGTTCTTCGGGGATGTCCATTAAAGCATCCGCACTAGACGGATCCTGAGCGATATATGGTGCATATACTGAGGAAAACTGCTTATATGCATTTGATGAAGCCTCTCACTAAGGCCCGCATGCATAATGCTACCTTATTCTTCCTCGTGACCAAGGTGCGTTAAGGAGGCTAAAATGGTAATCAGTGCAGAAGACTACCATAAGACTTGTTTTTGTAGATGCTCGGCAATTTGTTCAGGAAGCATGATAAGGGCACAGGAAAGTTAAGGAATGAAATGATAAGGATAAGGTAGGTCTATGAATACAGACCAAACACTTTCTACACCGTAACAGCCTCTCAAAGCAGCTTAAATGTAGCTTTCTTAGAAAACCATTCAGCTGAAAAATGTACACATGCATCAGTTATGTCAGGCCGCTTAAGGATGTTCGAATGAAAGCAAGTGGTATATAGCGCCTATCATTACCAAGAACGAAGTCTTTAACTGTGTCTCCGCCAGTGTTCTCGTAGTTATTTTTTAAAAGCTGGCCCTTTCTTTATGGGAGGCGGCGGAAGTTAGAATGTTAAATTTTATTGTACACACCCACTAACCCTTCTTAGAGCCGTAGCTATGCTCTTGGTAGTGCTTTCTATATTTCAATGTTTATATTTAATATTCATTTTTCTACATTTGATTTGGTCCCTTCGATACTTTTGCGACTCAGGAATGGCATTTACTTTCCCTCTATAAGCGTACACCATCTTGTCTTCTAAAGTACTGATAGTGTATCATGCAGAAATGGCACATGCCTGAAACCTACATTAGCCATTTTGCAGCAGTCCTTGACAGTGGGCACACAGCCATTCCTTTTTTTTTTTTTTTCACGACACATCATTTCATTTCGAAGCTGATACAAGCAATTTCCTATGATTGCAGACAGTGAATTAACAAATATGGCTGTAACGTCGTTTATTTACAAGTGAGGATGAAAAAAAAAAAAAGAAAGAAAACTGACGGCAACTTTGGTCTACGAGGCCCATCACTGTGTGATGCCAGTGTACATTAAAGAACCCCAGGTGGTCAAAATTACCGGAGCCCTCCACTACGGCGTCTCTTATAATCACAGCTGGTTTTGGGATGTAAAACTCCAGAAATCAATCAATAAATCAACTGTGGTATATAATACGCAAGGTTTCAGTGTTCTTCGCTCAAGGAGGCCGCATAGAAAGCAAACTTTGTGTACAATGTCCTACAGTTTATATTATCTCGCTCGCATATTCTGTCAGCTATGAGCCCCCGATGCCGTCGGTGCGAGGAGGGGTCACGCGCTGCCGGTATTCACACCTCCCCATTCTAGCCACCCTAGCACTTGGTGTGCCAGCAACATGTGTATCCGCCACTAGGTGCCGCAACAACACCAAATGGCTGGCCCTCTCGTGCTTTCCAAGGCCCATGCAAAAGTCGCTTGAAGTTGTTCAGTCGTGTCAATTTTTAATGATGGACGTACAGTAAACCTTCGTTAACTCGAACAATGATATCTTGAATTAACAGACAACACAATGACTGGCTGGCTTTTCACGCCTTATCTTGAAACGCCACTGCACTGAACTTTGGATATATCTACCGTATTTACCTGCATAATGGTCGCACTCGCGTAATGATCGCACCCCTAAATTTTGTCGTCAAAATTCGATTTTCTTTTTCCCCCGCATAATGATCGCACCCCGAACTTGCCGCAGCGATATGTCGTGTGCCAAGTCTAGCTGCCGATCATCATGTTTACCATCTGTCGAACGTTACGTAAATAACTCTCCAAGGCTCACCAAGTGAACTGCACGCACCAAGCAGATACCCTTGGCAGAAACGTGCCGTATTAGGATAGCAGTAAAGACAAATGCCGTAATTTTCACCATGCCAACAGCTTCAAAAAGACAGGCATATCTAACGTGCTCGACGGAACGGAAGATAACCTTCTGTGGGGCTGCGATGACAGTGCCGGTTCTGACAGGGAATCGAGCGGCGACAACACTGACGCTTCAGACTCTGAATGAAAGTTAGGAGGTCAGTGAATGAAAAATTAAAGGCAATATGCAATGCATGTAGTTCCTGCGTAATGTGTGAGTTTATTACAAAGGCAAGCCTTACTCTACTTTCATTTTTGGTTATGTTCATGATAGCTATCGTAAGAATTCTGATATGCGACTTGTTCACGTTCTCGGTGCCCAAAATATTTCGCAAAAAATTTACCCCGCGTAATGATCGCACCCCGAAATTTGCGTCAATTTTTTTGAAAAAAAAGTGCGATCATTATGCGAGTGAATATGGTAAACTTTGACTGCAAAAATGCTGAAAAAAACAATACCGAGATGTCTTTTGTACTTTTTCACTGTGGTATCTACAAGAAGTGAAACTAGCGTCGGTGTATTGTGGCGATGCCTTTTTGTACTCACTGAGCGGTCAGAGCAACAGCCTGCTCACGCCATCAACGGGATCAGCAAGCCCTGAACGGTGGATGATAAGACTAGTATAAAATGAAGCATAACATACTGCTACAAAATGCCGGCCCAGGCTTCCAATTTTGCCCCAATGCCTTTTGCTTGATATACTTCACCCTCATTTACAGTTGTCGGCCAGCTGATCCCATCAATGATGCAGACAGATTGTCGCTATGACCACTGACGAGCACAAAGAGTACGAGAAATAAAGTCGAACACCGCTACAACAAACACCGCTTTAACGATATTTCTGGTACAACAAAAAATTCTCGGTTCCCCGTCAGCAGTCCATTGGATTCAATGCATAAATATGCTCGCCACAACGAACACTTCCTATTGTGCCGTTTGGCTTCACCAAAATTTGACGATGCCATTCACGGCTTGAAAATTCTATTTGCTGTGCAGAAAACAATCCCGAACATTTTGCCGAATTTCAGAAAAAATATGTCTACAAAGTCGAAATTGCATGTTGGCACCAACAGAAACGGCCACTGTTGACTGCATGGTTGACTACAGATCACTACCGATGACTACCGATATCTAGCGATGTCGTCTATCAGGGTCTGTCGAGATAGTGCCCTTCCCTTATGGTCCTTCGCCCGACAAATGACAGGCTGGTCATTTCCTCTCCGCTTGAGAAGCAAGCGACAACAGCTCTCTCATGTGGTGCGAGGTTATCGCATGTGCAGTTCATTCGGTGGAGACGGCCGGGTCGTTTCATCTCTACGTGTCGCGTTCGTCCCCAGCGCTAGTGCGCTTTTACTCGCACGTAAAAGATACAATGCTTAGGCGGTGTTATCGAGTTGGACTTTGTACAGAACAGCGGCTACTGCAAAGCTTGTTTTGGCGCTTTGCAGTAGCTTGTTGAGCGCTTGTTTTGGCGAGGAGGAGCTAGCTGAAGCGGGAAATTTGAAGACTGAGAATTGCTCTTTTCAACGCGCCCAAGCTGGCGGCGGCCGGTACCGTAGTCGCGGAGCTATTGCAGTTTGAAAAACAGTTTTTCAAACCGCAATAGCTCCGCGACTATGGTACGGTTTGAAAAACACAGTTTTTGAAAAACACAGTGCGGTTTGAAAAACACAGTTTTTCAAACCGCAATAGCTCCGTGACCCAATGATTTTCGCGACTCAATGAGCTCCACAATGATTTTTGCCTCCTTTGCTAGTGGAATGAATTATTTAGAATTAGGGCATTTCTACGCGGTTTTCAACAGATATTTTGGAATAGGTGAGAGAAAGAGTTGCAGAAACTGAACATACTATTTTCAAAAAATCTATCTTCTTGGAATTTTTCGCAATTCGAAAGCTGCGTCCCCCCTTAAAGCGCTCAGTCATTCTGTTGGTTTGCAGATGGCATGCGCTGGTTCTCCGGTGCACAATTTTGCATTCACGCAAGAGGGCTTCGACGGCTTCAGAGAGGAACGTACGTCCGCGATCGCCGAGTAGCTCAAGAGGCGTGCCGTGGTGAAGAACAAGTTTGCGAAGGTTGAATAAGCCAACTTCACATGCTGTGGCCTCTCACAGCGCGGCAGTTTCAGCATAGCACGTCAGGTGGCCAATAGCAACAATCACCCAGCTGTTGCCATCAGGTCGAGAGGGGCACGGCAGTGACTGAAGTGGTCCAGTGATTATGCTTGGTGGACTCTTCCGACGTTGGCACTGGGAGCATGAACGTATGTACTGTCGGACAAAGCGGTACATTCCACGCCAGTAGTAGCGCAGCCGGAGGCTTGCATATGTTTTTACTACACCGGCGTGGGCACATTGTGGGTCCACGTGAAAGCAGGCGCAGATATTGGCACGTAGATGGCGAGGTATTACCAGCAACCATTTGTGTCCCTCAGATAAGTAGTTGCAGCGGTACAGGAGGCCATCATGGATGGTGAAATGCCGAGCTGTGTACTGCAGTGAACGGGTGGCAGTACGTGGGGACGGATGAGATAGGTACTCAATTAGACTATCCAAGAGTCCTGGCGCTGCTCGGACGGTATCACGAGTTTGTGTGGGAAGATCTCGGGAGCGCTTGCTCCGATGGATTGAGAGAGAGTGCGAGACGAGGGGCGTAAAGCGTTAACAAAGACGAAGGCGTTACTTTATGCAACTGCACACCAAGACATACAAAGGACGAAAAAACATCAATCCGCACACAAAAGAAGACTACAAAAACACTAAGCTAATTGAACAACCTACACAGCCTAACTACAAATCCTCCGCGTTGGGCGCAGTCCCCACGGGAGTCCCTCAACCTTGGGCCTCGCGTTCAAGTCCGCGTTAGCTGCCTGTCGGTCAAGGTGTAGTTAGACGCTCTTACGTTGCATTCGACGCGGTGCGGTTCAGAGTCGACGCTCTCTGGGGTGTCGAGTCCTCGCAGCCGTCGTCGACTGATGCTGCCGGTGGTGGCCGCCGCTCACTCAAGGTCCGTCCTTGTCCGCCGCCTTGCTTCGCCTGTGACGTGGCGGATCACCGCTTAGGCCTAGCCCAGCCTAAGCCTCCTCATATGTGACGCCCGGTCTCCAACCAAGACCGGCCCTCTGCAGCGATTCTTCTGCCGGTCGTCCCGTTCTGCCGGCGAAGGTGGAGCGCTGCGGGTACGCCGGGAACTGCTGAAGTTCGGCCGCTGCCACTCCGAAGTCCGTGCTCGATCGTAAGCCAGATCGACGGCACCCCGGAGCCCGATGCCCTCGTCTCCTCGTCACCAGTCCGTAGCTGGCCAGACACCCTTCGTCGACCGGTGCCACGCAGAGAATGCCAGCTCAGCCTTCCTCCATCACCAATCGCTGCTCGGGTCGCGTGCCGCGAGCCCGCTCTCAACCAATTGTGGACATCGACGTGTCCACGGCGCGTGCCTTCCCGCACCACTTCGGTGATCTCTCCGTTTCGCCTAGCGGCCTGAGCCCTGGGGCCCCTCTTACTCATGACAGACGGCATGTCAGCGTATGCAAGCAACACCAAATCGTAGCTGGAAACAGCGCCATACTCATGGGGAAGTGGAGAGCGGGAAAGAGTGTCAGCATCTAAATATTTGCGGCCTGACCTATAGAAGACACGGATGTCATAGTCTTGCAGACGTAATGACCAATGGGCTAAGCGGCCAGATAGATCCTTTAACGACGTTAATGAGCACAGGGCATGGTGATCAGTCCCTATGTTAAACGGACGGCCATATATGTAAGGTCGAAATTTTGTGATTGCCCAAACAATGGCCAGACACTCTCTTTCCGTGACCGAATAATTTACTTCAGCACTGGTGAGAGTTCGCTGGCGTAGGAGACTACATACCCGTAGAAACCAGACTTGCGTTGAGCAAGCACAGCGCCAAGGCCAACGCCACTAGCATCCATGTTAATTTCAGTAAGAGCATCAGGGTCGAAGTGACAGGGAATCGGCAGGGATGTCAGAGCGTCGTGAATGCGTCATCACAAGCGGAAGACCACGCCGATGTGCCTTGACTGTCAGCAAGTAGCTTTGTCAGAGGCGCTATTACCGATGCAAAATTATAGACGAACCGGCGAAAATAGGAACATAGTCCTATAAAGCTCCCGAGTTCCTTGAGTGTAGACTGCTTAGGACACTCGGCGAAGCTTTGTAGAGTCGGGCAGAACACCGTCCTTGCTGACAACGTGCCCCAAGATGGTAAGCTTTCGGGCCGCAAAATGACACTTTTTCGAATTCAGCTGCAGCCGAGCATTTGTAAGGCAATCCAAGATGGCTGCGAGGTGCATGAGATGGGTGTTTAATTCCTTTGAAAAAACTACATCGTCGTCCAGATAGCAGACACACGTGTTCCTTTTGAGACCTCGAAGTAGGTTGTCCGTAAGATACTCGAACGTAACGGAGGCATTGCAAAGGCCAAACGGCATCACGAACTCGTACAAGCCGTCAGAGGTCACGAACACAGTATTGGGGCGGTCAGCTTTATCGATAGGCACCTGCCAGTACCCCCGAAGAAACGAACTCTGTGCCTCGCAAACAGTCGAGTGCATCGTCGATGCTTGAGAGGGGATAAACATCTTTGCGTGTGGTCTTGTTAAGACGCCTATAATCAACACAAAATCTGATGCTACTGTCTTTCTTTTTCACGAGTACGACAGGGGAGGCCCAAGGGCTGTGTGAGGGCTGTACAACGCCGCGACTAAGCATATCGTTCACCTGGGCGTCTATAACCTGGCGTTCAGCGTGGGAGAGCCAATACGGACGCTGGCGCAGAGGCGCATGGGTGCCGGCATCAATACAGTCGAACATGGATATATCGAACTCGAAGAGAAGCCCCCGGAAGCCCCCGAAGCCCAAAGTACGGTCTCTAGAATAAAAGCATGCAAGTGGGGGCGAAGAAAACGGCTGAAACAGAGATCAAACGAGCCCGGCCTATCTCAGTCGTTCCGAGGGCAGATGTGATAACATCACCCCGATCGGGACACCTGCAGTCAATGCAGGGAGGAAAGGCCCCGCCCGTCTTTAACGAGCATGAAAAGACGCGAGGCGGGGGGGGCTGCTGAGATAGCACTATCTTGGAAGCCATCAGCGGCTCGTAAACACTTCTACGCGCGGCCTTCCCTGGAGCAGCCGTACGTTTTGCAGCGTCACGTTAGATCGTATCCAAAAGAGTTACCGCGCTAGTTGCATTATATTACACGTTATTTCAAACGTGTTTGCGAAATATCCGCGTAATTTGCGCACCCCCTTTTCGGAGCTCTAAAATCGTGAAAAAAGTGCGCAAATTACGCGAGTAAATACGGTATCTTGGCCTGCTTCTTCGTTTTCGAAATGAAGTTGAAGACGCTAGTCTCGATCTTATCAAGGCTGTCCAGGTGCGACAGACCGGTTCCCTCCATGTTGCCGCAACAACGGCGAATGCAACAGCAACAGCAAAGAGGGCAACAGCAAAAGGCGCGAGCTGTGGTTGGCTTATCAAACTCGCAAAACAGCAACAAAAAATAAAAGAAAAGGCGAAAGGAGGAGGACGTCAGCTCCTTCGTTCCTGCTCTCCGAGCCGACGGTTACGCGGAGAAAGCATGAGAGAGAGAGAGAGAGAAACGAAAAAAAAGAAGAAAGAAAAGCCGTTCCGCAAGTTGGAGATCGTGCAGTCCGAGCCCTCTCGCCCTTACGTTTTTTCGAGCGTTTCGGGTGTCGGTAGAGGCGTGGGGCCGCGCGGAGGTCGCCAGGCACTGCGAGTGCCAAAGCGCACCTTCCAACTCGCGCGCCGAGCCGCGCTGCCGCGGAGGTCGCGGAGCACGGCGAGTGCCGAAGCGCACCTTCCAGCTCGCGCGGCGTTCGATATAGCCGAAGGCAGGTAAAAATACCGTTCGATATAAACGTGCGAATTTCTTTACTGTTACAAAGGATTTTCAAGGGGATAACTTAAGAGTTCGATATACCCGAAAATTCGATATATGTGGGTTCGATATATCCGTGTTCGACTGTATAATGAACGATTGCAGATGTTTGGCCCAAGGTGGTTTGAATGTGGTCAAAATAATTCCTATAGCGGTCGAGGAGTTTCAAGAGTTCGATCCGCTGAGCACTAGACAACGCCGAATCAATTGACGGAAGAAAGGCGTCTAGGGAGGACGAGTTTGACATAGTTGCGGCATTAATGCTGGCGACCGCAAGACTTGCCATGTGGTCAGGCACTTGACTGGCGCAAACATGTTTTATACAACATAGCACGAAGTGAGCATACAATGGCAGCACAAGAACAATGCCATTATGTGCTTCCGTTGAAAAAGAAAATGGGAATTACCAGCAACTACAAGAGGGATCACTTCTCGAAAACAGCACTTGCGATGAAGTACGGAGCACTAAGAGCAGCGTGACGCGAATTCTTCACGACAAGGACACACTGCAGGAGGCTTTCAAACTGTCACACTTTGGAGCGCAAGGAAAAAGACTGCGAGTGGCTGACCACGAAGATTTGGAAAAGTGTCTGGTGGTTTGGCTACGGAGAGCCTGCAGTGAAAACATCCCAATCATTGTGCCACCACACATTCATGCGAAAGTAGGAAAATTTGTTCTTCAGCTTAGTGGCTGAAGGCAGCTTACCAGGTTCATAAACAAAATGGCCTGCCGTTTCGTATCATTTGGGGGGAAGCTGCTGCTTCTGACTCGATGGCATGTGGAAACCGGCGAGCAAGACTAGTCCCTGAAAGTCTTTAGAAGTACAATGCAGACAGCATCTACAATGTATATAAGACTGCACTTCTGAGAAGTTGCTTCCGTAAAAACCACCCTCATTCAAAGGAGAGAAATGCACTGGGGGAAAGGGCTGACTGCGCTTCCGTGAGTTGTCGCATACCACCGCGTTCCTCTTTTGTGTGCGTGCTATGCAAAGGTACTGCGGACTGCTTGAATTTTCGACTTCTCGTGTAGCAATGGCCAGCGTCAAGAAGTGCAAGAACCTTGACTTTGCGACAAAGTTGAAAGCCATACAGCGTGTTGAGGCAGGCAAAAGAAGTTCGACGGTGGCGGACGACACTGGGATACCACGGAGCACTCCGAGTACCTTGTTGAAGAACAAGGCAGATATCAAGGCAAAGGCGGCGGAGCAGCGAATGTCAGGAGCCTGTCGTATGCTTGCGCTGCCCATGGGAAAGCAGAAAAAGCACTCTGTGCCTGGTTCTTAAAAGTGCGTGCGAAGAACATTCCTGTAGATGGCCCAATGCTCATGGCTAAGGCCAAATGGTTTGCCGGTGCACTCGGTGAAGAAAATTTCGCCGACAACACTGGGTGGCTTCACCGATTTAAGCAACGCTACAACATCGTCGGTAAAACCATTCCTGGCGAAAGCGAAGTCGTAAGCAGCCAGGACATCCAGCAGTGGATGACGAAGGAGTGGCCGGAAATCTCAGTGAAGTTTTCACCCGCGGAAATCTTCCACGCCGACGAGACAGGTCTATTTTGCCAAATGCTGCCGAGCAAGACTCTCGACGTCCGGGGTAGCATGTGTAATGGCAGCAAAACGAGTCTGCAGGAGCATTCTGCTGGCAGCCAACATGGATAGGTCTCGGAAGCTCCAGCCCTTTGTGATCGGGAAAGCAAGGGCACCATGCTGTTTTAAGCCAGGGTGTTCCGGTTTTCGTTTCGTTCCACAGAAAAAAGTTCCGTTCCGTTTTCATTCCCGAACAAAAAAAAAATTCTGTAACGGTTCATAGCGCTTTTTTTTTTTTTCATTAATAACAACTACAGTGAAACCTCGTTAAACCGTAGTTGGCCGGAGCTCGGAAAAAGTACGTACTAAACGGTAGTACTGCTTAACCGAAAAAGCGTGAAATCGCCCACTTACCTTTCAAAAAGAGGAACCCTCACAGAGTGCTATGAAAGGGCAAAAAACATTCAGTATTTATTAACATCGCGTGACAAAGTCAGTTATTTTCATTTGACGCCGCGGCGGCCTAGCAGCAAAGACAGTGGCCTCAAACTCGCTTATACTGCGAGCCAGCTTTTCCGCTACCCCCTCTTCTCGGCAAACACCCGCAAGAGGCTGACTCAATGCGCAGCTTCTGCCACAGTCGGACCTGAATCATCCGCACTTTCACATTCTGTGTGATCAACACTTCGTCTTGGCGACACTTCGACGACAGAGGCAACGATGGCTTCGTCGGAAGTGTCTGGAGGAGTCTGAACCTAGCTGTCTATATCTCTGAAGTTGGGGAAGGTAATGCCTTCCGTAACGCCATGCCGCTCCTGCACTTCAGCAAGAAGAGTCTCACAAGCCTGGTCGACGATGTCCGAAGTCTGGTCGACCATGTTACTAGCATCATCTCCGTCTCCCGCACACACATTGAAGCCAGCGCGTTTGAAGCAATTTTGCACAGTCGTTTCTTCAACCTAGCGCCACGAGTACTCGAGCAAGTGAATTGCACCCATCAGGTCTATTGAAAAAGCTTTGCCACATTCAATGGCAAGAAGAAATCTGCGGAGCAGGTTCTTATAAAGCTGTTTCACAGCCCGAATGACGCCTTGGTCCAAAGGGCTGGGCAATCGCCATGGTGTTGGGCGACAGAAACGACAAGTTCACAGCCGTGAGGTTATCCACAGTGACATGCGCCGATGCGTTGTCTAAAACAACCACAACTTTTCTGTTTTTGGCCGCAAAGCAACCATCAACGAGGCGGATGTACGCCTCAAAGAGTTTTGCTGTCATCCACGCTTTGCTATTGCTGCGGTAGATGACTCCAGATGGCAGTCGGGCACCTTTAAAAAATCTTGGCTTTGCCGACTTTCCGATGACGAGGAGCGGAGTTTTGTCCGTTCCTGACATATTCACACAGAACGCCACTGAAATCCTGTCCTTCGCATGCTTGCCGCCGGTGCACATCTCGCCTTTGAACGTGAGCGTTCTGTCTGGCAGAAGCTTAAAGAACAACGCAGATTCGTCCATGTTATAAATGTCATCGGGTGCGTAGTCCTCCAAGATGTGCCTCAGCTGACCATTTTGCCACTGCTCCGAGTCATCTACGTCGGCAGCAGCACCTTCTCCCGAAATAGACCTTGTCGTGATGCCGTGCCTCGCCTTAAATCTGGCTAGCCAGCCATTGCTACACACGAAGTCGTCGTGCTTCAGCTCTGAAGCAAAAACCAGGGCCTTCTATTAAAACCTGGCTATTAGCGGACCCCTCCACGAGGAGGGGTTTGCTAAGAGGCAGGTTTTTCGACCGCGCAGCCTTCAGCCACTTTACCAACGCCTCCTCTACATCCGAAAACGGCGAACTGCGTAGCCAGCACCTTTTCGTAGTTGCAGCAGCACTGCTGAGCAACTTCTCTTTCGAATTTCAAATTCCACACACAGTCGTTAACGGCAGGTCCCTCTCGCGTGGCAGCGCCGACTTTTTTGTGCCACGTTCGATAGCACGAATGAGGTCCAATTTTTCTTCTATCTTGAGCACACGGTGCTTCTATCCGAGCTTCGGCACGGTGAAACAGAACAAGCACACGGAGACAAGTGAAGCGATAAGTGAAGAACAGTGCTCGCAGCTCTAAACACACAACACAGCACGACTAACATGGCGCCGAAGGAACAAAGAAGCGCCCACCCACGACCTCCTCAACCTCCTAGTGCCGCCGCGTGGCAAACATCAGCAGCCTAGCGCTGCGCTCCTGATCCAAGAGATGGTGCTCCTCGACGAAGCCATCATCATCACCAACGCAGTCGAGCAACACGTGTTTCGATCTCCGAGGCTTGCTGTCGGGCCACTCTGTGGGATGACATGCCACCGCGATTGCTCACCAAAAAACGAAAACGCTACGTGTTAACCGATACGTGCGCAATAAAGTGGTACGGTTTATGCGGATACAAAATGCATTACGTTCAATGGCCACTTAGTCGGGGATTTGCCTTTACTACTTTTAAAATGAAACTACTGTTTAAGCGGGTATGGAGTATCTTTTAAAAACAGCAAAAAATACTGAACTAATGCGTAAAAATGCAATGATAACTTACGCCACCTGTCGCCCCGGCTTGGAAGCGTAAGTGGGGTCTGGCGACTCAGTGTTCCTGTGAGCGTCTAGGCGATTACTGTAGTTTCTGTGTGTTTTTCTATCACAGTTTTACGAGTGTGTAAGCCTTCAGTGGCGTCGAGAAACAAATTCTACGTAGTTGACTGCTCGAACAGGACTAAATACTCGCCAGGAATACATTTCTACATGTTTTCGGTGCTGATGCTGAGGGTGTCAGAACGAAATGCTTTTTGTTTCGTGTTTAGTTTCGTGCCACCGGATAAAGTATCGTTCCATTTCTGTTCCTGAACGAAAAAAAAGAGTTCCGTAATGGCTCGGAACTGTTTTCATATGTATGCAAAAGATTGAAGTTATAGTAACTACAATATCATCAGATTTCCCCTTTAAAAACCCTGGACAGGAATAAAACAGAGTAACTATACCACGAATTCCTAACCAAATTAACAAAAATCAGTGCTTTTCGAAGTTATAGTATTGAATTTTCTCAAGAGTTAATTAGAAATTTTCTCAGCAGGTTCAATGCTTTGAGTCAAGAGTGTGAGCATGATCTCGGAAGCCATCCGTCATCGAGTGTTCTCTCTGATATGGAGACCGCTGTTCTGATCGAGCAAGCTTAACCGACAACAAAGCCCTCTCCACGACGGCCTGTGTGACAGGCACGCGAAATTCCACTTGAATTTAATACAAACAGCTATGGCTGCCACTTTTTTCGTTTCCTGGATTATTTCGACGCATCTCTGAAATACCTGCAAGAGATGCGAGCAGATGTTGAACCCTGAGTTATGCACTATTGCTCACGTTGCATGACCTCAGTTGTTTCAGAAGTTTTCCCGTGAACCAAAAAACAATAAGTATTTCATTTTTGCTGCGGAACGAAATAATAACGTTCCGGTTACGTTCTCGTTCCGGTCAAAAATATCGTTTCTTTTTTTTTTCGTTTTTCGTTCCATTCAGACACTCTGCTCTAAACAGCTCCCCGTTCGCTATGCCTCAAACAAGAAGGCGTGGATGACATGTCAGCTGTTCACAGAATGGCTGCAAATGTGGGACGTCGAGCTGGGCAAGTCGGGGCATCGCGCTTTGCCTTCTTGTGGACAACTGCTCGGCCCACCACACCACCTGCGAGCTCAAAAACATAGAGCTGAAGTTTCTGCCGGCCAACACGACAGCGAAGCTGCAACCGCTCGACCAGGGCATTATCAAGTCCTTCAAGGTGGGCTACAGGAGGCAACTCCTTGATAGGCTGCTGATCAACCTCCGCATGAGTACAGAGCTGAAGGATGACCTGCTTGGTGCCATTCAAATGACGACGGGCGCCTGACGAGACGTGAAGACGGACACAGTGGCCAACTGCTTCCGGAAGGCAGGCTTCGTGATGGCAGAACTTGTGGAAACCGGTGAAGACTGCGACGAAGAACGCATAGACGATACTTTCGTGAGTTGTCGTCCCTCTTCCTGGCTGCCGTTCCACCCGAAGTGTCTCCAGACAATTTCGCGGAAGCGGACTGCAATGTTCAGGCTGTGGCGAGCCTCGCTGACAAGGACATTGTAGCTGCGGTCGCAGGGATCCAGGATGCCCAGGCCGACAGCTCAAGTGGCGAGGAAGACTGTCTGGACGAGGAGGCGGCTACACGTGCATACACCGCCGCTGAAGTGGCGGCAGCATTCGGCTTGATTCGCCGTTCCGTGGATATCAAATTTGATAAGAAACAGCAGCATCGGCACTCGCTTTTAGCCGCGTATTGGCACGGTCCGCGCTACGCGCGGGCATCGTGCAGAAACATCAGCTGTTCGTGGATTTCACAGCTCAGAGTGCAGCGTTGTTAATACACTCAGTATCGTACTTCGCACCGGGCAAGGCGCACGCGATGAGTCAGTATGCTACCGCGAGGAAAAAAAAAAAAAAGCCAGACGGGTGCCGCTCTCGCCGCAGTGGTGACATGTGCTCTGAACTGCGCTGAAAAATTGCGCAAGGATAGTTTGGCTCATATATTGCAGTTCTGTTTTTTTATAATACCGTCGCTTTTTCTAAATTCTGCCCAGTACTACAGTGATGGTGTGTTAAAATGAAAACGGTATATTAGCTGCGTTAGAAGCATGCGACTGTTGTGTAGAGTAGCTGATTTCGATGCGTGCTGATATCTGTGTACACGTGTTTTCGCCATAGGTGCTCATGCGCTCACTGCGTGCAAATGGGGAAAGAGGAGGACTGGTGCTGCTGCCTCGAAATTCGGCAGATTCGCGACCGCCAGAAACATCTGAGGTGCATCACAACAACAAAAAAATTTAAGAAATTTAAAATTCACGAAGGCAAGTCGTGGTGGCGGCGAGGGCCCCTTCAGGTGCGGAAACATAGAAGGAACCGCGTCGCTGTTCAGTCGCACACTCTTGATCGTCAATCCCAGCGACTGCATGAGAGCCGGGTTTCGTACGTAGTCGCTGTCACGAAAGTGCTTGGAGCGCAGCACGCTTGATCTCGTAGGTTTGAAGTCTTTTCTTTTAACTGCAGCGGACCATTTTGCAGCCATCTTCTGATCCCGAGGAAACTTGTGAAAAGCGACCTCATCGTGACCGTAAGTGCTGCGGCAGCCATATGCCGCGCAGTAACTCGGCATCGCGAGTCCACTTCAACCTTGCACAAACACAAGTAGTGAATGTCGGATGGCGAAAATCTTCAATCAGAAGACCAGGCGACAGCTCAAGTGGCGAGGAAGACTGTCTGGACGAGGAGGCGGCTACACGTGCATACACCGCCGCTGAAGTGGCGGCAGCATTCGGCTTGATTCGCCGTTGTTGCAGCAACATGGAGGGAACCGGACTGTCGCTCCTGGACAGCCTTAATAAGATCGAGGCCAGCGTCTTCAACTTTATTTCGAAGACGAAGAAGCAGGCCAAGATAAGCATCGCGCAAATAAAACACTGTTGCATCGTGTGTGCGGAATTAGTTGTCATTCTTGAATGCGCCGATTGTAGATGATCGTCTGCCACTGTTCGACTGTAGTGACAAGCTCAGCCTATATAAATTTGCTAAAGAAAACCTTGAGCCACATCTTCAAGGTCTGGTTATTTTCACATCTTCGGCCCACAGAAATGTTTCCCTGTCGACATGCAGCTGGATATCGTAGTACTAGATCCTCTGTTTACAGTATGCCGGTATCACATGGGCACTCTTCATCGTGATGTGTGCATTTAACTTGAGCACTTTAGCTGATGTCAGTGGCTAGTTTGATCCAGAAAAGTGTGGACTGTGTAGCTGTGATCGCCATTGGGTGGGATCAAGAAACTGGATGCAGATTTGAACGATACCTGTGAGACACCGGCACCACTCACAGACACAGGCCCTAAAGGAGTACTGACACGATTTTGCGGCGGCTCAATATGTGGTATGGTATGGTATGGTAAAACTTTATTGTGGAAGCCAACGAGTTCGTCGGCCCGGGCTAAACCACCGGGCGCTCCATAGCCGAGGGGGGTAACCTCTCGGCGATAGTCCTGGCGCGCTGGACAGCCCATAGTTGGTCTGTCAGTTCTGAGCTGGTCAAGACAGTTCCGATATTATCCTCTTTGTACAACTGTAAATTACTTGTACAGCCCCATAGAATGTGCGTCATGTCAGCGTGGGCGTACCCGCACCAAGGACAGGCTGGTGATGGATGTAAATGCGGATGTAGCCTGTGTAGGTGTGCAGGATTCTTAAACGTGTGCGTTTGCAAGCATCGTAGGTCTGTGGCTTGAGATCTATCAAGTTGCTGGTGTGGATGTGGATACGTTTGCCTCTGCTTTCTGAAATGGCTAAATGTGCATTTTTCGTTTCCTAGCCATGTATTGTTAACGTCTTCCGCACACAGAAGCCAGGAAACACGTACAAAATATTTTAGCTTGGTTTTAAAGTTTTCGTCGCCCAGCACTGCAAGCCAGCCCCAGCGCAATGGACGCTACGATGACGTATGAGCACAGTCTATTAAAAATAGCCGAAACCGCCGTCAGTCACTGGACGACCGCGAAATTGTCGTTGTTTGCGTGCCCCACGTGTAATTGACCACAGACGACAGAGTTGCAGAGACGCTATCACGAATTTCTATCCCTACGTGACTCAGACGTCGTCCGACTATGTTGATACGTACAAGGAAACCGCCCCCTCAAAATCGAAAGTGGGCTTTTAAGGAACGTGTATTAAAAATATATTCATTGCCTTGCGAGGCACTGTGATACTCTTTTTGTGGTTCTCCACGCCAGTGCTTTCATTTACAGCAATAATACGAGGATGTCAAAAATTCGTGTCAGTAGTCCTTTAAGGGGGGACACGGGTCTTTGGGACGAAAAAAATCGCGAAAAAATCGAATTTTGGAAAATGGTATTTTCGAAATCTAGAGGTCTTATTACACTACTACACGAAGTTTCTCAGCTCTTGCATTAATATTTTAGCCGTAGCATAACTCTATTTCAATAATACTGGCAGAATTGCAGCCGAAGTTATTGCTAAAAAGGCCCTTTTTTCGCAAAACGCAGCGGCCGTTTCACGCGTCGCAGCGTGGCTATCTTGGTCTCGTTTGAAAGAGCTTTCTTCTTCATTTTCCCGCCAACTCCTGTTCTATGCTCCCATTAGCTTTCTGAAAATAGCGCGCGAAAAAAGAGTCCCAGCGCAAGCCCTCATTCGTTGTTTAGCGCACGTGACCCGAGCTCGGAATACGATTGGCGCAATTCGTTTCTTGTCGTCTGCACAGCGCTCATCCGCGCTGTCGGCCGTGCGCCATGTTTTCAGTGCGAGTGACCAACGCCGATGGCTCGCACTGAAACGATGGCTCGGAAGAAGTCGCACACGAAAAAAAGCGTTTGGAGCAAAGAAGGTGCGACGCGCACTTATCGACAACATCAGGAAGAGGAGTGTAACGCAGCCGAACGTCGAAACCGTCGCCGCCGCCGCCTCTGCTGATGCCACCGATAAGGGCCTAGGCCTAACAAGCCCGTCGTCGTGTGGAGGTGCCGATGGTCGCGTGCGTTGCGATACGAGGTTTCTGCAGCCCACAGAATTGGAAGAGGGCACAAAAAGAGCACAAGATAAACTGCTGCAGCTGTCGTCCACCCCCGCGACGGAAAGGAAACGGGATCTACTGACTGACAACGCCGATGCCGCATGTGAAACGCCTGACGCAAGTGTGTTTACAATTGTAAGCTTAGATTTGGTGAACACACTGCTTGTGCATGCGAAGTGTAAATTATGCGGTGCTGGGGACCTAGAAATCGTCAGAGACGATCGCGAATACGGACTCGCCGTCAAGCTGTGCACGAACTGCAGTGACGTGATGTGGACTTGGAGCTCGACGCGCGTCCGTGGTGAACATAAGGCAAACCCGTTTTCTGTGAATGTTCTCGCGGCTCGCGCTATGCAAGCTACTGGAAACCGCCAAACAGCCTTCAACGACATATTCTTGCTGATGAACATCAGCCGTCGCGGCCTCCACACAAAGACGTGGCAAAGCTACCTCAAAGGTAAGCTGGTTCCCGCAGCCGATCGTGCGGCCAAAAATGTGACGAGCGAGTGCGCGCGGTCGGTTTGCGAGCTCTATCAAGATTTGTGCCTCGGCAACCCCGAAACATCGCAGTGTCGTACGATGGGTCGTGGATGACTCGCGGACATTCCTCACACATCGGTGTCGGCACCGTGATCGAACTGTTCACGGGGCTTTGCTTAGACTACGTTGTTCTGAGCAATTTCTGCGCGGGGTGCGAGACAGGCCCAAAGGAAAGCGATCCGTCTTTCGACAGCTGGAAAAAAGACCACAAGTGTCAGAAGAACAGTGACAAAAAGTCGGGAGAAATAGAAGTGGAGGCAGCTCTTATTTTATGGAAGAGGTCCCTCGAGCGGCACAATCTTCGGTACACAACGGTACTCAGTGATGGGGACAGCCGTACTTATCTCGCACTCCAAGAGGAGAAAGTGTATGGTTACATCGAAATAGAAAAAGAGGACTGCGTGAACCATGTGCAAAAACGTACGGGCACGGCACTACGCAACCTCGTTTCAAGAAGCAAAGCTTCTGGCCTTCAGAGCCTTGGTGGAAAAGGTCGGCTCACGGCTGACCTAATCACGCGGCTAAGCTCCTATTACGGATGGGGTCTGAAAACGCACAAGGGAGATGTGAATGCCATGCACAAGGCAGTGATGGCAACCTACTATCACATAACATCTAACGACACTGTGTCGAACCATTCATTATGCCCAACAGGCCCCAACTCGTGGTGCCGCCAAAATGCCGCAGAGGCTAGGGGAGAGCCAGCACCAAAACACCCTCGTAACCTGCCTCCTCATGTTTGTCAGGCTTTGTTGCCTATATATGAACGCCTGAGCGACAAAAAATTACTTGAGAGGTGCCTGCAAGGGAAGACTCAAAACAGCAATGAGAGTCTCCACTCGGTCATATGGTCGCTTGCACCCAAGGAGCGCCATGCCTCCCTCTTTACTGTACAAGCAGCTGTGGCGGAGGCTGTGCTAAGTTCAATGCCGGAAACGTGAGAGCAACTGCAACAATACTAAAGGAGCTCAGTCTAAGCCCCAGCACACTGTGCAGCAATCGCATGGCCGAAAAAGACCATCGGCGACTGGAAGCTTCAACTCGAAAGCGTGCATCAGCAGAAAACATGCACGAGCCCTGAAAAAACGCCACACAGGCAATGCACAAAAGGACTATGTGCCAGGAGGCTATTAAAATCAGTTACAACCAGTAACTTGTAAATAAACTTGTAAATATTTTGTGATATTCTTGAATAAATTGAGCTGTTTGTGTTTTTCTCGATTTTCTCAGAACAAGCTTTTTACTCATTTTGCTTGTTTGGTGCAGCAATATCTAAAGCCCCAGGATAGCTACAGCTATAATTTTTTTTTATATGTGATGCTGAATGCATAGAGCTTGAACTGCTGCAAGCAGATTGTTCTTTTTCTCTTTCTATAATTTTTTATCTGCTTTTGTTCAAGTTCATTAGTAGCTGTGGCATAAACATCTAAGCTTTGATGAGCTCCTAAATTGTTATTTGTTGTTGCATTTGAAAACTGCTTGCAGCAGTTCATTCCTTATGTATTCTGCTTTGCATTCATGCCCTAAATTTAACTTTCTGCCCAGCTGATTTTTATCTATTGTCTTTCCAATTATTAGTAATTAACATCTAATTAGTTCAATAACTAATTGAGTGACAGAAAAAATAACTGCATTTTTGAAATCAGCACAAGAAAATACATGTACCTGTGCTTTTAAATTGAGTTTGGTTAAAAAATAAAGAAAATAGCTTCAGGTACCATGTCCCCCCTTAACTCTTCCGTTACCACGCCTATTCAAATCGATCACCGGTGATCGATGATTAAAACTGCCGATTTCGACGCGTTAAAGACGTTTCCCGTGCATACAGTGGCATTTCGCGTTTAGTTTGGGGACTGCTCTTCTACAATCCGTTCAAATTTTCCCGCTCTGACGACATCGCGATTTTTGACGGAGTTTTTCGCGAAGTAATGTGCGTGTGTTTCTGGAAAAGGGGGCGTGGCCGCCACACATGAGAAAAAAGCACGCTGCTCGAGTTTGTGCTCCATTATTATCAACATTTTGTTATCAAACGATTCCTAAGAAGTCAGTTATCAAATAGTGTCGTCAGTTTTGACAAGGCAATAATGTTTGGCCGTGATAATTACGTGAAAATGACACCAGCTATTCACCAGCGAGCTTTGGTTCCGAGTTTGGACAATTTTAATCAAATACAGCTCGTTTCTGAAGGTCCGTCGCGTGTCTAACTTGTTGATCTGGCCTTTTCAGCGAGTTTGCAGCAGTTTCGGTTTCGCTTCTCTTTATCTACGCGAGAGGGGCGCATCCGGCGTTAGCGTCGGTGCGCTCGGCAATCTCTCCGCCGCTCCCATGGCGGCGACGTCCCGCGGGACTGTGTCGCGGGAAAAACGTTCCGCTCGGAAGTATGCTGAACCCGCACACGAATTTAGTGAAGTTGAGTCGAGCTACGATTCCAAAGATGACACCAGCTCATATTCAAGCTCTGAAAGCGGCGGCACTTCGAGCCAGCCCGGGTCATCCTCAGCTGTTCACCGGCAAGTTTCGTTTTCGGCCTTGGGCGGTCTCGTCCGTCAGGAGCGCTTATCTGCCGATCTGGGTGCACGCCCTTTGAGATATCCTCGTTATCTGCAGGGTACGCGCAGCGCTTGGACAGGATGTGCTGCCGCCGGCAGCGAAAAATCTTCAATTCTCACCAATAAGGCCGCCCAGCGCGCATCTCGGCCTGGCACACTGGAGTAGCGCAAAGCGTTTCACGACATCGCGCGATTTTTTTTTCCTGCCCTTCACAGTGGCGGTGACCAGAAACATCTGTGAAAATGCAAATATACTTGGATGCATATCTTTGAGCTTCCGACCTATGCTGAAGGAGACGGCTCGTGGAAACAGCTGACTCCGGAGGAACTGGTGAAATTTATTGGACTGCTCATTTATATGGGCATTGTGCACGTCCCGCGCATTCGCCAAAACTATGCCGAAAAGAGAAAAAAAACTACCGCAACGGCTACAAGGAACGCAAAGTTGAAAAAAAAAGAAGTTTTTTTGTGAAAGGTGTGGTGCGCACCTGTGCTTCACCTCATGGCATGAGCGGTGAAGCAGTTTCCGGTCTGCAGTATTTTTTATCTGTGTGTAAATCGGGCTTATGTGGATTGTTTATTTTTCTTTTAGAATATTCTTGGATCATTTACCTTCGAAATGTATATTTTGAATTTTCTTTGTTGGTAATATTTTTGTAGATATTGTGTTTTCTTTGTATTGTTTTTCTCAAATTCCTAAGAAATAGTAGACTTAATATTTTTTTAAAGTTGTGTAATATTTTCTTTTCTTTTCAAACTTATGTTATTTATAAAGAGCATTTCATTACGCACAATTTGGTGTGCTGCAATGTAACCTAGAGCATTATTTGCACTAGTAAAAAAAATTTTTCCGCAGACCTATAAAAAACGGCCATTTTCACGCGGTAACGAAAGAGTTAAGGAAGGAAAAGCAATGCGGCTATCTTCAGTGTACAAAATGCCTTTCCTTTGAAATTGGCTTTATGATAACACTGGCACACTGCAGCTGCTCTAAATTCAGAACGAATACAGTGTAAACCAGTCGCAGTCAAGCATGAAATCAACCAATGCAGCCATGTGACAAAATGCACCCTGCCACCATGGGCATCGCATTTTGCGACTGTACCTGACCCTGAGGCTTTTGCCAATGCCATGAACGTGGTTTTTGTTTTGTATGCGATTCTAATGTCTAGGACTCATTTTATCACAAAGAAAAGCCGTGCAAAAGATTCGTGTAAATACGGTGCATTTTCCCGAATAGTACATTCATTCTTGCACTATTTTCAAACCTGCGTGAACAATGTTCTCCAGTATTTCGCACTGTACCCTTTCCTGATCAACTTGGTGGCTGCTACATTAGTACAAGAGAGAGGGGAAGGGAGAGAGACGGTATACCTGCGGGTCTTTCTCACTATCTGGCCACCTCTATGTACAGTCTGCTGCGAAAGGTCAAGACTAATACAACTAAAGTGAGCTACATAGCAAGAACAAAAAAACTTCAAACGATGAACTGAAATAACCTCTTCATGGTTCGTTGCCACGAGGACTTTTGAGTTTTCTTCCTCTGCACTGTTCCCACCTCTTGCACCATCATCTGGCACATAAGGACACCACACCACGCGGCGATATTCACTTGAGACTTCATCCGTTGGGCGGTCAACCTAAAAGATGTGAAAGGATGCATCTTGTTACATATGCATTGTCAAATCCTTTACTCATGCTGCCTTTTTATAATTTTAACATGGTGCACAATAAAATGGCTTTGCAATTCCAGCTCTAACATTTTATCATCGCATAAACCGAAATACAGTTAAACCTGCTTATAACAAACCTCCATATAACGAATTCCTGGATATAACAAAGTCCTTCTACTCCCCGCCGTTACTCCATAGAAGCACATGTATTTGAGACCACGAGCAACAACCGGAAGCACCTTCTCCGCCACAATGGGCTGCGAAGCGGCAGTGTCGCGCTTAGCGCACTCGAAGGCACAGCGACTGCGAGAGCGAGCGCACGTGTGCGTGCATGTGAGCATGCACGAGGCGGGCCTGAATCCCTTGATCAGACGATCCTGCCGCCGCGGGCATGTCCTTTCCCCCTCACTTCAAACCTGATCCCGCAACTTGCTGAAGCTGGCCTAGCCCTCCAAGCCAGCACCCACATTTTCCAGTTGGTGTTGCCGAGCAGCGCCGGCTTAAGAGAGAAAGAAAAAAAAACACGAGTTTTTGTTGCTTTTTTTTCAGCGTGCTGGCAGCGCCACTCTTCGGTTACTGCGCAAGTCTCTGCGCTTCATTTTGCTAACTTGACACTAGGTGACAGCGCTTGTTAGGCCTAGCTCGCGGGTCGCGGGCGGTGCACCTCACTGTAAGCTTACCTTTGACAACACAGGGATCCGGTGCACAGAAATCGCACTCACAGGGTGATTCAAGGGCAGCGCACGTGAAATGATTAAAAAGAAAAACTGGAAACAAACAGCTGTAAACTGGAGGACACGGGCGTGCATTCCATGCAGAGTGTTCACATCTGACAAATGGCAGTAGCAGCATTCCTTGTCGCCTTGGAAATCCTATCCCCAGAGGGCATGCACGCAACGCGCCGACTTTTTTTTTTTTTTTTTTCCCTCCGGTCATAGTTTATTTGTTCCGCACTCTTTCCTCCTCCACGGCGATTCACTGCGCTCTTTTCAGGCGGTGCACTTCCTTTGTGAAGCATGCTCCCTACCTCAATTTATCGGGACGCAGGAGTTTTGAATCGCCACGCGGAACAGTGCAGATCGATGAAGTGGGAAAGCCACAGCGCAACCGTTCACAGGACTGCAGGGGTTCAAAGGTGGGGGGGGGTTGCATTTATAACGCAGGAGAGCAAAAAAGTATCTGGAATTTGACTACTTAAGTTGGGGGGGTGTCTATTATGCGAGTGCGTTCATTACACGCATAAATGTGGAAAGTCCTCGGAAGAAGAGACTTCATATTTGAAGCCACTCTTGCGTATCACTGTGCCCGCCTGCACAGCGAAGGGTGCGGCTGTATAAAGTCTCTCCGTGCGCACGCGCCGGCTAGCTGGCTCAGGCAGGACGGGAAGCACAAAATACAGTCAAACCTCAGTTAATATGTAGTTGGCCGGGAATGACGTTTGGGTACGCACTAAGCGATGTACGAATTAACCGTCAGTGCCGGTTTAGCGGCTACTAACCAGCCAAAAATGAACGTCACGAACCCCATAAACACACTCATGCACACACAGGCACGCAAGCTTTATTCAAGGACAGGCAGCAAAAAAATCTGTTATTTTCACTTGCCACCGTGGTGGCCTCGCCGCGACGATGGCATCTCAACTCAACTGAATTGCACAGGTTTAGCGACGGCATCAAAACCTGTGCAATTCAGTTGAGCTGCGAAAGTTAGCGCTTGCTCAGTAAGAAGCGGTCCAGTGACAGGCAGGTTCATGCTCCGCGCCTTCTTTAACCAAAGAAGCAGGGCCTTTTCCACTTTGGGAAACGCAGAGTCTCTGATGCGGCACCTCTTCAGATTGCTGCCTGTGCCGCCCCTCAACTTTTCGCGAGCGTTCCATATCCCGCACACAGTCGTCAGAGGCAAGTCCTTTTCACGGGCTACCGCAGATTTCTTCGCTCCATCTTCAATGGTGCGAATGATTTCCAGTTTTTCCTTAACACTCAAAACGCGATACTTCGGCATAGCAGTCCTCACGTGCGAATTACATCGCACAACACGCGCACCAAACAATAAAAAAAATACGCCGTGCAAAAGACACGCCACTGTGCAAAACACCACCGGCGGACACGGGAGAATGAAAAAAAAAAAAAAAGAAACATGGCGGATTCCAAAGTGACAGCGAATTCCCCTACCGTCAGCCGCTGCGGACTAACAAAAACCAATCTCGTAGGCCATACAAACAAAAAATACGTCAACGTGGCAATCTCGAAGGCCATGCTTTTGCGCGCTTTGATAAGCAACAGCCGTACGAACAGAAAATACGTCAACGTGGCCATGTTTTGACGTCACTATCGCTGCAGTTTACCAATCTCGAAGGCCATACTTTTGCGCGCTTAGATGGGCAACAGCCGTACGAACAAAAAATATGTCACCGTGGCCATGTTTTGACGTCACTGTCGCTGCAGTTTATCACTCTCAAAGGCCATACTTTTGCGCGCTTCGATCGGCAGCAGCCGTACGAACAGAAAATACGTCAACATGGCCATGTTTTGACGTCACTATCGCTGACAATTTTAGTCCGGTCGTCGCCGCTCGTGAATCGAACGTCTGCGCAAGTGAAATTTTGCCGATTTTCTGCCTGTGAACATATAAAAACAAGAAAATGGTACGTACTAACCGTATGTAATGCAACAAGCGACTACGGCTTAAGCGGTCAGCCAATACATGGGGTTCAATGGGGACTGGGTGGGGGAATCTTGGCGACTACGTTTAAACCGGAGGTACACATTAAGCGGGTACGTATTAACGAGGTTTGACTGTATTTTTTTTATTTGCAATGTGGGCTAAATATTTGGGGTGCACATTATGCAGGTAAATACGGTATTCAAAACCTACTTCACACCTGAAAGTAAGTAAGATGAAACATGAAAATATGGACAGAAAAGCACGGGCACTAGTGGGCTCACAGCTAGAATATGACTGTGCAAGCTATGCAATACAAATGAAAAACAAGAACACTGAAATCACCTTCACCAAAAGAGTCGTATTGTTCTCGTGGATTTCATAGACACAGAGAGTCCCAAACTCGTCCACTATGGCCAGCATCACTGTTGTTGCAAGTCGGGCAAATGCCATGTCCCGTATCTCGCCCCTAAATCCTTTGATAAGAAGGCGCTCGCCTGTTTTCAGGTTCAGGATCCGCACTACACCCGCAAGGGAAGTTGGAGCTGAAAGTGAGCCACACAGGATATTAGCGTACTTAATGAAACCTGCAGGCAGCATGAAACACTTCACAGACATGTCGAAAGCTGTACCAATCCAAAGCCAAGCACAGTATCTATCATGTTTCAATCACGAACCCATGATCACCGTCATTATCAGCCTATTTTACATCCATCGTAAGGTGAACTGCGCTAGCACACACAGACAAAGAAGAGGCAGGCAAGACATGCATAGACTTGCAACTGAGTGTTTTGTTGATGAAAATTATACACACACACACACACACACACACAGAGAACATGAAAACAGTTCATTGGCCATCCAACCATTGATACAGTGAAAACCAAATTATACGGCATTTTCAGGACCGCCCGAGGGCATCATGAAATGAGGGCATCATAAAATCCAAATATAAAAATTTATGCCCTTAGGTGGGCCGCAATCCCGCTGCCGCGATTCCCAACAGCAGCAGTAAAACATGGCACACACTTAAGGCGGGACGTTGCGCACGTTGCGCCGCGGCGTCATTGGCGTGCACTGTCTCGGGATCCGCCAGGCGCCGCACTAGCTTCGCCGCTGCTTCTCGGGCTCGCACCGCGGGATCCTGGGGACGAGCACGAGCCGCCGCGGCCCTCCGTGCCCGCCGCTCCGCTTCGTCCATGCCCCACCGACGATCCGACACCCATAACTTCCGGAGCTTCGCCCACCTCACCATCATTCACCTCGTGGATATGCTGTGATTTTTTTCTCATAGCGCCTTGCGTGCCCCTACCAGGGGAAAGCGTGGCGCTGTGATTTTAGGAAATGTCCATGGATAAAGCTGAGTTCTGCAGCTTCATAATGAGTAATCAATGGCAAAACAGCATACTAACAAAGCATCATAAAGGATTTTCAGGTAATGCAAAAAAAGGCAAGAAATTGCTTTTTATGTCATAGACTATTTAACCATCATGGTGAACACAAATATAAAATGTTAGTTTAGCATTCTTGAAACCTTTAGGTGTCTTTTCCTAAAACACTACTTGCCATGTTATAACTTTTTCGCTATAAGTACATTTTACAGTCAATGCTACGTAACTAAAATGTTGGAACCTTGCAGAGAGGTGAACTTGGTAAGCTTAAAGGGCAAACCTCATATGCGCAAGAATGCACGCAAAAGCGACGCGTGACGCAATGAGCGACGAAATGGACCATTCGCGCGACATGTCATGTAGTCAAAATTGCGCAAACACTCTGTTTTGAAAATCTAGAATCGGTCACCCATCCCCCAGAAAGGCCATTTCCTCATAGCCAATAGCAGAAAGCCGAAACAGGATGTACGTCAATGACGCACTTCCGGTTGCCGCCATGTGCATGGTATTCATGCAAGTACGCAGGAAAAAACCACCACAAAGCAATAAAAAACACTGTGTACCTCTGCGTAGCAAAACATATCACTCTACATTGCATGCCATGGTCAACGCTCCAGTTTCACGCCTTGATGCCATGAACACTGGATATCGAAGTTTCCATGCAAATGAGGTTTAGTTATGCAAACTACAGCTCGCACGACGGTAGCCCGCTTCGTGTCGCCCGTCACTGTCGCGTGCATTTCCGTGCATATGGGGTTTGGCCTTAACTTTGACAAGAGCCTATTTGAATATGCCAACTAAGTCATCCTTTCAACACAGTAGACTCACAATAACTCAAACTCAGTTAATTCAAACAAATTTCAAAATTTTGATTGGCCCATGTTTTTAATGTATTTTAAAGGGACAGACAACTGGCCAGGACATGTGAACGGATCTTTGTGCATTTCGAAAGACTTTAGCAATTTGAACACTATTTGTATTTTTAAACTGAGCTTAAAAAATTGTGGCAACTGAAACGTGGCGCAGCCTAGTGGGGACGCCCTGGTACTGCTATTTGGAGTCTTTGAATCGCTGTGCGTCACCTTCTGTTCTTCATACCACCATAACTCAACCTCAAAGTTGCAGTCAGCGCACAAAAAACGCCCATCTCCGCCCTACTACTTGCTTTCTCCGCACTAAAAGGAGTCGATGCCGAGAAGCAGCGCTGCCTTCGCGGCAGCCGAAAACCTGTTATTAACCTTGGCACATGCACTCAGTGGCTCCCAGGCGAGTGCACATGCGCGCTGTGGAGCATAGCCTGGTGCAAACAGAACCGACGGCTGTCAGCCACTGCTAGCAACATATGTTGTATGTAAGACTCCATAGGCAAAAAATTGTCATAAAAAAATGTTTCACGGCGTTTTCCCCATTGTCACTGCATGACTAGACACTCTGAACAATAAGCTTTCCATTGGAATAAAGAAAACGAGTACTTTAAAAATCGTTTGTCGGTTCTTTTAAAGCTGCTTAATTCAAACAGCACTATCACATAAATTCTGTTAATTCGTACCTCTTGCTTGCTCTCGCCGTAAAATATCTGCTGCCTTCACCGCTTCTAGCCGAACATTTCTGTTCTTATATTGTTAAAAGAACCAAAAAAAGCTGACTACCTGCCTGCATGTGCCAAAGCAACTGAGACGGCAGCGCGGCAGGTGCGGTTATGTATGGAAACGACACACGTGACAATCGGCTCTCCTTTCCCCAGTGTTGGAACGTATCATAGCTAAATGGTCAAAGCAACCCATTTATTAACTGCGCAAACCAACAGGATCACATGCAGATAGAAAGAAAGTAAGAATAAAGAGACAGCAGGTGCTGCAAGTATGAAAATGATGTGCGTGACCCTCACCAACTCCGCTAACTCCGCCCGACTCCGGCATGGGACTAGTCTTTTCGAGTCACCGCTGTCTGGCCGTACATTAATGTGGTTCCGTCTATGCCTACATTCGCATCATGTCGCCATCTAAGGGAAAGTACCAAACTTTCCGCAAAGGAGAAATTGGCTGCTGCAGAAAAGTTTGACACTGGAGTCAAGAAGACTACAGTAGCACTGAAGTACACAATATCTAAAAGCACTCTGACGACCATCATGAAAATGAAGGGCAAGCTCCAGGACAATGCAAGCCAATTTGCATCAGACAGACAGAGGCTTAGGGACGAGACGCACCCTGAGCTAAAAAAGGTACTTCTATGGCTAAAGCGTGCACAAAGCTCTAATCTACCAGTAAGTGGACCAATTTTATGGGAAAAGGCGGAAGAACTGGCGTTGCGGATGGACTAGAAGAATTTAAGTGCAGCGATGGCTGGATTTCGCGCTTTAAGAAGCGACACGATCTCATCTTCAAATCAGAGTGTTGCCATGAACACTCATTTTCACCGACTGGAAGCAGACACGTGTACAATGCCTACTGCAAAAATATTGTTTTTAAAATGCGAATAGCACTTAACTATTACATGTGAACGTTATGTTGAATAAATGTACGTTTTATAACAAAAAAGTTGGTACGTTGCCATGAGTCATATTTATGAGAACTGATCATTCAAACAAAATCCTGGGGTCCCTTCAAATTCGAATTAACGAGAGTCTACTATAGTTTGTGAAAATGTACAGTGAAATATCAAGGTCTTACTGGGACTATTAAGAGGTGCCACGACAAGGGAGAGAGGGAGAGATAAGGTCAATAGGTGGATAGCAAAATCTCAGTTGTCGCAAGGAATTGTAGGTTACTCCGCAGTCTGCTACAACTTCCAGCTCGAGGCTTCGTGCCGCCGCCACTTGCCGCCGTCGTTTCGTGGTTCAGGGTCACGATTCTTCGTTCACTAATGCGCTCGATGTTTGATTCAGGACGCAGCTTTGGTGAAAAACTGCAGTGCAAGCATCGCTCGACAGTTCTGAAAGGTAGGTGGGAGCTGTCATCCTTCGTAACCCTCCCGGACTGTGGCTATGTGTTGCGGGTAGGTATGTCATGTCCCAAAGGGTCATGTTAAGTAGTCATAGAACGTTTACGATTAACTAGGCTAGGTTCGTCAACATAACATATGTAGCTTGTAATACACTGGAAGTCAACCAAAGAAGTGGATGACTTGTTCTTGCAACGATCGCGATCCCGACAATGCTGCAAAGCGTGGTTGTGTGATCAGCGAATGTCAACGTGAATGGGCAACCGGTTTTGTAACTTGCGTTCGTTGACAAGCGTGGTTGACACTTGGCGAAGGATATCGAGTGTTATAGACATTTCGCAATCGCAGTTATCACTATGCGCATATTTAGTTTCAAAGGCCATACACCGAGGCTCAGTAATATCATAGCGGTGCGCAGAGCGCGCGTTGTCGTCCGCTGCTGTCCCTCATTTGCTGCCACCCGTTTTTTCTCGAGAGGTAGGTGCCTCGTATAACTGCACAGAGAAGGCACTTATTGCTTTGAGTACATGAAAAAATAAAGTTCACCTCACTTCTCTTCCCTCTTTCGTGCAGACTCATCAGTTTTTTCATTGTACCGAAATAAAGATGGCCCATAAACAATGTGCTGAGGATTTATCATTAAGTTATTGAGACTAGAAATTAAATTAATCAAGTTAGTTGCCAAAACACTTGCATGTGATGAAATGGTATTCACATATTCTGGCTCCTACATTTGGAACCCAGAGCTCGCCTGTCACGGTCCCTCATTTGACGGCAACAGCCCATTTACGCTTGCGCGCTTCATCCAACGAAAACAACACATATTCTTTCCTTTCACGGAATAATTCGCGAACCCTAATGCCGAGCAGCATACCATAATAACTTCACAGAAGCGTGTTTTCTTTGAGAGCAGCGAAAACGTGCAGCAAGAATCGGCATACAAGGCCGAACGAAGGAACCAGGCATAAGCCTTGAACCGGAAGTCGGGAGCAGACGAAAACGTCATTTCGCTATCCACCTATGCATCTCTCTGAAGCACATAATGTTTCCATGTAATAGAACACTACAAACAAAGTGACAGATTCACCACAACAGCCCTTTAAAGGGATCGACAACAGATTTTAAGGACTGTTTTTTACAGATCAATAAAAAGCTCGCCCCCTGTACTGTTTTCACCTGCAGCGGTTACTTCCAAAAGCGCATGGATATTTAGCACGCAGAATTTTTCTACTTGCAAAGCCTCTAAAAAAGACAGTGCACACTCTAGTAATGTTGAAAAGCAGTCGTGAAGCCGATAATCCGTCTCGCTTCTGGGCATCATTCTGCTTTCACAGGAGTGAGGGTAGCTGTGATTCATTACATAGATTTTGTCCTTTTACAGTGAAAGCTCGTTAATTCGAACTTCAATAATTCGAATTTATGGATAATTCAAGCTGTACGATTACGTCCGGCCAAGCTCCATACAAGCATATGTATAAAAAAGCCTGTTAATTTGAACGTGAGTAGATACCACCACGGATAATTCGAACTACGCGTCGCCACGCTGGAGGCTCGGCAAGTCACTGGATAGGGCGTCTGCCTAGTCGCGAGGCTGAGCTGAGAGCAGGGTTCGTACAGGTTTTGAAGGAAAAAATTCAAGGGTTTTCAAGGACTTTCAAGGCCCTATTGGAGGATTTTCAAGGCCCTTAACTTTCGCTGCAAAGCCGAAAGAAAGAAAGGCCTCAAACCATGGCATATCACGTAGGCGCATTTATTCTTGCCACAACAAAACGCGTTTGCTACTTCACTGTCCGGGAACATCCGCCGGATTAACTCCCCTGCTTGGGATGACGTCCGGTATGACATATGGGACGTAACCACCCTCAAGGCCAAAGAACTTCGGCGTCGGTGACAAGCTCGTGCGCTTTACAAGCATCGTTTAGGCTTGGGAACACGTTCCAAAGCATTGCGCTTGGTGCCTGCAACAGAGGCGCGGCAGCGAACTGCTCTGTCACAACAGGAGTCAGGTAGTGTTTCAGTGTGCTCCCTTGTGCTACATTCATTGCACGAATGTGCTTCGCACTTTTCATATGGCTTTTCAAAGCCAATTCACCCATGCCAGTCACATCAAAGACTTTCCCGCAAAGCTTGCACTTGGCCTGATGCAGACTAGTTGTGTCGGGTGCAACCCAGTACTTGTAGTCGTCGTGGTATAGCCACGTAGGCTGGAACTTGTTCTGGGCACTGTTGATCAGCACATCATTTCACAGAAGACACGATTATTTAGAAAAGAGTTGACATCAAGGAGGCACGACTAGGGTAAAGCCAGCGCACAGGCGTGACCACGTGACTCGATGGGTGCTCGCATGGCTCGCACTGATAGCACTGCTGGACTAGTGTTGCCAGTCGCCTAATCAGCTGTATAGGTATAAAAACCTAGACTTTTCGTTCGCTAAAGTTCAGAACTTTTTTTAAAAAAAAGAAAATTTCACCAACAAAAGCCGTTTTGATGCTGATAAATACAAATTAAAATGAATATTTATGAAATTCAAGGTTTTTCAAGGACTAGTCAGAAATTTCAAGGTTTTCAAGGGCCTTGAAAACGGACTTTCGAAATTCAAGGGTATTCAAGGTTTTCAAGGACCTGTGCGCACCCTGGTTGGGAGGGAGCGGAGAGAAAAGCATAGAGAAACCGGCGCAGAGGACAGAGTGCAGCGGCAGCTGCCTCCTCTCCATCCTACATAACCTCGAAGATTTGGTTCTTTAAAGGCCGATCTTGGAGCCTTTGCAAATTTTTTCATAGCTGTCGCTGTTAAACGACAGGTGGCGTGACCATCACACAGCAAAACAGGCACGTCGTAGCCGTCGCTGCTTCGCCCACACTCAAGAACCAATTCTTTGTGTTGGTGTCGGTAGGCTTCAGCTAACGTTTGCTACAGCGGACTTCGGTGGTGTAGCTGTGACTTGAAGATGGCTTGCGCCCGTGGCAAATATTGCACAAAAACATTACAAGAGAAAAGTGACATCCTGCAGGAAGTGGACGCCGGTCTCTTACCTAAGCAAGAAATCACGAAGAAGCATGAAATACCGAGAACGACGTATCCACTTATATAAAAAATAAGAGGGCTATCGAAGAAAAGCTCTGCAAGCTGACGAGCCACCTGTGCTCGAACATGGTGTCACTGCCCCCATGGCGGACCATTTTAGAAGACGTCTGCTTCGCGGACCACATCCATGTGGACGCAAGTGCAGTGGTGGGCGGTTTGCTCACGGATGACATTGTCAGGTTAGAAGTTCAGAGTCTGTCGCTGCCAGGGACGACTACGAGGAGGAGGACGAAGCACCGGTACGGCCCTCCGCTACAGAAGTCATGGCCGGATTGAATGCCACCCGTCTCTTCCTAACTTTTGAAGAAGGCAAAGAAGAGGCCTTCCACCACATTCGCTCGTTAGAGCAAGAAGTGCTAGTTGTCGCCTTCAAAGAAAAAAGGCAGACCATGATCATCAAACTGCAGTGTACTGTTGTTCTTCACTTTTGTTAGTTCTAACTTTCGTTAATTCGAACTGAGGCGGCTTCCCCTTGCAGTTCGCATTAACGAGCTCTTACTGTAGACTACTTTTTGAAATAAAAAGATGGTGCGATGAGTTGGCATTGTTGGTCAGGCCAATCTTGTATTTGTAAGGCATTCTTTCGCGTGTCCGCGCCTACGTCATAAATGGCATGGCTCCAGCGCCATCACTACGGCGATAGCCGAGCCAAGCTAGGTCAGCTAGATCTGAAACCACACTTTGCAATGGCAGAAGCGCGCAATAGCAATGCACACTAGAAACTGTTAGCTTTGCATTGTAAATGAGTAAAACCTTATATCAAATGCACACTAGAAACTTATCTTTGCATTGTAAATGAGTAAAAACATATCAAAAGTTTCATGCGGTCCGATACTAATAAAGAGAAAATATTGTGCAAATTTGTAGAAGGTCACGTGACCACACTAACTCTACTTCGTATGTTTCCCTCTTGAGTTACCAAACGTCTGTTTTCGGCACTCTGCATAGAGAAATAGAACATAAACCCCTGTTTAATGAGAAAAAGTGGCGTTGTTTGAGCCAATGCAACACACAATCTTTCCGCCAGTGGGGTCATCTCAATCGAAGTTTTGGGTGGTTGTCTGTCCCTTTAATATTTGATGGTACTCACTTCATTCATACAAAACTTCCAGTGCTTTACTTGCTAAAATTACTGCCCATTACAAGAACACAATGGATTAACTTACCTCTCAAAGCATATGCTAAGTATGTTCCAGACATATGCAGGCAAATGTGCTTTCCATAATTATACTTCAGTTCCCAGCTGTAGTCGACAATATTTTTAATCTTCACCTGGAAGTGACAACTATGTTGAACAAACACAACTGGGTAAACGAAGTGACAACTACAATGAACAAACACAACTGGGTAAACATTTTAGCCTACAGCATAGCAAGAAGAGGTTGGCCTGGAGAGCGAGTCTCTGGCCTGCTACTCCTCACAGGGTTACGTAAAGGGAAAAGGGATAGACAGAGAAAGAGGGAAGTATGACAGGTGACGATGCTAAAGTACATGAGTCACTGTACACGTCCTGTAAGCGGATGTGCACCATGCGTAGTAGTCTTCACAGCACAGCGCTAGAGATGGGCATCTAAACCAGTCTCACACAAAAAAATTAAAAAGAGCCTTGAAGTCGCGTTGGGCATGGTCCATGTGCTTCCATGCATCTAAAAGATTCTCCTCCGAAAAGAACCGGGAGTGTAAACCATCTACCACACACTGAAGTGTTCTCCTTTCAGCCGAATAGTGATGGTACACGCAGAGGATGTGGTGTGTAGTCTATGAAGTGTGACACATGCAGGCAATCGGGACTCTCTTCCTGTCCGATCTTATAAAAAGATATCAAAGGGTGTAAGCAACACCCAACCATAGTCTGCAATAATGTATCTTGATCACTTCATAGCCGGACTGTGATGCGCTTTAAAGGGACCCTGAAATGGTTATGATTTTGTACAAATGTGTTGCACAGATAGCCCGAGACCTTCTGATCATTATCATAACAACATCAGCACTCTGCCTTAAGCGTGTAATTTACTACAAAGTTTTAAATATGCACATCGTGAGAGATCGACGCGACGCGTCTTGGAGCGTTTTCAACCGCCTCTATCCACGGGACTATGCGATAGGTGCCACGAAGCACAAGCCATGTGACGTCACAAGCACCGACGTCACGAGCACCAATGGGCCAGCCACCGGTATCGTCGCAGCATCTGGCAGCGTACACACGAGTCACCGGCGCACTGTTACAGAGGCTAGCACTGCCGAGACTAGCAAACTCAGTGAAGACATCACAGCGTTATGTCGCTACGGGGGGCTTGGCACAGCGGCTGACGTGGGAGGCGCAGTCATCGCTAACGCGCACTCCAGAGCACATTGAGTTGAGGGGGAACAGCAGTGGTTAGGAGGAAGGTAACAGAAATAAGCCCATAGCTGCCTTAGCGCAGGGTGCTTCGCTTTATTTATGGTGTGAATGATTTCACAACTGTGTTGCCTAATCAGTGACACCATGTCAAAAAAACGTTTCAGGGACCCTTTAAAGCTGGCACACGCCTGCCAACCTCGCACCATGAAAATTCAGGAGACGCACAGCGGCGGGGGGGTTGCACATAGGAAATTACTGACTGGAGACTGACATCAGAAAGGGATAAGGATGTTTATTTTGAGCTGCTTTTTTCTTTCATGATGAGAAACTCTACTTCTAGTTTTTATAGTGGAGGGAACCAAACCATTTGTGAAGGGAGCTGCTAGTTACGGACTTCGCAAGCTTCAACAAGTTGTCAGAACACATCTGCTCAAAATGTCTGGTTTGATGACCCTTCACCATGAGGAGGTCCCTTAGAGTCTTGTTCGAAAGCGAAGACCAAAATTCGGTTCTCGTCTTTTTCTAAAGATTCTCTCACATTCAGAATTGCAAAGTGGAATAGCAACCGGCTGCAGCATCACCTTTGCCACTCTACCAAACTTCACTTCCCATCAACGCTAGTGATTCTTCCCACTTTTGACCACTGAACATCAATCCAGACTTCATTTAGAATGTAAAGTACTCCCAAACCGTAGAAAAAAACTGCTGCTTCTCGCTGGCATGTAGCCCCTCCGCAACAGAATATGTGCGGCTCCAGAGGATAAGATCTTCATGGGCTTTTTGGTTCTTTAGATCTTGATAGGGAACCTCCAGTGGCGAAGAGCAGGCCATAATGACAGAGGGATTGACAAACCTAGCCAAAAGGTCCTTTAGGAGTGCATCAAGAGGGACTGGAGCAGATGAATTTGAGGTACCTGTGACTGAAGTTCGCCACTGACTTTGTCAACCACAGGGTCGACACTTCAAAAAAAAAGGCCATAAGCCAAGTTTACATCTGAGGTAAGGAAGTACAAAAGCTTTACCTCGCGCGTCAAGCTGGCACGTCCGGTATTCTTGGGATGAAAACTTCACTTTCTTTGCCGGGGCTGCATCCATCTTGCCTCTTGGCTCCTTCCCTTTTTGACGATCTCGCTGGACTTC
Source organism: Hyalomma asiaticum (assembly GCA_013339685.2). Classification (NCBI taxonomy): domain Eukaryota; kingdom Metazoa; phylum Arthropoda; class Arachnida; order Ixodida; family Ixodidae; genus Hyalomma; species Hyalomma asiaticum. The sequence continues at coordinate 27,663 of JABSTT010001669.1, read as the reverse complement.
GTCCCACACACATGCCAAAGCTGCAGCTGTCTTGGGGATCTGCTACGACCCAAGAAAGTTTGGGCACTGCTGGTTTTTTGGCTTTTTCTCATTCAAAAAGAAGCTGACCAGGGCTACCACTGCTCAAGCAATCTGGTCAGACACTTTCCCAGCGATAGCCACCGCATTGGCACGTGTTTGAAAATCTTCCACACCTCCGTGTTGTGCATCACTTGAAATTCAGCAAGCCTGTCTTTTCGCTTGGCGCTCTTCTCGAGGTAGTAGAAGATGTCCACGAGCACCTCGTCGAATTTTGCAGGTAAGTATGCGGCTCCTTTTTCGGCCGCAAGGTTAACAAAGTGACACAGGGCGGCCAACGACCATCAAATTTTCTTGGGCTTCTTTTAGCACAGCTGCCACGCTATTCTTTTTGCCTACCATCACATGGGCATTGTCGGTAGAAAATGCGATGCAGTTCTCAACCAGTATGCCACGCGATTTGAGTGCATCCAGAACGAGGTTTGTGATCTTTCGGCCAGTGGCCTCTCTATGGAGTTCCTGCAGACAAAGCAGTCTGCCTTCCACGTTTCGAGATTCCTCGACGTAGTATATCGCCATGAGTGGGTACATTTGTGACCCGCTGTCGTTGCTTCCGTCCACTGCGATTGCAAAGGCACGGCATTTCAGAGCTTCCACTATTGTGTTTTCAGCATCTGTAGCCATTTCCCCCGACGATGGCAGCTGTTTTCGTACGTCCGCACCCATACTGCTTCACACCCTCGCACTTCAGGCATTTCCCTAAACAACGGCTCTGCGTGATCACTAATGCTTAGCAGCATGTTGTGTTCCACAAAATATCCCGTGAAAAGGCACTCTGCGCGGATTGTACTGTCTTCGCAGCTCTTATGGAAGAAACTTCCTATGTTACCCTGCCTTTCCGCAGCACGAACGTAATTCTGATGCTTCTGTGCGCCTATATGTCGGCCTTGGCGCCATGCAAAGCGCTTAAATCACAGGCACACATGGTACAGAATCTGTACTTGTGACCTTTCTGCGAAGTCGCAAAGCATGGAAACTCAGCTCTGTATGAGTCCAGAAACACTTGCATGTACTTCTTTGCTTCTGACACCGCCATCGACCTTCCAACTGAATTCGGCGAAACATGCACCCCCACAGCCCTGTAACAAACACAACTGACGCCTAGCGTACAAAATGCGCTCGACTTCCTCCAAACTCGGTTGTGCTTCAAACAATGCCTCCTCTAGAATGATGCCTGCCTGCTTGTTTTCAGTGGTGGTAGCTAGCGATCCTTGCAGAGGTCGCTCACAACACATTCCAGCACAAACAGCCACCTCGATCGGCGCTGCCGTGGCCGTGGCACGCACAGCCCCCTTTCACCAAACCAAATGATCTCCATTGGCAGTTGGCAATCTGAAGTGGCTGGAGTTGTTACAGGTCTCAAATTGAGAACATGTCACATTAACACAGACACTCTCGAAGAACTCTCATCAAAGGTGCCTGCCAAAACTGTGCGTGGAACAGGGGCCAAGACAGACAGATGCAAAAGATGTGGTACCTTTTCCCTCGCCTTCTTTCGGTACGGTGGCAAGCACATCTCGTGGCCGGCATTCGCCCAGATGCGCAGTACTACAGTGCCTAGAACATACTTAGTGATACTCTACAATATGGTTACAATGAACTAGAAGTGTAGCAGTGAGTGCTCTTCTGCAGCACCACAACTCTCGCAGCAGGAAAGGCTGACATACGCACGTGATTTTAAAAGAAAAGGAAAGAACACCTCTGCTGTGGAGGCCACTTTTTCGGAGATTCCAAGATAGCATTCGTACAATCGGGAGATTAGGTCAAAATTTGGGAGTCTCCCGGACAATTCATGAGAGTTGGCAGGTATTAAGAAGGGCAGAAAGACTGTGAAAAATGCATTTCTATTGCATGACAGTGGGTGGCCTTTCGTAGGGGGAAGAGCAAGCTGCAGCTTTTTATTTTCCACAATGGCTGGAGCTTTTTATTTACCAAGGATTTCACATTCTATCACCTCTCTGCACCAACACAGGGCACACCAAAGAGCCAGACTTCATTGCATAGAAAACGCGTCACCAATCATTGTTAAAATCAGTATTGTTGTAAGTGGGCTAGACTATTCATGAACTAATAAAGGCATTCCTAAGAAATCCTTCTGGTAAAAAAGTAAAGTCAAACTAGTCACCCTTGGCAACTACTCATTGATATTTCTTCTCTCTCTCTTTTTTCTTCCCAGACCAGGAGCACTTCGTTGTAATGCATAATAAAATGTACAACAAACCCGGTTGCTGCTGCTTGTGTTTTCGTGAGGACGGTTTATGACAACTTGCACTTCTGTACCACACACGTCCACACTGACATCCTCCCCGCCATCCAGAAGGCATCTGCAAAAGCTGGTATAACCTCATTACGACAGACACTTGCATACAATATACACACTGCAATAACATAAGGGGGCTGTTCTAGCAGGTTCTGCCAACAACCTGCAAAGACGAAGTCACTCTGGTAGCTTATTGGCTAGCTGTAACCAAAATGCGAAGATGAGCGCTTGCTTGCTCATCAACGCCATGTTTGCAGGGACTCTATAGACCAACATGAGCACTTGAGGACTTCACCTTCCGACTCTTGTTGTCATTACATCTGAAATTACCTAATGAAGTACAATCTGCCATGAGAGATGACGCGATTACGAGAAGCAGCGAACATTTAGGACTTTTAGTTATTGCTTAGACACTCCTTTAGAATTCTACTCCAGTAACATAGGCAACAGCAAACGCAAACCTCTGTGCACCTACATAAATGTGGAATTCTACAATACCGATGTCAAATGGGCATGCTAAACGTACTTTACATAAGGGGACATCTACTAGAAACTGCATGCTAAAACTACTTCTACTAGAAACTGCATGCTAAAAGTACTTTACATAAGCGGACACCTACTTTATAGCAATGTCATGTCAAGAACATTTACAAATGTAGGAAAGAAGGGACATGGAACCCACTAGGTGCAGTTGCACTTACTTACCTGCGGAAGTTGTACCTGCAATCATGCTTAAAAGGGCAATGAACACAAAATTTTACAGCCTATTTCACACAATATACAAAAATTTTGCAGCCTATTTCACACAATATCTGCACAATTTCAACAGCAAACATAAATATTGAAAGTTTGTGTCTACAATCAAGCTCTATACACCTTGTGACAATGGCATTATCTTGCAACATAGGCATTACAATCTGAAAGGGCCCTCCTTCAGGCTGTCCACAACACCAAAGCTTTGAGCAATGCACCTAGTAATGATATCATAGCCGCCATTGCCCTCCTGTCGCACCTGTGCTAGTAGACTCTCTGCAATACCAGCTTCAAGAGAAGCGTCGCCACCAGAAAATGAGAGTGACAACAACAGTGTGCAGGAGGTGCAGCAAGCGAAAGAATGTGAAGAGACGTTTTAGGCAGTGCAGAGTGCACCACAGTGCTGTGCACTCACATGGTCTGATATGCTTACCATGTCACAAACACTAGATGGCATCAGCTGCACCAGGCAGCTTGTCATCGTCAGAGCTCTCCGAAACAAAAACTGAAACTGGTCGGTAATAAACCAATAATTATCAGTCGTACTACAGCAAATAGTGTGCCATGTTACAAGTAACAGGCCTAAAGCAAAAAAAAAGAGAAAGAAAAAAAGGAAAGAAAAAGGAAAAAAAAAGAAAGTAAATTTGACCTGAAGAAAAGCTGACCAAAATTGGTGTTGGCAAACTTATAGAACATAGATCACACCTATTTTCCCTTTTCTTAAAGGAAACTCATGTTTTGAAACCAAAGCACCCCGAAATCAACTTCTGTATGAAAAAGAATATGTCCATTTACATGCTTTGCTCCTCTTGAGTATCCTGCGGTTGCACCGCAGTGGAACGAAAAATAGACTCCAGGAGGTTCCCACTTGAGTGTGATGCTGCATCATCTGAGGGACCTCCATAGCATCCACCAGCTTCTTCAAAAGCTCCGTTGGCTGCCATATTAGCATCCGCTGCACATTGCATAAACAAACATTGAGAACATCAAAGACTGCAGCAACCACTATGAACAGTCACTCCAAGGGCTCACCACAGTATCACATGATTCAAGAAACCAGATCAAATTAAAACGAAAACTAAGTGGCAACTTCTTAAAAAAAAAAACCTTGTGTATTAACTTCTTCGTTACCATGCCATCACGCATCGATCACCAGCGATCGATGGTCAACACACATATTGGACCATCCACCGCTCTTTGTAGCTTGCAGTGCAAATTCAGCAACTGCACACAAACTAGGTTAGCCAGTTCTGCACAATTTGCACTTCCAACAGACTGCGGGAACTTTATAAGGGCGTGCTACCCTGAACACTGAAGTGCACATGACTGGCACTATTAGCCCTTCAAGAAGTGGCAACTCAAGACATTAAAGTCACTTCATCAGATAGCAGCTTCAATGAGATAGTAACAAATTGTGGCCATTTCTTGTAGCATATTTTGCGACTGGTGCTTATACTGCCACATACTCCTTTGCGATGAGCACAGCCATGTTATAGGAATATTTACGCATAATAAACTGATGCTGAAAATGCATTATTTTTTATTGGAAAAAGATTTCCCTTATGACCAACCAAATACCCGATGACAAGTGTAATGCGATTTTTCATAACTCAAGAAGAGCGCAATCTACAGTTCTTACTTTTTATATCATCATCATCACCATCATCATCAGCCCATCTTATGTCCACAGCAGGACGAAGGCCTCCCCCAATCCTCGCCATCCTTACCTGTCCTGCGCAAGCAGATTCCATTTGACGCCTGTGAACTTCCTGATTTCGTCCCCCCATCTTACTCTCCGCTGCCCACGGCTGCGCTTACCCTCTCTTGGTATCCATTCCGTCGTTCTAACTGTCCATCGGTTATCTAGCCTTCCCATCACATGGCCTGCCCATGTCCATTTTTTCTTCTTAATATCGTTCATTATGTCGGCGACCCACGTTTGTTCTCCGACCCACTCGGTTGTGTTCCTATCTCTTAGTGTAACGCCTATCATTTTTCGTTCCATCGCCCGCTGCACGGTTCTTAACTTCCTCTCTAGCTTCTTTGTAATTCTCCAGGTTTCTGACCCGTACATCAGCACTGGCAAGATGCAGTAGTTATATAGTTTCCGCTTGAGTGATAGTGGTAGGTTACCGTTCATGAGTTGGGAATGTCTCCCATATGCGCGCCATCCCATGTTTATTCTACGGTGGATTTCTTTTATATGGGTAGGTTCTCCTGTAAGTAGCTGTCCTAGGTACAGGTGTTCTTCTACGACTTCTATTGTATGGGTTTCTATTGTGAACAGACGTCTTTTCGCCATGCCACTTAGCATTGTCTTTGTTTTCTGCATGTTCATCCTTAATCCTACCTTAGCGCTTTCTCGGCTTAAGTCTTCAATCATCTTTTGCAATTCGTCGCCATCATTGCTAAAGAGTACTATGTCGTCTGCAAATCGCAGGTTACTCAGATATTCGCCGTTAATCCTGAGCCCTGTCTCTTCCCAGTCTAACCTTTTGAAGATTTCTTCCAAACATGCAGTAAATAGCATTGGAGAAATTGTATCTCCCTGTCTGACACCTTTCTGTATTGGGATTTTTCTGCTTTTCTTATGGAGGAGCAGGGTGGCTATAGAATCTTTATAGATGTTGGCTATTGTGTTTATATAGCTATCACATATTCCTTGACGACATAGTGCCTCCAGAACTGCTGGTATCTCTAGCGAGTCAAAAGCCTTTTCGTGATCTATGAAAGCCATATAGAGGGGTTTGTTGTATTCAGCGGATTTCTCGATTACTTGATTGATCGCATGCAGGTGGTCCATGGTAGAGTATCCTTCTCTGAACCCTGCTTGCTCTCTTGGTTGATTAAATTCAAGTGTGGCCCTTATTCTGTTTGAGATAACCTTTGTGAATATTTTGTAAAGTGCTGAGGGTAGACTGATCGGCCTGTAGTTCCTCAAGTCCTTTATATCTTCCTTCTTATGTAATAATAGAATGCGTTTTTCCAGCTGACCGGTACATTTGAAGTTTTGAGGCATTGTGTGTATAGTGTCGCGAACTTTCGAGTTAGGAAGTCTCCGCCATCTTTGATCAAGTCGACAGTTATGCCGTCTTCTCCAGCCGCTTTTTTTTTCCGTGGGACATGCCCTTAATTGCTTCCCTAACTTCGTCTGCAGTGACGCATGGGATTTCGTAGTCCTGCTCGACATCTAATACACTCATGGTGGGGAGACTCGTATTTGAGCTATATAGTTCGGAATAGAAATCCTCGGCCACTTTGGTTATTTCACTGAAGTTAGTAACGATGTTGCCCTGCTTTTCTTTTGCTGCATGCATTATCTTCTTTCCCACACAAAGCTTCCTTTTAGTTGTTTTGATGCTGACTCCTTTTCTGACGGCTGCTTCTATTTCTTTCACGTTATGGTTATGTATGTCCCTGACTCTACTTTTGCTGATTAGCTTAGACAGCTCGGCAAATTCTATCTTGTCTCTTGAGTTATTCTCATCTGTTGGCGTTGTTTGATTAGATTTTTAGTAGCTTCCGAGAGCTTATTCACAACTTTTCTTGGTGCTTTGCCCCAAACTTCGATTGCTGCTTCGGTGATCAGCTTAGTGATGTCTTCGTTCATCTTCTCTATGTCCTGATTATCTTCCTGTCCTAGAGCCTCATACTTGTTTTTAAGTGCAATGCTAAATTCTTCTTTTTTCGCCCTGACGCCATCGGGGTTGGCCTGTTTACGTGTGATCAACTTTGTCCTTGTTCGCTTTAGATTGAGGGATATCTTCGCCCTTACTAGCCTGTGGTCGCTAATTCTGACCTTATTAACCACTTCTGTGTCTTGTACTATACCCAGATCAGTGCACATTATGAAATCTATTTCGTTTTTCGTTTCTCCGTTGGGGCTTTTTCACGTCCATTTCCTGTTCTTACGTTTCTTGAAGAAAGTATTCATTACATGGAGGTGATTTCTTTCGGCGAATTCCACGAGCATGTCACCTCTGCTATTCCTATCTCCTTCTCCGTAATTACCGATTGCACGTTCCCCTCTTAGTTTCTTTCCTATTTTCGCGTTGAAGTCCCCCATAACAATGGTATAATGGGTGTGTACCTTGTTCATTGCTGTTTCTACATCCTCGTAGAACTGTTCTACAGCCTTGTCACTGTGGCTGGTCGTTGGTGCCTAACTTCGTACTAGTTTTAGTTTGTATCGCCTATTTAATTTTATCACGACACCTGCTACCCTTTCATTGATGCTATAGAATTCTTCAATGTTACCCGCTATGTCCTTGTGTATAAGGCACCCCATGCCGTATTCATGCTTCTCTGGTAGTCCTCTGTAGCAGAGAATGTGTCCTTCACTAAGCGATAAGTATCCTTCTCCTGGTTTCCTAACCTCGCCAAGGCCAACGATATCCCAATTCATACCCCTTAATTCTTCTAGTAGTTCAGCTAATCTGGCTTCGCTTGAAAGAGTTCGCGTGTTAAGAGTCGCTATGTTTAATTTCCAATGGCAGCCTGTCCGAGTCCAGAGGCTTTTTGAGTCTTTTGTTCCCATACCCGTGTGGTCGCATCCGCGGCTAGAAGCTCTGCTTGATGTCATCGTCATAGGTCCAGGGTTTGGTTGGTCCAGTAACTTGGGAGGTGTTTGCCATGATGTTTCACCAGGGGGGCCAGTTCCTGTTCTGGTGCTCAGGTGAGTTGCGTAGATGAAGCACAGTGATGGTGGGAGCCCATATACATCTTTTGTCCAAATGCTCCGCCGGGTGGAGGAGACTTTCGAAGGTGTTGCAGTGTGTGGGTTAGTCAGGGCAACATATAGTTGTTAAAGGGAAGTAGGGGATACAAAGAAGATACCTCAGGAGTGTAGAGAAAAGATAAAAGCTACAGAAAAGGAAAAAAAAAACTATACCATTCCGGGATTCGAACACTGGACCCCTTGGGTTGTCTGGGTCTGGGTTGTCGGGTCGCCGATGTATTTAAGAACAGATTCCTGCTGCACCCTCTCGTGAATTGTGATGCAATCAATTTCAAAATGTCTGCGATGCAGCATTTTTGCTGATTTCGAATACAAGGAAGGCATGCCTGATTGTCTCGCCTGCGACGCGGGAGTTTCCGCCGTGTTCGTCGCGTCATAACGTGTAGTTTTGCCTGTGCGCGTCTTTATCCTTCTGTTCTTTACCGCCGTAAAGTGGTTGTCTCAGAGAGATAGAGAAAGGAAGGGCGAAAGGAGGGTGAGAGCTGGGGGGGGGGGGGGGGGGGCGTGAAGTAAGGAGTGGGAAAAGGATGCATAGCGACTTAGCTCACACTTACGGAATCGCCGTGATAATAAATAAATGCGGTGTCCGTTGGTCAGAGGTCAGCCTACTTCGCAATATGTTGAAAGCGGTTGCCGATTCCTCGGACGTGCTTCGGCCTTGTAATTAAGAGAGAAACAAAACTCATCGTGTGTTATGCTCGTAGCGCGTAGCTCATTTCTTGTCCGTTTACCCTGATAGGAGATTCTTGCGAATAGCTTAGCACGGTAGCGGAAATTTGATATCAAACAAGTTCTGACATCGTTAAATATTGGCAAGTTGCTATTTAGAGCACGAGTTATAGCAGTCAGAGCGGAAGTCCTAATGTGTCGTTTCTGGCGTATTCTTATAAGATCGCTTTCACAAAACATTGGTATCTCATTAAATTTTTTTTCTTTTCGCCTGGCAGTTACAATCGTTTGTGTTTTTCGACAATGTGCGCGCACGTATATGCCATTTCCCTTCAATAATCGGTTTACAGTCGGCGCTTGACTTGTTCTTTCGTGTGCCTACTTCTTCTATTCGCGCAGAAATAATACATTCTCGGTTGGTAAGCTCACGAGGAGTGTCAATAGCGGCCATCGTTGGCATACTTGGTAACACAAATATGATCTACTATATATATATATATATATTGTTACAAGATGTAATGCAGGAGCAAGCCTTGAGAGCGCCATCGAAGAAGACGACGAGTTGTTGAGGCTAGCACGAGCCGAGCCATCTTGTTTTACGCTAAAGCGTATTGTAAATATACTCATTGCTTTCACCTAACATTTTTGGTGGAAGTGCCGGGTAACAGTATCAACGCACGACGGAGCTCCGCAGCAGCCGTCAAGTCACCACGCCAGGCATGTCAACCGACACGGATAATGTGTCAATGGCCGCGCCCGCCGCACCAACGGCGCCCACCTCGCCAGTGGTCATTGTGGCAGCTCCACCCAGTGATCCTGGCACCTTTTCTGGCACCGATGGCGAGGACGTCGATGAGTGGATTCGGCGATACGAGCGCGTAAGCGAAAATCACAGGTGGGACCCAACGCTGATGCTGGCCAATGTCATATTTTACCTGACAGGAACTGCCAAGACCTGGTTCAATAATAATGAGGAAATGCTCACGAGCTGGAGTCTATGCAAAGACAAATTACGCGACTTGTTCGGCCAGTCGACCGGAAGCAAGCGTGCCGTCCAGAGGGAACTCTCTTCGCGTGTACAGACATCCACTGAGTCGTACCTGGCCTACATTCAAGACGTGTTGTCCCTTTGCCGTAACGTCGATGTCAGCATGACAGAAGCCGACAAGGTCGCGCACGTGCTGAAGGGCATCGCAGACGATGCATTTCACCTAATTGTGTTCAAGGACTGTTCCACCGTTCAAGAGATCATTACCGAGTGCCGACGATTCGAAGAAGCAAAAAGCAGACGCATTGCCTTCCAATTTGCCCGCCTCCCGAACACCGCTGCAACGTCAACATGCGAGGATCTTCGTCTAGACGCGCAGCCCCGGTCCGAGAACATTACTAGAATCGTTCGACGCGAGATTGAAGCCGCATCACCTGCGCATGTGAAGGCACCCACTGACCCTCAACCGACCATTTCCCTAATACAGGCTGTTGTGCGTCAAGAACTGGCAAGCGTGGGCCTTCAGCCCATGGCATTTGTTCCGTGCATCGCCCCGACACATTCTCTCCGACCAACCTGAGCCCCCTGCAGCACTACCGCCCTGTGAGTTCCCGGGATCCGAATGCATGGAGGACGCCCGAAGACAAGCCCATTTGCTTCCGATGTGGACGAGCGGGGCACATCTCGCGTTACTGTCGTAGAACGTGGTTTCCACCATCTCGGGGAAGCTTCTTTCAGCCACGCTCACCGCCCCGTAGTCCAAGTCAAGTGCCACCACCCCGTGATCACTCACCGAATTATGCCGCCAACACTGCGACCGCCGCCCAGTACAGTCGCTCGCCTTCACCGCGACGTAGAGTATCCAGGTCCCCGCCGCCTCACCGTTCACCGTCCCCGTCCTACCCTCGCCGCTTTCCTTCGGGAAACTAACGGGTGCAGCTCCTGGAGGTGACGCTGCTGGTACGACCTGCCCTCAAATTCCTCTATTGACGCTCCCTACTAATCAGAACTTGATCGATGTTGAAGTGGATGGCTTACCTGTTACAGCTTTGATTGATACCGGCGCCCATATCTCTGTCATGAGCCCTCATGTCCGTCAGCGCTTGAAAAAAGTCCTCACTCCAGCCCCTTCACATGCTGTTCGTGTTGCCGACGGTGGTACAGCCGCCGTAGTTGGCCTTTGTACAGCACGTGTTAGTGTTGCCGGCCACCAAACATCGGTTCTGTTCACGGTACTGACCCATTGCACCCATGAACTCATTCTCAGTCTCGACTTCTCGTCCGCCCACTCTGCCCTCATTGATTGTTCAGCTGGCACTCTGCAACTTGACCTACCATGTCCAACTGATCCGCCTAGCCCTACCCCGAATCGCCTGTGCTGTGCTGAACATGTCCGTCTGTCGCCTCAAACCATCACTTGCATCACGTTAGCGCCCTCTTCACCCGTGCCCGACGGTGACTATGTGCTCGCACCCATTACAGACGTTCTCTTGACACACAGAGCGTTGCCTTCCCGCACACTATTGTTAACTTTCACGAAAACCGTGCTTGCATCCCTGCGCTGAATTTTAGCGCGAGTCCACAAATGCTTCCTCGTGGAATTGCCCTCGCCATGCTGACGCCCTCTGACGACTGCGTTATCTCCGCTTTGTCCACACAGGATGACCGTTCCGACGCCATGGAAGTTACGCCCCATTCGTCTGCTGACCTTAAGAAAATGATCGCACCCGACCTTTTGCCAGACCAAGCTGACGTGCTCTTCCGCCTCCTTGCTTCATACTGTGATGTCTTCGACTTTTGTGACCGTCCGCTAGGTCAAACGTCTGCCGTGAAGCATTGCATTAACACCGGTGATGCCCTACCGATCCACCGCCGTCCGTACCGCGTGTCTCCAACTGAGCGCCACGTCATCCAAAAGGAAGTCGACAAGATGCTTGCCAAAGATATAATCGAGCCGTCCTCTACTCCATGGGCATCCCCTGTGGTCCTTGTTAAGAAGGATAACAGTTGGCGATTTTGCGTGGACTATCGGCAGCTAAACAAGGTCACTAAAAAGGACGTCTACCCGCTACCACGCGACGACGCCCTGGATTGCCTTCACGGCGCCAAATATTTTTCATCAATCGACCTTCGATCAGGATACTGGCAGATCACCGTTGATGACATGGACCGTGAAAAGACCGCTTTTGTGACCCCAGACAGCCTCTACCAGTTTAAGGTCATGCCGTTCGGTTTATGCAACGCTCCAGCCACCTTTGAGCGCATGATGGACACCCTCTTACACGGATTTAAGTGGTCCATCTGTCTCTGTTACCTTGATGATGTCATTGTGTTTTCGCCGACCTTTGATACGCACCTCGACCGCCTTTGCTCCATCCTTTCTGTTTTTCGCAAAGCAGGCCTCCAGCTTAACTCGTCAAAGTGTCACTTTGGCCGACAGCAACTTATCATGCTGGGGCACCTCGTCGATTCTTCTGGTATTCGCCCCGATCCTGACAAAGTTCGAGCAGTCCAACACTTCCCCGTACCCACCTGCGCTAAGGATGTTCGGAGCTTCCTTGGTCTGTGTTCCTACTTCAGACGTTTTGTGCACCATTTTGCAGATATCGCGCGTCCTCTCACAGACCTACTGAAGAAAGACACTTCGCTTTCCTGGGCCGCTCCGCAGGCTACGGCGTTCTCTACCCTCATCCGGTTGTTAACAACCCCACCTGTATTGGCCCACTTCGACCCTTCAGAAGTCCGCACCGATGCCAGCGGTCACGGAATCGGCGCAGTTTTGGTTCAGCATCAGACCGGGCATGCTCGTGTTATCGCCTATGCCAGCCGTCTTCTTTCCCCAGCCGAAAGAAACTACTCAATTACTGAAAGGGAGTGTCTTGCGCTCGTGTGGGCTGTCGGTAAATTCCGGCCCGACTTACATGGGCGGCATTTCACTGTCACCACCGATCATCACGCACTCTGCTGGCTTTCATCCTTGAAGGATCCCACTGGACGCCTTGGCCGCTGGGCCTTACGGCTCCAGGAATACAACTACTCGGTTTCTTACAAATCTGGCCGATTGCACCATGACACTGACTGTTTGTCCCATTATCCAGTGGATCCTCCCGAGGCTTTGGATGAAGCGCCAGCGTGTGTACTTTCGCTCACCCCTCTAAGCAATATTCGTGATGAGCAGCGCCAAGATGCCGCCTTACGTGGCCTTATTCACAAATTGCAGTCTGCGACACCAGATCCGTCCACTCACCTCTTCGTGCTTATGGACGGCACATTGTATCGTCACAACGTCCACACGAATGGACGTGAACTGCTGCTGGTCATCCCATCTCACCTCCGTTCGAGCGTTATCAGCCAGCTGCATGACGCCCCTATTGCAGGTCACGTTGGAGTCTCTAGGACATACGACCGTGTACAGCGTCGATTCTACTGGCCCGGTCTGTACTGCTCTGTCCGCCGCTATGTCGCCACACGCGATTTGTGCCAACGTCGGAAAAAACCACCCATGCGTCCCGCTGGACTGCTTCAGCCGCTTGACATTCCCTCCGAGCCCTTCTTCCGAGTTGGTCTTGACCTTCTTGGATCTTTCCCAACCTCTGCTTCGGGAAATCGGTGGATAGCTGTCGCAACCGCCCACTCAACCCGATACGCGATCACACGGGCTCTCCCCACCAGCTGTGCTACAGACGTTGCCGATTTCCTCCTACATGACGTCTTCCTACACCATGGTGCCCCTCGTCAACTCCTCACGGATCGTGGCCGCTATTTTTTTCTCTCCAGAGTTATTTATGATCTATTCCGCTCCTGCGAGACAAAACATAAATTTACGACTGCTTACCATCCACAAACTAACGGCCTGACTGAACGATTCAACCGAACCCTAACTGATATGCTGTCTATGTATGTTTCGGCTGACCATCAGGACTGGGACGTTGCCTTACCCTTTGTTACATTCGCGTACAATTCCTCCAGCCACGATACCGCCGGTTTTTCACCCTTTTATCTTCTCTTCGGGCGCCACCCAACCTTACCCTTCGATACCGTCTTTCCAGTCGCCGTCGACTCACCAACAGAATACGCTCGTGACGCTATCACCCGAGCTCGTCAAGCACGTCAGGTTGCTCGACAGCGCCTTACAGCATCGCAAGACCACCAGAGGCAGCGTTATGACTCCCTTCATCGAGACGTCTCATTTACCCCGGGGGACCTTGTACTGTTATGGACTCCAACTCGACGCGTTGGACTTTCCGAAAAACTGCTTTCCCGGTATGCAGGACCATACCGTGTGTTACGCCGGGTAACAAACGTCACCTACGAGATAGGCCCCCTCGACCCTTCCTCCACCGTCCACAGACATCATCCATGTCTCCCGCCTCAAACTGTACCGCTCACCTGCACCTTAACAAGCACCGAGACGGTGCTTCAGCAGCCGGGAGTCGTGTTACAAGATGTAATGCAGGAGCAAGTCTTGAGAGCGCCATCGAAGAAGACGACAAGTTGTTGAGGCTAGCGCGAGCCGAGCCATCTTGTTTTACGCTAAAGCGTATTGTAAATATGCTCATTGCTTTCACGTAATATATATATATATATATATATATATATATATATATATATATATATATATATATATATATATATATATATATATATATAATAGGACTAGAATAGGACTAATAGGACTAGAATAATGTTTTGAGGAATGTTTAGACTTAGCCGCTTATTAATGCGGATATTTAAGGGCTCCCTAGCCAGCGATTAAAGAAGACCCCACAGTACAGGTACAAAGAGACCTCAACAAGCTTCTAGGAGACGTGTTTGGGAAACACCCAGATGCCAGAGCTCTACACCTGCGTTTGATGTGCAGAAACGGTAGTGCGCCTGGCTTCTACGGGCTCCCCAAGATCCATAAGCCCGGTGTTCCCTTGAGGCCGATTGTGGATTTCACATCTTCTCCACTTCGAGCCCTGTCAAGTTTTCTACACAAGACTTTGGCTCCTCTCGTGGGAAACACGCCGACCTACGTAAAGAACAGCAGCCATCTTGTTGAACTCCTGTCCCCTGTTTCTGTTTGCGAAGATGAATGCCTCGTATCCTTTGACGTGGTCTCCCTGTTCACAAGCGTTCCCGTTCAGCTGGCGACGACCACAGCGCGGGAGGCACTAGAGCGTGACAAGAACCTCGGGGAAAGAACAAGCCTGAGCGTCGACGAGCTGAGCAGCCTGCTGAACTCAGCAGCACGTACTTCTCTGTCAACGGAGAGTACTACAAGCAGCGAACTGGGACGGCAATGGGTGTGTCTGTGTCTGTCACAACAGCGAACCTCGTGATAGGAAGTGGTGGAAGGAAGAGCATTGCAGTCGGCCGACATCACTCCAAAGATATTTTTGCAGTATGTCGACAACTGCTTCTGCATTCTTAAAACTTCTGCCGTAGACGCATTCACGGCCCATCTAAACTCGATAGAGCCGGCCATTCAGTTCACCGTGGAACGGGAAAAGAACAACTGCTTGCCATTCCTTGATGTCCTTGTGACAAAGGTGGATGGCATGCTCCAGTTCTCGATGTACCGAAAGCCGACTCACACCGGTCGCTATCTCGACGCTAGCTCGAACCACCCTTCCACCATAAAGCGGCGGCGGTTTCGGCTCTGCTGACCCGTGCACGGAGGGTTTGTTCTTCGGAGAATAAGCGGATAGAAGAAGAACAGGTGGTCAGAAGCGACCTTCTAAAGAACGTCTACTCGAAAGCCTTCGTTGGAAAGGTTGCTCGCCGACAGACTAATCCCCGCCGACCCCTTCGAAAGGACACTGACCCGCCGCCTTCCAAGCCCATACGTGTGTGTATTCCCTACGTTCAGGGTACCAGCGAAGCGCTCGCACGTGTGCTGTCTGAGCAGGGAATAAAAGTAGCACACAAGCCAATTTCCACGCTTGGCCGTTTCTTTCCGCGCCCAAAGGACAGGCTGCCGAGGGAGAGAGTGCAAGGTGTAATTTACTCCATTCCCTGTTCAGATTGCGGCGCGTCGTACGTGGGAGAGACGAAGAACTTTCCAGAGAGGCTACGACAGCACAGGAACGATGTCCGCAAGCTCGATAGACAAAGGAGTGCATTAGCTGAACACAGCGAGGTGCACGACCACCGCGTCTACTTTGACAACTCCCGCGTCCTCGACTTGGAAACCAGTTTTCACAAGCGGCTTTTTGTGGAATCATGGCACATTCAGGCGACACCTGGTAACGTGAACCGGTCTGCAGTGTCTAGCCAAGTGTCTATTTTAGCGGACTCCGGCACCTGGTTCAACACTAGCATGACCCCCCTCGGTTTGGAGAACCGGAAAAGGAGAAAGTGAGAAAGGAAGGAAGAAGAAAAAGAAAAAAGAAAGAAACAAGAAAAAGAAGGTCTTATAAGCACTGCTGCTGTCTGGTGCCCTCCAGTCACCCCTGAAGAAGGGTCAGAGTGGGACCCGAAACGTCGGGTATTTTTGTCATCTTTAGGAGTAAATTTTACTTTTGATGATTATAATTTGGTTGGTGTTCCCCCTTTTTTTCACCTTTCACACACATGCATGCCCAATATACCAGCTTGCCCAATATAGAACCCGGAGACATGGTATTAGGGCGAAAAGGTCTTGATCATTCGAAGAATGCTTTTACAGGTCCTTATGTTGTCTTCAAAATGGTGAGACAACAAGGTATATTGAAGTCTGTGCACTTCAAAGGACCATCCGGCAAGAGAGAAGTAACAGCCATGGGTGCCGTACCATCCACGGAGGGATGGCTATAAGAGTCCCGGAGAATGTATTGTCCCGAATAGAAGACGAAGACGAGCAGTGGCGACAAGAGAAGAGGAGGAAGATCGAATGTTGAGATTAAACAGTTAACAGAAACCGTTCATCAGTCTCGGATCCCTATTTTACAAGAATGCTGTCCCATATTAGTGCACTAAGCTATTTTAGATTCCAATAGTATTATATTGCTAGGGTTTTGTTTCCCAAAACCATGATACAGTATGATAAAGACTGAAGTGGAGCGCTTGAAGGATTTCTACTACCTAGGGTGCTTCACAAACACCGATATAACACCATACATGGGCCTCTAGAATGATGCCTATATTGAAATACGACCAACATGGCAGTGATAGAACCTGAGCCCTTTGGCTGAGCAGATTAGCAGTGCTGCCACTACAATACTGCCGTGGCTTGCAGTTTCATATTAAAAAGCTCCCTGCAAATGAAGAAAATGCTTCCATTTCACCCTGTGAAAGTGGGTGTATGGCAAAGCTGTTAGAAAGACATCACTAACGCACTTGACATTAGAAAAGCACCACCCCACAGCACATATTGGACAACGCTACAATTCGTGGCCAACCACTCTCCTTTTGTCTGTTCTTACAGATCCATTGCCAGCGCCTGAAAGAAGCACCAGCAAGGAAGCTGGTCTCCAGCAACATTAAAACCACAAACACGCACAGTTCAAGAAAGCCTGTAGTGCTTTCTTGCTTTTCCTTTCGTGGCCACTCCAATCCTGCTGTTCCTTAGGGGTCCAAAGTATGCATGACTTACTCGTACTCACTGCGGTTCTGCAACATAACTACCACAGCCACTGTCAATGAAGTTCAATACCCTTTCTGCAATAGGCCTGCGTGCGGAGCCCAGAGTTCGCTCGCCCTAGAGCAGGCAGGGGTCTCTTTCACCTCAGCTAGCGGGCCACAGTAACAAAATTTAGTCCTGCAGGGGCCGGGGCATTCAGCAAGATAAAAAAGGGGGCATAAAAAATGTCAGCTTCCACGCTAGCACTTGAAACAAGACCTCTTCCTTATCTCATAGGTGGCTTTGTAGGTATAAAAGCATAAACATGCAATGTGAAGACCAGAAAGACACAGCACAGTTGGGCAGTCTGCGATCCCAGATCTAGGGAGCAATAGATAAAAGAACATTTTTTTGCCATAGGCCTAAGCCTACTCTGCTGCAATGCAACAGCTCATGTGATCTCGTAAGAATTCAGTGGAGTTGTAGGCGTAACTTGACCAGAAACCTTTTGTCACAGCACAGAAATCTGTTCGTGGTCATCTCCTAAGACACATAAAATGCATTATAAAAACTGTATAGAAGACTAAAGCAACACTTCCCTTTATTTGTTGCAGACGGCTAGGAGGCCTTGCTGCACAGCTTGGACCCGACACCAACAGGTTTGACCTGCTGGACATCTAGTAGGGCGATGTAGCTCGGCTCCGTATACAGACAAGAAGACTAAATAAAGGCTTCCTCCCTCTTTCTCTAGCAGTATACCAATAACGGCCGCTTGATACTGTTGATAGCAGAGTTTTGGAATAGGGTACCCACACTTTTGGGTACATTATCCTTTGGGTTTGCTGCCATTACGCATGCGTCAAGCCCAAGGCGGAGCTTGAGTTATCGTTAAGGCCCCTATTTTTCGAAAATAGCATATCGTACCCAAAGCCCCCAAAAGCTTTGCGTTGATCTCGCTGAGATCTCGCACAGCGCAAGAAATCATGAGGGCGCTTGGGCCACACACATGGCCAAGACGAGACTAGGTACAGTAGGTACTCCAAGTTCCAAGGAACAAATCCCCTAGGTCGTTCCCAGACATGTCAAAACACAGCATCATGTCGCATAAAATGCTCCTGCGTACTTGTCACACCCGTGGCAGTTTGACAGGATAGTCGACGACCAAGACATAAAACGGATTCCGGGATTCAGATGGGATTGTTTTGGCTGCCTTCGTCATGGCGTATCAGACAAAGCCATTTTGACACCTACAAAAAAACTTATTGACCTTACATCGCTTGCTTCTTACATGCTTAATAACACGCTCTTATTCGTACATATTTGCACCCGAGCTTGCAAATAAATGTTTCAGGTTACTTTGGTGTCACTGCAAACGCGCTTTTTTTGCACTAGTGTTTGCAGAGCACAAACCCTATTCTAAAGCACTTATTAAGGAGTTTTAGAATAGGGTACGTGGAGCTAGCATTCTTTGGGTTCGTTAGGTTATCGTAAGGGCGCAAAGAGTTTTAGAATCGGGGTTTGCACTCCGCGAACGCTATCCCAAAGAAACCTCTCATGATTTCTCGCACCGTGCGGCATCTCAATCAACGCAAAGCGGCTTGGGCACGATACGCTATTTCCAATAAATAGGGGCCGGAACAGAGTTTTAGTGCAGCTTAAGTTGCTCCCAGCTAAACGTTAAAATTTAGCGGGGTCAGACTGCGCATGCGGAGCACGCTATTCCAGCTTAGCGCTTAGCGATCGCTCGCTACTTTTCGAATTTAGCGGAGATGCAAAACGCTCGCTAAGTTTGTTTAGCGCGGAGAGCATGGTGGCCCCCTACAAGTGACGGCTGCCCATTTCGCATCTATCGTGTCTTGCTGCATTGTGGGACTAGCTGATTCACAATAAATCGTGTTGCTGGTTTTCACTTAGAGTAATCTTGCTTCGCTAATAGACAAACGACGGTAAGACAACGATATTTCCGCTGCGGATTCTAGTTTGACCACATTGCATATGCACAACGAAAGCGAAACTGCCTCATCTGACTATGGCAACACTTAAGCAATTATTATTGCACGATGTTCTTTTTAATAATTCTTTTTGCGCTTGCGTTGTTCTAAAAGTTACTTAAAACGGCCGATACGCCTCAGAGTTAGTGCGGCTTTGACGATTTCACTATTCGCATTTACAAGGCGCGGCGAAGGTTAGCGTTTTGCGGTGCGTCATCGTCTCGCGATATACGAAAGAGCTATGGAATGCTATCGAATAGCACTACGCAAAAATTTTGCATGCGTGACTCGCAAACGCTAACGCAAAAATTTTCCGCCCCCCCCCCCCCAATACTAAATCTCTCTAATATCCCAAACTCCGCTTTGGGTGCCGCGCATGCGCAGTGGCAGCGAACCCACAATACTACACGCAAAGTTTTGGGCACCCCACTCTAATCCCTATTGCGCCCTTAATAGGTAGATTTAGTATTGCGGAAAATTTTTGCGTTAGCATTTGCGAGTCACGCACGCTAAATTTTTGCGGAGCGCTATTTGATAGCGTTCCATAGCTCTTTAGTATAGCGCGAGACGACGACGCGCCGCAAAACGCAAGGCACGCAAACCTTCGCTGCGCCATCTAAATGCGAATAGTGAAAACGTCAAAACCGTCGGCCGTTGTTAGTAACTTAAACAGAAACGCAAGCGCAAAAAGAATTATTAAAAAGAGCATCGTGCAATAATAATTGCACAAGTGTTGCTGTAGTCTGACGAGGCAGAGTTTCGCTTTCGTTGTGCATGTGTAATGCGGTCAAACTAGAATCTACAGCGAAAGGATCGTTGTCTTGTCGAAGCGAAAACCAGCAACACGATTTATTGTGAATCAGCTAGTCCCACAACGCAGCAAGACGACACGATAGATGCGAAACGGGCAGCCGTCAGTTGTAGGCTGGTTGTAGGGAGCCGCCATGTTCTTCGCGCTAAACAAACTTAGCGAGCGTTTTGCGTCTCCGCTAAATTCGGAAAATAGCGAGCGATCGCTAAACGCAAAGCTGGAATAGCGTGCGGACGCATGCGCAGTCTGACCCCGCTAAATTTTAGCGTTTAGCGGGGCGCAACTTAAGCTGCACTAAAACTCTCTAATAACCCATCGAACTCCAAGAACGCAAACGCTATGTCCCGTATTCTAAAACTTTCTAATGTAGGCGTACCGTCGCTCTCATCAATCGCGAAAAGCAGTAAAAAGCATTAGCATAAGGGAAAGACAGCACAACAAAATAGCAGCCCTTTGAACTGCCCAGACATCAGTTGTAACTAAACTCTCGAAAATTTCAAGAAAAACCACGTCAACTTCGTGAGTCGAGAATTAAGTGATCACCTCAGTCGGGTTACGCCATTACTTACCCATCAAATTAGTAAAAAATTATATTACAGACATGTGATCAACATCTGTCACTGTGAAGAACTGATCCGATGTTTCCTTAATGGAACAAATTTTGCGCGTGCGCATCGGTGCATGAACCGGTGAAACGAAGACGACACAACACAAATCCTGAAACAATGCCTGAAATCACGTGCTGTTTTTTATCAGTGTTATTGCAGTACATCTTATATAAATCCAAAAGCAGGATAACTTATTTTCCACGCAAGAAAGCAGCATAGACTGAAAAACGCGAGCACCCTTTTGGAGCTCGATTCCACGTGTGGAACATATTTAGGAACAATGTCATATCAACTGTACAAATATATAATTTTCAAGCACTACGCGACTCCACGAAGGAGAAAAGCGCAGCCCAAGGAGATGATGAAAAGTTTTTTGAAAAACTCTCAGAAGACAATCTGGCTTCGCGTGTCACTCCCAGACAGCAGCCAAACGTCGGGCGATCAAGAGATTGCTTCGTCGAGTTATTCAGTTACTTGCACATCAAAGCGTTAAAAAAAAATGTGATGCCTTAGACATAGAACGAAATACATGTCAGTGAAAGAAACTGATCACGGTTTTCCAAAATCGAACGAATCGCGCGCGTGCGCGCCGGAATGGGCGGCTAAACAAAGACGACACAAGTAACGCAACTTTTGAAACACGCGTTGTGTTCGATTAGCGTTATCGCAAAGGTACTTATCCCATTGCAAATGCAACGTATACGATTTTTTTTTTTTCCTGTAGTGTAAAGTACATGTACATCGCAGCGCAGATGCAGCAGAGAAGCGCGAGTCTAAAGCTTTAGGAACACTAGTCAAAATGGCTTAAGCCTAGTCCCAAAAGATCAAGACTTACAGGGGGCAGATGGCGTTGTCCCCACGTGAAGAATATCTTTCAGCAACCTCGTGGCCTCATTCGGATCAATAGAACTTTCGTGCGAATTCATACTCAGGAGATCACCAACCTAGCGACCGCACACTGCAAGCGATCGAACGCAAATGCCATTCGCACTCATGCTCCCCTGAGCGGGCCAGGCTTGACCAGGCGCAAACGAAAGAGTCAAGTGGACGTAATCAATAGGTGGCGCTAGTAGGGAGCCTAGAATAGAATTACTGTATATGCTACATACTGTATATGCTACCTTTAGGTAGCAGAGTTGCGCATAACTTTTCCTTGCGCCGCTAGCGCCGCTATTCGTTGAGTGCCATCACGTGGTGCAGAATGACGTCAAATGTTCAAATCCACGCGGCGAAGCCAACTTTACGTGCCCGACAGCGCGGCGCCCGCGCGTCCTCCGCCCGCGCCGACTTTCCGTCAGTTCCATCGTGATTGCCATTAGCGGTCGTCGAGCGTTTCAGCGTGCGTGCGTTCGTCGAGTGTGTGCTTTGTCTATCGGCTCCACACCTTTGCGAAGCGTTCCAAAGTACGCCGTATTGACAGTTGTACGCTACACATGACTGGGTGTAGTGCACCTAACTGCACAAACCGCACGGGAAATGGGAAAGCGTTTTACGCCGTACCGTGCGGCCGGACAGACTTGCGTCGGCGATTGAAATGGCTCCTCCGCATGGGCCGCGACCGGCCGGCTCCGAAAGGAACCAGAATATGCGAGGTAAGTTCGCCTTGATAATACGTTAAGCAACTTGTACTACGAATAATACCCCTACAAACGTGAAAAATTGGTTTTGTGCAGGACCACTTCACGCAAGATCAGTTTGAGGGGCCCTGCCTGCGTGGTAGGAGACGGTTAAAGGCCGATGCAGTGCCGAGCATCTTTTCCCGTGAGTTGTCACTGCACGGCCACTACTCGCCGACGAATATGAGAAGAGAAAAGTTGTGGTGAACCTGCAGGCTCGCTTGCCTTTGCAGAAACCGTTGTTGCGCATGCACATATCTTTACCACGATCACTTTACTGTGATTGCTTTTTTTTTATTTTTCTTGGTGGAGTAGCATACCACTCATATGGCGTGAATCATCATGAACAGGCTCACCAACAGAAGCCAGTACCACAGCCATGATAGAGCCCTGTGTAGCAAAGTGTATAGAGAAATGATCAACCCTAAAAAATATTTGTTTTAGTAAGAATTCCAGTTTAACTGAATGCGTGGAGCTCTGTGGACATCTAGCATAACAACACAAAATGAAAAAAAAAAATCGTGCTGCTGTCTGGGCTTGGCATCTAAGGAATTGCAACAAGAGTCCATTCATTGTAATTACTTGTTTAGCATTTGCACATGACTATGCTCTCATCACTAGGAAGTTATTGAACGAAAATCCATGAAGTCCATGTTAGTCATCTCTAACCACAGTTCATACTGCAGCTACTGAGCAGTGCTCGCCAGCATCAGTGAATTCATTGTACAACTGAATGTTAATCTTCTTAAATTGTTTTTTTCATCGCATTATATTCTTTAGCCTTAGCGTTCGTAGTTACATCATGATACATTTGCTCTTTTGTAGTGCTTGGTTTTTGAAAACCCCCGTTCTTTGCTCCCTGCTATAAGATTGTCACACCTTAACATTAGCTAAATATTAGGGGTTCACTGTCTGCACGCATGCCAGCATTTGCAGAAGCTGGTGGTGCTGCTGCAGAGCCGTCTTTATTGCCACTAGGTAGGGATGCTACCACCTTAGTGTGATTACTTCATCATCCTAAACACAACATAATTATTTAGCAGTAGCTTGTGAAACAAAATTTATAGTTTCATATCTGGGCAGAATATCAGTACCTAGTCGGCATACCTTTCCACGCCAGTGTATGGACAAGTACTGGATGTCCATGCAGTAGTTGTCATGGGCACCCCTTTGTATCGTCATCTGGGCTGCCGAAGTGACACACCGTTACAGCAACAGAAGAGTGAACACCGTTATTTATTGCCAGGGGTTAATATACTACGGTGGGGAAAGGGTACAAGGGGGTGTGTGCATTGATAGCACCAAGGGTGCTGTGTGCACATAAGAAAGTGCACACGTGCTGATATGATACACCCATCTTTTTAGTTATATACCTTTACATTTTTCAGCCATCACAACTAAGGATTGCCTGAATGCATGTGCTCCATCTGCTGCTCAGGAATATCTGGAAAGATCACTTGGTAAGAATTGCTTTTTGCATCTGCATTAAAAGCAGATGAAGGTGTGTCTGATGTTTTCATATTACATATTCTTTTTTTGTAGATGTGGCATCAGAAAGGCACGACACCCTCACAGGAAGTCCAAGCGTGTCAATACCAGTACAGCAATCTTTTTCATCAGCTGGTAAGAAAAGTGGCTACAACACTTTAGTATAACCGAAGAGCTTGCCCGCTTACCGCTCCACATAAACTTACATCTTGTTTCGTTCATAACTGCCCTAATTTTCCTGCCAACACTTGAAGATGCTGTACACACGTACTTCATGTCGGCATAAGTGTGACATTGCTAATGAAATTCTGAAAATGTCATCTTCAACTTCGTTAGAACAGTCAAGTTTCATATCTGGGCAGAGTATCAGTACTATACTCGGCAACAACTTATCTTGACATTGGAGCGAAGGCTACGGAGGTGGGGCCTCCACACATTCGTGTTGCTCCACAAGTAGTACGTTTTGTGTCCTATTACGAGTACATTTTTCTTGGAGAACTAAGCAGCGCGTTTGCGGCCGCACTCTGACATCGCGGACACCATGTTTCCTTGCAAAACGGGTGGGCTGAAGAGGTGGTGCTGTCTAAGAAATGGAAAGAAAAGAAAAGCATTCTTGCAAGGCGAACAATAACTATTTTACCTACAACCTCCCGCAACTGTTTTAGTCTCATAATAAATAAAGCAGTATTTATTTCAGAAAGGCAAATCAGAAAAATGTCAGTGAACTTAAGTACTATACCTTTGGCGCAGCAGGAGGCATATGCTTTGTTTCTGTAGCTTTCGTCGTGCTATCAAGAAAAGTTGTCACCAAGTATAGTTGGCATACCTTACCACGCCAGTGTAGTCATGGGTACTGGATGTCCATGCAGTAGTTGTCATGGGCATGCTGTCTTGTTAATTGTATACCTTTACATTTTTCAGCCATCATGACTAATGAAAACCTGAATGCATGTGCTCCATCTACTGCTCAGGAATATCTGGAAACATCACCTGGTAAGAATTGTTCTTTGCATCTGCATCAAAAGCAGACGAAGGTGTTTCTGATGTTTTCATATTACATATTCTTTTTTTGTAGATGTGGAATCAGAAAGGCATGACACCCTCACAGGAAGTCCAAGCGTGTCAATACCAGTGCAGCAATCTTTTTTATCAGCTGGTAAGAAAAGTGGCTACAACACTTTAGTATAACCGAAGAGCTTGCCCGCTTACCGCTCCACATAAACTTACATCTTGTTTCGTTCATAACTGCCCTAATTTTCCTGCCAACACTTGAAGATGCTGTACACACGTACTTCATGTCGGCATAAGTGTGACATTGCTAATGAAATTCTGAAAATGTCATCTTCAACTTCGTTAGAACAGTCAAGTTTCATATCTGGGCAGGGTATCAGTACCTATACTCGGCAACAACTTATCTTGACATTGCAGCGAAGGCTACGGAGGTGGGGCCTCCACACATTCGTGTTGCTCCACAAGTAGTACGTTTTGTGTCCTATTACGAGTACATTTTTCTTGGAGAACTAAGCAGCGCGTTTGCGGCCGCACTCTGACATCGCGGACACCATGTTTCCTTGCAAAACGGGTGGGCTGAAGAGGTGGTGCTGTCTAAGAAATGGAAAGAAAAGAAAAGCATTCTTGCAAGGCGAACAATAACTATTTTACCTACAACCTCCCACAACTGTTTTAGTCTCATAATAAATAAAGCAGTATTTATTTCAGAAAGGCAAATCAGAAAAATGTCAGTGAACTTAAGTACTATACCTTTGGTGCAGCAGGAGGCATATGCTTTGTTTCTGTAGCTTTCGTCGTGCTATCAAGAGAAGTTGTCACCAAGTATAGTTGGCATACCTTACCACGCCAGTGTAGTCATGGGTACTGGATGTCCATGCAGTAGTTGTCATGGGCATGCTGTCTTGTTAATTGTATACCTTTACATTTTTCAGCCATCATGACTAATGAAAACCTGAATGCATGTGCTCCATCTACTGCTCAGGAATATCTGGAAACATCACCTGGTAAGAATTGTTTTTTGCATCTGCATCAAAAGCAGACGAAGGTGTTCCTGATGTATTCATATTACATTTTTTTTTTTTGTAGATGTGGTACCAGAAAGACACGACACACTCGCAGGAAGTCCAGGCATGTCAATACCAGTGCAGCAATCTCTTTCATCAGCTGGTAAGAGGAGTGGCTACAACACTTTAGTATAACCAAAGAGCTTGCCCGCTTACCGCTCCACGTAAACTTACATCTTGTTTCGTTCATAACTGCCCTAATTTTCCTGCTCACACTTGAAGATGCTGTACACACGTACTTCACGTCGGCATAAGTGCGACATTGCTAATGAAGTTCTGAAAATGTCATTTTTAACTTCGTTAGAACAGTCAAGTTTCATATCTGGCCAGAGTATCAGTACCTAGTTGGCTTACCTGTCCATGCCAGTGCATGACAGCATGACCATAGACTTATCATCACCATTTAAGTCGCAGAGACAACTTCAGAAGCTTGACCTCTTTGTAGTCTTCACTGCTTCTCAGGTAAACTTGTTAAGTTGTCAGTGTTATTTGAGTATTTAGCCACTACAGAACTGTTATACAATGTGCACCTTCTTTTGAAGTAGTGTAAATACATGGGGCCACATACATGTAACGGCCCATGTGCACATTGGACAGCAAAGTATTGTTTGTCGACAGGTGTAATGAGGGTCATAATCCAGAAAACAAAAATATATTATTCCCGAGACAAGTTGCAAACACTGCAGGTAATTTCTAGTCAATGTAGACCTATTATAGTATTAGTGCGAGTGCATGGGCTGTGTGCACATGGCTGTGAACATAAATAAGGTCGTTTTTTAGTTTGGAAACTTCCGCCAGCTAATGACAAATGAAATATCTGGGTGCAAGAAGAGCCAAATCCTCCAAATCTGAGCGAGAGCAGGACTTGGAAAGAAGGCTCAACTTGGAGCAAAAGCGACGGCGCAAGGCGGAGAAGGAGAGAGATGAGCTGCGGAAGTCCCTCGGTCGTGTCCTTTCTGAAGACCAAATTCGAGCTTTGGAGAGGAAGACTATGAAAGGAAGTGCATGGTCACCAGGCACACTGCAGAAAGCCCTTCACATAAAAGTCACATGTGGCAGCAAGGGGTACAACTTTATAAAAGAAAACGTTCCCTTACCAGCCGCGAGGACATTACAGAAGCACATGGAACACATTAAGTTCAGACCTGGTAAGCGTCACCATGTGGTGTCCACAAGCATCTACTATGCGTTTTGTACAGCATACTTATAAAGAAACTGTTTATGCAGGTATTCTGGATGAAGTTTTCATCGCCCTGAAGGAGAAAGTGGCTCTGATGAATCCCAGTGAGAGGCATGCTTGTGTGCTTATGGATGAGATGCAAATTTCACCTGGGCTGGATTACGACGCGTCCATTGGAAGCATTATAGGTACAGCAATGCCTTTTTTTATAATCACTTACTAGTACAAGTAAAACTCATCCTAACAAAGATTCATTCCCTGGCAAATGGCCATGGGTTTCCGTGTTGCCATCAGCCTTAATTGGCAAACTAATTTGGCTACGAAACCCGATTGACAGTTATTCCTGAAAAAATTGAGTGCAAAAGTGGTCGTTCCCTTCTAATTTTTACTGATGTGGGTTTTTCTTTGTAGCGTGCACTGTAACACTATTGTGTTAAACTGAGGCCAGAAATAGATATTTAGTCACATGCCAATTAGCATTCATTACTAAAACTCGCACAAAACAACACATTGCTTCATTTTCTTTCTGGAAATGTAGTAGTGAGTGTCTTGGAATCATGTCATGTGAATTTGGCGCATTTGAAGACAGTGCATCATAATTCGTGACCGAAGGGGATATACCTTCAAAGAGTCACAGTCCTCACATAATATGTAACAAGAGAGAGCAGCTGCTCATGTTTATTGTAATGTTGTCTTTTCCAGTGGATGCTGCTAACATATAAGTGCAAATAATGTTGCATCATTGCTAAAAAGTAGTAACAGGTCAGATGGATAGTTTTGTAGCAGTCCAGTATACTATGAGCCCATATCACGTGCACGGCTTATTTTAAGCACCTTTTCCTAGTCAGTCATCCGTAAGTGAGGCCCTGCGTAGTGCTGTACT